>JAAGEH010000417.1:17100149-17147122 GCA_011751065.1 Lasiurus cinereus
CCCCCTGAGAAGGCTATGCAGGGCCCTGCAGGGAGAGTTTGAGATTTTCACTCAAACTCATAGAATCCAGCTAGGATGAGGGGATCCTTCTGCTGTGGCCAGTCCTGAGCTGGGGCCCAGGGACACAGCTTGACTTCCTTGGAAGGTCACTGCCTCCACGGGCCCCAGGAGCCTTGTTTCCATCCTGGAGAGACAGGCCTGTGATGGCGTTGCTCCAGGCCGCTGGGGTCCCTGGGCCCGCCAGTTTCTCAGCGCCCTCCCAGGGAGGAGGTGGGGAGGTGAGACACGGTGTCTGCATTCCTTTTGCACCCTCCCCAGGATGGTGCCAGGAGAGACCCAGACGGAAGCTCAAAGATCATCCAGCAAACCCGTGCCTGCTGCCCAGGTGCTGCTCCAATGCAATCTTTCCCAATGCTTTGAGGGGGCAGATGGGAATGTGGTCCCAGTGCCAGGGAGCTGGGGGTGTACCAGCTGCCATCTGCTCTTACCATGGAGGGTGGCTGCCTGCCCGAGGCCCGAGAGAAACTCTGTGCCAGGCCTGCTAAGTGCATTGACCTATTCTGTCCTGTCATGTGGATACCACACCCATTCTACAGACGAGAAAATGGAGGTCAAGGGAGCTTCAGTAGACCCACATCCTGGCACCCCTCCCAGGACTTGATTTGCTCATAGCCACTGCTTCCTCCGGAAGCCCCCCACCACTCCAACCTCGGCCCAGCATGGGGAAGGGGCCAACAGCTCGACTCCTGGCAGCAGCCCCAAGAATTCCACTGGGCCTGCCCATCTCTGTAAGCCTCCAACCTCCACACCAAGCAGGGCCCTCCTCTCAAACGGTGGCATCCTAGAGTCTGCTGGGGTGGGCAGTCCCCCCCCCCCCGCTTGACCACCTGCGCGTCCCACCTCTGAGGGGCTGCAGGGGGGTGTGGATGAGGCATGTGCATGGCGCAGGGGTGGCCCTGGGGCCCTCGTGTTCAGTCACCAGGATGAGGAGACTCGGGCTGTGTGGACATGCAGTGCTGGCACCTGGCTCTGAGGGCTGGCCCTGCCCCTTCTTCTTGCTTCCAGAGGGAGGGGGGGTCTAGGGCTCCCTCGTGATCACCAGCAGATGGCTCAGGTTGTTCTCCTAGAGGGGGCCGCCCATTTGCTAGCTTCTCTCTGGGCACAAGCCTGGGCCAGGGATGAGTAGGAGGCTTCCGGTCCCTCAGGGCCCAAAGTTTGGTGCAGGGGCCAGATCTCAGGAAAGCGGGGTCCCCAGGCTGTGCCCAAGGCTTCAGCACTTAATTCATTCCCCTCCCCCATTCCTGCAAGAAATGCAGATCCTTCAAGAGCCACCCACCCAGCAGTGACAGCTAAATTGGGAGCCACTCTTTATCCCCGGAGCCCAGCCGACAGTGCAAACCGGGGACCTGCCAGCACCCCGTGGGGCAGGAAAGGCAGGCCCAGATGTGGCCACAGCTGGAGCTGACACCTGCGGCTGCAGGGAGGGGGCTCTTGCTGAGCTAATTCAGACCAGTGCCAAGCCTTGCCCTCTCCAGCGCCCCTCAGCCCCCTCAACCCCTTTCTGAGCTGCCATAATCCACAGGACACGCAGCTTTGCTCCATTTCCCAGATGGAGAGGCCCAGGGCTCGTCCCAGATTGCCCCATGAGGGCAGAGAAGGACCGCGAAGCTCAGAAATCCTTCTCCAGAAGCACCGCGGAGGAGCCTCTTGCCTTCCTCCCTTGAATGCTTCCGTCGGCTTGTTTGGGCATTTAGTCACTCAACAACACGCCGGGAGGCTGATTTCAGGTACCCTCATGCTTCTCTGCTTGACTTCCACTTCCCTCACCTCCACAGGCTCCAGGTGGAGAGAACGGGCCCCAGGGAGGACGGCCTTGTCTCGAGTCACTCAGCTAATGAGCCCCAAACAAAGGGTGTGTCTTTGCCATATGATCACCCAGAAGCCCACAGGGACTGACTCACCAGTGGGGCAGACAATGAGAGCCCTCCTGCTGCCCCAGATTCCTCTGGGCTGGTTCAGCCCAAGCCCCCAGCAAGCGGCTCTACAGCCTGAGAGCCACAGAACAGAGTTGGGGGCAGGGAGGGGGCTGGCAGAGCCTGCATCCTATTCTGAGCGTATCCAAGACTGGTCCTTGCTCTGACCCCTGCCCAGGGTCACAGGTAAGGAGCAGGGCAGGGGCCAGACCTGGCCTTGAGGTGAGACAGGAGACCCTGTGGCTGGTCCTGGACATTGGGGCCCTGGGCTGGGACTTCATGGGTGCAGGGCCCAAGTTTTCTCATACATCCAATGGGCCTCTTGCTGGCCTCATGCATGAAGGTGGAAGGGCGCATTTGCACGCCTGGGGTAAGGACAGGGCTCTGAGGCTTCTGAGAGCCGGGTATTTTTAGCCAGGATTCCTGCTGACAGTCCAGCCTGGCTGAGGTTTGCTGCCAGCTTCAGAGGCACTTTTCTTAGCCTGTAAGGAGTCTGGGGTCTGCCCACCCCACCCCAGACCCTCTCCCTTGGTGCCCTCAATCAACCAGCCCAGCCAGCTGCAGCCCCTCAACTAGGTGGCTGGTTTTTCCCGGATGAGGCTCTCCTAGCTGGGTCGAGCTTGGGTCCTGGGGTGAAGGAGAGGGAATACCTGAGCACAGAAGCCTTGGGCTGCCTGTGCCAGATTCCAGGAGCTCCACTGCCACTCTTAACTGGCTGGCCTGAGGGTCCGGTTTCTGGGAGGTTCGATCGATGCCCAGGCTCTAAGCTCTGGTTTGAATGTGCACAAGTTCAGCTTGAAGGATGACTGGCTGCTGCCTGCAAACCTCCCCTGGAATGAGTGGTCGGCAGAGTGGCCATAGCTGCCCACCCTGGACCCAGCTCCTCTCCCGGGCACCTGTGCTCAGTGCTGCCTCTCTGCTCTGGCCCCTGGGCCTCTCCAGACCATTCTACAACGTCAGGCAGATGCCACCCAGTGTGTGTGTGAGCAGAAAGGCCCAGCCCACACTTGGGCCTGCAGACCCTCACAGCGAGGCCAGGATCACCTCCCTTCCCATATGCAAATGATGATGCCTAGAGAGAAGGCCTTCCACCTTGATCACTGGCTTGGGACACACCACCCCTCCGAGGAGAGCCTGGGGCAGATGCAGAGCCCAGCACCCTGGACAGCTCCGCACCTGTGTATTCCATCAGCAGGGTGTGGCCGGATGGAGAGTGAAGCCCATGAACAGCCACCAATGAGGTGAACCCTGCACTGGCTCCCAGGCGCGGGTTCTGAAGCTCTGACTCTGGATAAATCAAGAGGCCCAGCCCTACCAATTCTGAAGTCCACCTGAAAGAATAAGGGAGCAAAAACAAACAGAAAAGAAAACAAGGAAAAATTTAAAACGAAGCATACTGAAGGAAGTCGGCTGTGTAGCATCCTAACACATATCCTAAAACCACAATAATTAATGCAGCTCCTGGACAGTCAGATGACGGGAAAGAAAGTCCAGAAAGAGACTCCTAGGTAAATATGAGAGGGAAAAACTGGATTATTCAATAAATAATTTAAAATATCCAACAAATATAGTTTTAGGACAACTAAACAGACATTTGGGGGAAACTTTTTAAAAAATATTTTTATTGATTTCAGAGAGGAAGGGAGAGGGAGAGAGAGATAGAAACATCAATGATGACAGAGAATCATTGATTGGCTGCCTCCTCCGTGCTCTTTACTGGAGATGGAGCCTGCAACCCAGTCATGTGCCCTGACCTAGAATTAAACCGTGACCTCCTGGTTCATAGGTCTGTGCTCAACCACTGAGCCTCGCTGGCTGGGCTGGGGGAAACTTTTGGATCACTACCTCACTCCTTGACATTAAAATAAGTTCCAAATGAACCAAAGCTTAAAAAGAAAAAAAAAAGGGCATAAAACTACTAGAAGAATAAGAAAAATAATCTATAACCTTGAATTATTCTAAGAATTATACAAACCCCAGAAGCTATTAAATAAAAGATGGATACAATCAAACCTTGTCAAAATAAAAGACAGATGCATGGGTGGTGAACCAAATAAGAAGATAACAAACTGTGGGAATATCAGCAATTTATCTTGCAAAGGGTTGTTCCTTGTTATATAAATAAGAGCTCTTACCAATTAGTAAAACAAAGACTAACAACCCAGGATGAAGATGGGCCAAGACATGAAACTCAAGGCGGAGGATCCCCTCTAGTGAGGGAGGGGGTACCGGTGGGAACAGCTGGGGGTGTCGGGTGGCACCACCACCGTCCAGGAGATCCAGTCTAGATAAAAAAGAAAGCATTCTTTTCTTTTTATTTTTAAAAAAATATATTTTATTGATTTTTTTACAGAGAGGAAGGGAGAGGGATAGAGAGTTAGAAACATCAATGGGAGAGAAACATCGATCAGCTGCCTCTTGCACACCTCCTACTGGGGATGTGCCCGAAGCCAAGGTACATGCCCTTAACCAGAATCGAACCTGGGACCCTTCAGTCCGCAGACCCATGCTCTATCCACTGAGCCAAACCAGTTAGGGCAGAAAGCCTTCTTTTAAAATAAAACAAATGGCATGATCCTCTGCCGGCTGCCACCGCCTAGGACAGGTCGGGGGCAGAGGTTCTCCTGGGTGTAGCTGCCAACAACACCGTGAGCACCGAGTCCCCTTCATCTTCATGGGAGCTGGGCGGGCAGGGCCTGCTTTCCTTACTCTCCAGTCCTGCTTCTCAGGAGCAGGGCCCCAGTGCATGGGGGGCAGGAGGCACTGCTGGGCCCCCAGCCCTCAATGCAGCCCCTCACCCAGGGCTCCACTGCCACTTTATCAGGGCAAGCACTTCACCCACAATGCTTTCCACACCCTGGCTGTCCCAATGTGTCACAGGTGGCCAGCAAGTCCTGGACCCCTCCCACAGACTGGCCCCTGTCCCTGGGATGTCCCCTCTCCTCCCCACCTCAGTTTCCCTGATGGTGAAATGGAGTGATGCCCACTTTACAAGAGGAAGAAGGAACAGAAATGGGAGAGCAGTGCCAAAACCGGTTTGGCTCAGTGGATAGAGCATTGGCCTGTGGACTCAAGGATCCCAGGTTCAATTCCAGTCAAGGGCATGTACCTTGGTTGCGGGCACATTCCTAGTAGGGGGCGTGCAGGAGACGGTTGATCGATGTCTCTCTCATAGATGTTTCTGACTCTATCCCTCTCCCTTCCTCTCTGTAAAAGATTAAAAAAAAAAAGAAAGAAATGGGAGAGCAGGAAGGGGAACGGGGTGGGGGAGGTACAGGAAAGGGACATGGGGGAGCAGGAAGAGGGAACCTGGGAGGAGCAATGTCTAAGATCCCAGAGAGGCTCCTTGAGTTTGCAGGGCCTGCCTAGGGACCTCCATCTGGGAGATTCAGAGACATCAACTGCTTGGAAAAGAGGAGGGGGTGACCAGGAGGGCTGCCTGAAGGTCCCTGAGGTCCAGGGAGAGGTGGTCAAGGCCAGATGTCCACTCTGCAGGACCCCACCTGCCTACCCCTCACCTGGCCGTCCTGAGGAGGGGTGCTGGACGGCCTGAGCTCTGCGCAGCCCCTAGTGCTGAAGCACCTCCTACAAAACCCCAACTTCTAATGCCATCATCTAGGGGGTTAGGATATGAATTCTGGGGGGACACATTCAGACCATAGTGAAGCCCGATGGGCCGGGGTTCAAAGCAAGGGAGGCCCCGGCCTCGGCCTCACCCTGAGGAGCAGATGGCTAACATACACTCTTTCTCCTTACACAGCCCAAACGACTCACCCAGGGGTCCTCCCGGGATCCTGGAGCCCTGACCCCACCCACTAAACCACCTGTTTTCAGGTCCAAGATACGAGGGGGCATGGCCTCGAGGTCAGGGCCCAGCTGAGTCATTGGACACCTTGCGTTTAAGAGCGTCTCTTTGGGGTGTCCTGGTGCTGCCTGGTCATGGAGGAACCTCGCTATTGAAAAGGGGGAGCCTACTCCTGGGAGGGTGACACCTAGAGAAGCCACTCGGCTCCCGCTGGACCCTGTCGCATGGCTGTGGCCTGCACAGTCTCCATGTCCTAGCCCCTTGCCCACTCCTGGAACCAGCACCATGATGCCATCTGTGCAGCCTGTGAGGGTAAGGTCTTCCCTGGTCAAGCTGCTCGAGGGAATGGGGGTCCAGGCCAGGGAAAGTGGGTACAGAGCCTGGGCAACCTGCTCTGCTGCTTCTCCCTGATTGGCCCGGCCTGCTTGTGGGGGAAGTGAGAGGGTCTGTGATTGGCTGCCCTCCCCAGAGCTCCTGGACTGGAGCAAGAAAGGCAAGGTCTCTCCCAGAGAAATGGGGTGTCCAGTTCCTGGGTGCAGCATGGAACCCCGCCCTCTCCCCCCAGATGTCTGTGGACGTTTGTTAGAGGTGGACAGCCGCCTTCGTGATGCAGGAGAGGAAACGGAGGCTTAAAGTGGTACCAGACCTGCCCAGGGGCCACCGTCCGTGGGTGATGTATCCCAGCTGGCCATCGCTCCCTCGGCCACACCACTGCACGGAGGTGGGGTGAAGAGAGAAGTGGCTGCAACCAGAAAATCCTGCCACAGATTTTTCTAGTCGCATGAGTCAGCGGAGATGATTAAAGGGTGGGTTTGGGAGAGAGAAAGTGCGAGTGGTGCACAGGATGTAGGAAAAGCACGAGAGCCTCAAAGACCCCGCTGCACGCTCAGTGGGGCGGCTCAGACGCAGACTCCACACGGCGAACATGCAGGCACAGAGGGGCTGGGCTGGGTCCTGGCTCAGGAGCCGTCTGAAGCCCACTGTGCCGGCCAGTCCTGGGCTGTCAGTGCTGGGGACCTGGGGAAGGGGACAACATCTCCCCAGGCCTGGGTCCCGGAGCCTCAGGGACCCTGTGGGTGTCCCAGGCAAGAATAGCCCCCTAGATAGGTGGCAAATTTGGCTGGGGGACAAGGAGGGCATGTCCAGAGTAACTCGCTGCCTCGTGGCACACTGCACCCCTCAAATGCTGGGCTGCAGAGAGACCTAGGGGAGCAAGCTCTCCCTAGGGACCAGGTGCCTGAGTTTCCTCATTAGAAGACGGTTCCTGTAAAAGCACGCCCGTTGCCAGGTAGCCCCAGAGTCCGACCACACAGGGTGAGAGGTAGTGGATGCGCTGCCCTGGCAGCGCCGGGCGTCTAGCTGGGCAGGGAGGAAGTGGCCCTGGCCGGGCTGGGGCAACCATCCTAGCACCCCCACCCTGGCCCGCCAGGAGAAGAGGGAAGCCTTGAAGTGCCAGGCCTTTGAATCGCTGTCTCCATGACAACACATGGGCACAAAGGGCCGGGTGGTGAGCAGGCTGTGGCTATGCAAGGCTGAAAGGAGGGAGGGAATCTTTTATTTATGGGGAAGGAGTGTTGGGGATCTGGGCCGCACCCACGCCCATGACCAGATGGAGGTCTGAGGGCTGTGACTGCACCTCTGAGCCAGCACACCTGGGACACCTGAGAGGATGGAGCGTGAGCAGATGGAGGACAGGGCTGGGGCGAGAGTCCTGCGTGTGTCCAGTCTGAGATGTGACCCCAGAGGTCCCCCCAGGAGTGAGGGGGCGGGGCTCACCCAGAAGGACCACCCATCATGCGTCCACAAATGTCCACTGCATTCCAGCCTCTAGAGGGCTTACTTTCTAGGACAGGGATATGCCGGGTGCTAGGTCAGGTGCAGGCAGCGAGGCAATGCAGCCAAACCAGATGCTGCAGAAACAGCACTCAGGCAGGCGTTGCCTGAGTGGGTACTAAAGCAGGGGCCAGACTTGGGCAGAAAGAACCACCAGTGCAAAGGCCCTGGAGCAGCACAGAGCTGAGAGTGTCTGAGGACAGGCAGGACAGCCAGGAGAGAGAGGGAGGGGCAGACCTGCAACCTCTCCTTTCCCCCACAGGCTCTGGGCCTCCGACATCGGGTGCGGCCCCCAATCCTAGCTTCCAGTTGCCAGCCCCACCTTCCCCTGTTCCCTGAGCCCCAAAGGCAGAAAATTGCACCCAGGGTGCCACAAAGGGAGAATTCTGACCAGAGACCGGGAGCAGTGTAGAAACCACCTTGGTGAAGCAGACGTTTTATTTCACTTATTAAAATATTTGAGAGGCCAAAACTGGTTTGGCTCAGTGGATAGAGTATCAGCCTGTGGACTGAAAGGTTCCAGGTTCGATTTTGGTCAAGGGCACATACCGGGGTTGCGGGCACATTCCCAGTAGGGGGCAGGCAGGAGGCAGATGATTGATGTTTCTCTCTCATCAATGTTTCTAACTCTCTATCCCTCTCCCTTCCTCTCTGTAAAAAATCAATAAAATATATTTTAAAAAATTGGAGAGGTGGAAGAGAGACAGAGGTGATGTCATAGCCCCCTGGCTGCTTGCTGTGGCCTCACCCACGAGAGCCGCAGCCCCCCAGCCCCCTTTCCTGGTGCCTGTCTGGATGGGGGCAATATTTTGGGGGATTGGGAGAACTGCACTGGGAATTCAGAACCCACATGAGCCATGATCCGCACACAGTTTCTAGTCTGAGCTGAGGGAGGGGTGTGCCTGAGACTTGCACCCCCACAGTGTGCAGGCTTTAGTGAGAAAACAACTCACAGGGGCTGAGAAGGACTTATAGGAAACCCCATATCCCTTCCCACTGAGGTATGGCTGAGGGGGCCTGGGAGGCCCCAAGTCCTTTGAGGAGCCTGGAGCCACGACCCACGTGGCCTGTGGGAGCTTTTGTCCCCCCCACAGCGACCCCCAGCTCTTGGCCCCCGGGGGAGGGGGTGCAGCCTCAAGGCCATTTAGGGTCATTGGTCTGTTTGACCCCCTTGCATTTGCAGGCAACACCCCCTTACTCCCATCTCTGCCCCAGCCAGACTGCCTCTCTCATGCTCCACTTTGGGGTCTGAGCCCAAGGTGGGGGAGGGAGGGCTTCAGGGGACCAGGCAGGACTGAGGGGACAGGGAGGGGAGAGGCTGGCAGACCCACAAGAAGGAAGGGCTGGGGCAGCACAGGGCCGCACAGAGCAGGAGAAAGGCGGCCGGCTTCCCCGCCCCGTAGGTACGGGGTCTGGTACGGTCTCTGGCCCCTCAGTCCAAAGAGGGACCCCTCCAGCCCAGAGAGCCAGACGACGTTCCCCAAACCCCACCCCTGCCCAGGCCTGTCAGCAGCAACAAACGGGGCATTCCAGCTCCAGTCACCGCCCAGCTCCGCGGGCTCCAGGCCGAGCAGCCCCAGTTCCTCCCGCTGCCAGAGAGACAGCCCGTGGCTGCCACGTGCTTCTGCTGGTGTCTGTGGGTCCTTCTCCACCCCCACCCAGGGCTTTCTCTTGCCGGTCGGGTCTCATTCTCTCATTTCATCCCACACCAGCTCCATGGGAGAGATGAGAAAACGGAGACAGTGGCAGGAAGATTAAGCCTGGGGTCAAATACAGCTGGAGGGGAGGTGCTGGATGAGGGGGTTTGGGGGACAGAGCTTAGGGCAGGTCAGACTGATTGTGGGGTCTTCATGGGACCAGCCGGGACCTGGTATGGTCAGAGAGGGGGCGGGGGGCACCCTCCAGGCCTGGGCTGAAGAGAGGACCATGGGCCTCTCTAGTCATAGCAGAGGGTCCTAGTTACGGCCAAGACACTGGGCACATTCGCCAGAGAAAGAAGGTGGCTGGTGGAGGGAGCAGCTAAGGAGCAAGAAGCGTGAGGCCGGGAGAGGGCGTGGGGAGCAGGAGGGCGTCCGGGGTCTTGAAGGCAGATTGGGAATACACCCCTGGGACTGAGGGAGCGGGAGGGCAGAGCCTGGCTGATGGGGAAGAGCCACCGCAGGTCCTGGCAGGAGCGGCCTCGAACATAAAGGACACAGAGGGACGGGCCGCTGGCTGAGGGACGAGGCTCTGTAACCCTCGGGATGGTGGGCACATGGAGCCTCACAGGGGCCCAGGGTGTGATGACCTCTGTCGGGACCCCCTGGGGGACGCTGGCCCCTGAGGGCGGAGTCTCTCTGTGAAGTTGCTCCTTGCCTGTTGGGGGGGAGGGGTAAACGCGAGTTGGGGGCTCATCCAGAAGGGCCACCCATCGTGTGTCCACACATGCCACCGATGGCCATGCCAGCCTCCTGCCAAGCGTGGGTCTCCACGCTGCTGGGAGGTACATTCTTGGGGACAGTGTGAGGTAGCAGTGCTTTCACCATGGGGGCCACACAGAATGCGCTGGAGCCTCATCCCCTCCTCAGGCCTGGGAATGAGGAAGGAAGACCCTGTGCCAGGCTCTGGGATAAACCAGGAGGACAGTGTCCAGGAGGAGGGTGACTAGTGTGTGTGTGTGTGTGTGTGTGTGTGTGTGTGTGTGTGTGTGTGTGGCGGGTGGGGGGGAGAGTAGGGGGACAGTGGAGGGAGAGGGATGTGGGGGACAGTGGAGAGAGGGTGCTAGGAATTCTGTGCTGGGGGCAGGCTTGAAAGGAGGTGGCCTCCCGGCCAGCAGCTGGACTGTCGGGGGAGCAGGAGTGTGGGGGGAGTGGGATTGCAGGGCTGTGAGAAAAAGGTGAGGCCTGACCTCCCCCGCCTGCCCCCTCCTGCAGCCATGGGTCAGGGTCCTGGGTCCTGGAGGTGGGACAAGGCCACAGGGGCCAGGGGACTCATGCCAAGGCAGCTCTGTGGCCCTTTGCTGCCCTCTGCTGACTAGCTTTGTCACTACAGCCCCAGCCCTTCTGTAGCTTGTCTTCCTCCACTTCCTGGACCCTCCAAGCCCAGTCCTTCCTGGACCCTCCAAGCCCAGTCCAGGAGGAGCCAGGAGCAAGCATGGAGTTGGATTGCTGAGATAGGAGGGGGCTGGGAGCCATGCCAACCCCTGTGCCCAGTTTTATCCCAATCAGAAGCTTCGGGTGGCCACTCCCTCGTGGCCCCAGTGGCCAGGCTGCCACCCAAGGTCTCAGGGCAGCATGACCTGGCCTGTGTCTCCTGAGGGGTCCACTGTAGAGTGGCCTTGCGTGTGGGTTGGGGGCAATGAATCTGTGCACTTACACATGCAATATGTGAAGACATGTGTGTGTCACGCCTACAGAAGAAAGAGAGATATACATACCCACATTCCAGCGCTAACTTCCCACGCTGGGAGCTGGGATTTCAGATGACACTGCTCTGCCCATTGTCCTTCCTTGTATTTCTCTCTGTATTGTCTCCAAACTGCATATACTGGCTTCATAATCAGAAAGGAAAGGAGCCCTGGCTGGTGTGCTCGGTGGTTAGAGCGTCAGCGCACAGTCCAGAGGGTCACAGGTTCAATTCCCAGGCTCCCTCCTGCTGACATCCTCATGGCTTAGAGGCGGGGCCATCCCATTGCGCCCCAGGCGTGCCCTGCTCCGCTCTCTGGCACCCACCTCAGTCTCTCCAGACTCTCCCTTAGTCCCTGGGGAACTCGCTAGGGTTCATCTAGAGGGGGCACCCTGACTCTCTAAGCTCAGCACCCAGAGAAGGCAAGGGATCCCCAACATCCTGCTTCCCCTTGAGCCCGGCCAGCCAGCAGCTGGAAACAGCTCTCTCCCGCCCCCTTAAGACACACTTAAACATTAATCACAGGCGGAGGCCCTGGGTGCTGCTGCCGTGATAACGGCTCGGGCACAGCCTGCAGTCCACCCGGCGGCGGCCCTCGAGGCTTGCAGGCCCCTGAGGCTGTGCAGGAACGGCCATGGGACTGGGTCATGTGTGCCTCAGTACGTGGTGGCCTCCCCAGGAGGGTGGCCAAATGCACAGGAGCCCTAGGCAGTTGGGCTCAGTGGATAGAGAGAGTGTCAGCCCTTGGGTCCTGGGTTCCATTCTGGTCAAGGGCACGTACATGGGTTGCAGGCTCCATCCCTGGCCCTTGTTGGGGCCTGGGTGGGAGGCAACTGATCAATGTGTCTCTCTCACATTGATGTTTCTCTTTCTTTCTCTCTTCTGTCTGTCTCTCTCTCTCTCTTTCTCCCGCTTCCTTCCACTCTCTCTAAAAATCAATGGGAAAATATCCTCAGGTGAGGATTAATACCAACAACAACAATGACAGGAGGACTTCAGCCGTGTGCTTTGTGGGGGGCAGGGAGGCCAAGGTCAGCCTTGCACAGCACCTGGAGGTACAGAGAGTCCCCACATCAAAGCCTGGCCGCCAGGTGAAGAGGGACAATCGATGTGGGGCTGAGGGATCAATGCAGACGTGCTGGGTGGGGACAGGACGATGTTGGGTGAATGCCAGGCGTTCGGGGCTCCGCACACCCCAGCACCTCCACCTGCGTCAGAATGTGCTGCAGGGCAGCCAGGCGAGCCGCTCCATCCATCTGGCCCGGACGTCCCCAGTGGGTAGCTGGGCTGCTTGCCCGACTTCGGCAGAACTGCTGACTGTGCACTGGGCGGCTCCCACCCAGGAGCCAATGGCCTTGAACTGCCGGCCAGAGACTCACTCCATCGCTGGTAGGTCCCCAGAGCCTGGGCTGAAGGGTATCGATGGGGGCCTGTCTGGGGGCCCACACCTCCACCTGGCCCAGATTATTACACGTCACAGAGTAAGCCGTAGGGTTACTTCATTATTTATGCAGAACGTGATGGAGAGAAAGAGCAATCGATGCAGAAAATGTCACTGTAAAAACAAGTTACTCAACCCCTGAGCCCCTTCCCATGGCCTTTCTGGGCAGGCGGCCTCCCTGCAGGTGCTGCCTCCTGTGTGTCCCTGTGGCTAACACCTCAATAGACACTCATCCTCTCAAAGTGTGGGTGCCCGGTGGTGCTTCCAGCCCATCGACCCCTGTGGCAACATTAAAGATGTCCCGAACCTTCCTGCCAGGAAGAGACCTCAGCCCAAGATGCTGCAATGGAGAGACCCAGCCTGGCCCGACCGGTGTGGCTCAGTGGTTGAGTGTCGACACATGAACCAAGAGGTCATGGATTTGATTCCCTGTCAGCACATGCCCAGGTTGAGGGCTCAATTCCCAGTGGGGCCGTGTAGGAAGTAGCCAATGAATGTTTCTGTCCCTCTATCTCTCTCCCTTCCCCCCTCTCTCAAAATCAATAAAGAACATGTTTGCTTTTTTTTAAGAAATTTTAGGGACATATATAATATTTTCAACAATAAAGTTTTTTTTTTTTTTAAAGAATGTTTAAGGGAGGGAGAGAAATAGAGAGAGAGAAAAAGAGAGACTCAGCCTGCCAGGCCTGCCCTGCCCCAGCACCAAGCAACCCCCAGGAGACCTGGGGCTGAAATGCTTGCCTACCAGGAAGTCCAAGGAGCTGGCCTCACACGAGGCCTAACGCTCTGCCCCTCCCCCGAGCTGTGGGGCAGCTGGAGGGACTGGAGCTTTGAGAGGTGGTGTGTGCAGCCCCCTCTGTCCCTGTCTCCCACCCAAGGGGACCCAACTTGGTGACCCCAGTGGAAGTTCTGATGTATATGTAGGGGGCAGGACAGGAAGGGGAGGCAGCCTGCACCTCCCCCATGCCCCAAACCCTAGGAGAGGCTGTGGCACCCCAATTTGGGAGCTGGGACTGATGGGAGCTCACAGGGTGAGGGGGGCAGGCCCTTCCTGGTCCTGCTGGAGGCAGACAGGGGCACAGGGCCTGTGGGAAAGCCTGAGAGGTCAGAGGCCAGCCTGGGAGCGGCCCGAACTCTGCTGGCTGGAGTGGCAGGCTCGGGGTACAGCCAGCTGGGACAGCTGGGGTGCCAGCCTCCCCATCTCAAGCCTAGTCTCATGTGACCCTTGAGGCCCCCGTTCTCCCCGACCAAGCCTGGTCCTCCTTGTTCTTGCTCAGGTGTTACCTCCTCCAGGAAGGCCCGGGTCCCTAAGCAGGTGGCATGGGGCACAGTCATCCCTGCCCACCAGGCCCTCCCACCTGGGGCAGAGGGCTGGGGAGAGAGCGCTGTGAGGCCTCACCTAGCAGGGTGGGGCCACTTCCCCCTGAGTCTGAGCCACCAAGGCCTGGCCACGGAGTCCTGGCTCAAGCCAGCCCCTCAAGAGCGTTCAGCCAGTAGCCTCGGCTTTGTCCTTCCTTTTTGTGGCTGTTATTTAAGCACTTAGACAATGTTTATTTATCACCGAAGTCACCCATGACTGATGGGAGAAAGAGCCCAATGTAGTACACACAAAAGTATGTCAAGCCGAAACCGGTTTGGCTCAATGAATAGAGCGTCAGCCTGCAGACTGAAAGGTCCCAGGTTTAAGTCAGGTCAAGGGCATGTATCTCGGTTGCAGGCACATTCCCGGTGGGGGGTGTGCAGGAGGCAGCTGATCGATGTCTCTCTCTCATCGATGTTTCTAACTCTCTATCCCGCTCCCTTCCTCTCTGTAAAAACATCAATAAAATACATTAAAAAAAAAAGTATGTCAAGTAACAGGTGGCTGTATCTGTCCCACCACCCTCCTCCCGGGGCACCTGCTGGGCCCAGGTGCACGCAGAGGCCACCAGCACAGCCTGTCTCCATAGAGGCATCATTCTGGGTCCCACCTGAGGCCAGGTGAGCTCTCTGGAGGAGCTGTGGGAAGTCCCCGCCCAAGTTGGGGTGTCACCATCACCACTGGAGCAGAGAGGGTGGCCCAGTATCACCAAGTGTCCTGGCTCCTGCTCAACCCCATAGGACCCAGATGGCACATCTCTAACATCATGCCCAGACCGAAGGGTGGCAGCCCCCCAGACTCATAGGGTGTGGGGGGCCCAGGGAACCTCAAGGGTATCGAAGCTGTAGCTTCCTAGGGTGGCCCTGCCTCTGAGGCTTGCCAAGGACATCCGTCCTCCACAAGGTCCGTGTCCCCAGGACCAAGGCCAGCAGGGCATGCCCCGTAACCTGCTCATTTCAAGCAGGGGTCCTGGCCTCCCAATGCCCTAGGCCCGTGGTCGGCAAACTGAGAGGCTCTCAAGCCACATGCGACTCTTTGCCCCTTGAGTGTGGCTCTTCCACAAAATACCACAGCCTGGGCGAGTCTATTCTGAAGAAGTGGTGTTAGAAGCAGTTTAAGTTTAAAAAATTTGGCTCTCCAAAGAAATTTCAATCATTGTACTGTTGATATTTGGCTCTGTTGGCTAATGAGTTTGCCGACCACTGCCCTAGGCAATGGTATAGTACGGCTCTGGCTTGTCAGGTTCTTAGTGGATGCAGGGCTTGTGCTAAGCACCCCCAGGTCAAACGAGGCCGCAACCCATGCAGAAGGTGGGAGTTCGGGGGATGGTCTTATGATTACAGTGGTACCTCGAGATACGAGTGCCCTAACATACAAGATTTTTGATACACGAGCCGTCGAGCAAGCAATTTTTGCTTTGAAATATGAGCAACAGTTGAGATACGAGTAATCTCGAGGATCGGCTGGCTGCACACGACCCACCATTTTACCTCGACTCCAGTGTCTCATAGGTTCCCACGCCTCAAGGTTATGGAATGAATTAAACTCGTATCTTGAGGTACCACTGTATTCTCATTTCCCTGAGGAAGCAATTTCAAGCTCTCTTTAATTCCAAGCTCCCACCTGTGGCCTCTGCAGGTTGTGAGTTCCAGGTGTGCGGCTGTGCTTGGGACATAAATGGGTGACTGGAAAGGGGACCTGGTCCTTGGTGGGTCTGCCCAGGGCCGGCTGGAAGTGAGTGGGTTCCTGACTTCCTGCAGGAAAAATTTCACAGCGGGAGCCCAGGAACCTATGAGGAAACCTTTCTGAAAGCAGAGGATGTAAACCAAGAAAGGGCTTCACATGGAAAAGGCAACAGGAGAGCCAGGCTGGGCGGCCCTAGCTCTCTGGAAAGTCAGGGGTTAGCCTGGGACGAGCTGCCGCTGCCCATTGCTCCCCTGGTTGCAAGCCTCCTGGGGTCCTTTAGGGTTTCGGAGATGCATGAGTGTGGGGGAAGGAGAGGGGATGGGGAAGGTGAGGCTGCTCCCTAGAGGAAGAGCAGGAGCTGGGCCCCTTGTCCAATGGCTTTATCTCCTTCTCCCCGGCAGGAATCTCAGGGAGGACTCAGGGGAAGGTTTCAGTAGCACATTCAGCAGTTTCCTCGCTGTGCGCCTCCAGGGCTGCGGTCTGATTGGCCAGTGTCAGGGCACGCAATCGTTAGTTATTACAGCTGGTCTTGGTGTGTGACCCACCTGGTTTTGCTGCTTTTCTGGTCCTGGAGCTGAAATACAACTGAGGCCTAGATGTCATTTCCAGGGAGGTGACCTTCTGCACCTGCTGTAGATGGCTCTGCCATTGGTTCAGCTGTCTCAGTTCCCCTCTTTCACTTGACCTGAATTACTGGCCCCTCTCAACAGGAGTTGGGGTCGAGGCTGCCATTGTCATGGTATTCTGGTCATCATGCCCTGAGCCAGCTGCCTTCATCACAAGAAGTTGCCAGTACATTGGCCACAAAAAATGCACGTTTGTCCCGCCTCAACCTCATCATCATTCTTTCTCTTCTGTCGCAAGGGGCCTCAGGTCCTCTGGCTTGGCCCCCTTTCAAGGCCTGTGCCCTTGTTGGGCTCCCTGGTCTGTGGGTTCCCAAGATTCCTCCTGCCAGGGCTCACCTGGTGCCCGCACTGACCTAACCATTGGAAAAGGTGGGAGAAGCAACCTGGGGACAGAACTCTGCTCCAAACCCGGCGGAGGGCCCCAGGGCCTGTTGGTCCTCCTCTCTGAACCTCAGTTTACTGCATAAAAGGGGGAAGTAGGCCGAAACTGGTTTGCCTCAGTGGATAGAGCATCGGCCTTCGGACTAGAAGGTCCCAGGTTCGATTCCAGTCAAGAGCATGTACCTTGGTTGCGGGCACATCTCTAGTGGGGGGCGTGCAGGAGCAGCTGATCAATGTCTCTCTCTCATCGATGTTTCTCTCTCTCCCTGCCTCTCTGTAAAAAATCAGTAAAATATATTTAAAAAAGGGGCGGGGGGAGAGTAACCATAGCTCCTAGCTGGAGAAGATTGTGATTGCCAAGCTCATCAGCATTTAGGGTACACCTGAATTTACAGGGAAAGAATGGGGGGATCTGAATGCCTTTCTTCACATGTGCGTTGTAAGTGACCATCCCAAGTGGCTGGCGTGGTGAAGCGTGACTGCATTCACGTAAACATAACAGCGTGTTCTGGGATCTAGCGGACAATCTTGGCATCAGGAAATGCAATCCCATTTCACTGGCTCCGAGAAAAATGAACACAATTCCACAGCTAAATAGAGCTTGAGCAGAATCTGTGAACATGGAGTGGATAAGGGATAATGTGCCGACGAGGGAGTTGACGTGCCAGGAGAGCAAATACCAGCCTGTGTTTGGTGCAGCCCGATAACAGGATGACAAACCTCAAATTAAACAAATATGAATGAATTTTTCTGCGTGTAAGTCAGAGCAAATACATCAGTTAAAAATGGGAAGAGCAAGCGGCAAAAATGTAATAAATCCAAATGAACTCTGATGCCGAAGTAAAAACAAATATTTCACTGAGTACCGGTACAAGATGGGACATGGGAGGAATACAGAGATCGGAGCGTCTGGAAGAAGCACACACGATGCAATCACATGACTGTGGCAGAAAGGGGTCGATAAGTGTCCTGAGGTGCCCAGGCTGTGTCTTGCATGCTTCCTCTCAGGAGCTCCTGGCTCTGCTGACTGGTCCAACATTGGGGGTGTGGGTGGGGGTGGGGAAGATGACAGCCACATGACCAAGTCCTTTGAGGCCCTCTCCGATCAGCCTGTCTCCAGAGCTGGAGGACTGGACCCAGCTCTTTGCCCTAAGACCCCAACTTACCCCCTCTTGGCCGACCTCCTGGAGAACCCCCACACAATCTCCCACTGGGATCTCTGGCCCTGGGGACTGTCCCTCCTTTGAAATGTGCCAGCAGCTATTCTCAGCTGAACTGGCTTCTTGATGTTTACGGAGCATCTGTGAAACTTAGTTGTTATTTTTATTTATTTATTTCATATTTGTTGGCGTCTTTCAGGCCAGCCTTATCTCCATGGGGACATTTACAAGTAGATCACCCTCCCAAGTGACCTTGGGCACCAAGACACTCATACCCCTCTGGCCTCAACCTGCTCCTGTGTCCTCTCTCTGCAGCCGCAAACCATTCTGCTCACCATCGCCTCCACATGCAGGCCACAGGCTTCCTTGAAGCAAATGCTGTAACTGTGATCCTTGGCTTTTTTTTTTTAAAAAACAACAACTTTATTGAGAGAGAATTCACATACCACACAATTCACCCATTTCAAAGACACAACTGTATGTTTTTTAAAATAGTCACCAAGTTAAGCCGACGTTACCATGATCCAGTTCCAAAACATTTTCATACCCAAACTCCACACCCATTCCTCCAAGAAACCACGAATCTACTTTCTGTTTCTAGTCTGGACACGTCCCAGAAATAAGATCCTGTAACACGTGGTCTTTTGCGTCTGGCTTCTTTCACTTTAGCCTAATGTTTTCTAGGTTCGTTTATGTGGTAGCTCGATGCTTCAGTATTCTAGTCCTTTTTATTGCAGAATAATATTCCACTGTGAGTGTGTTAGTTTGTTTCTCCATCCATCCGTTGATGGACGCTTGGGATGGTCTACCTTTTGGCTATTGTGAATAGAGCTGCTCTGAGGAAGGATCACTTGCCACTACCCTCATAGTTGCTTGCCCCTGAGTTGAGGCATGGAGGATGGGAGCTGATCTGTTAAACATGGATATTGGCTGAAATGAACTCAGGTTTATCAACCTCTTCATCAAGCTGTTGCCTGGAGGCTGCAAGTGGTCAGCAGTGCTGAACAGATCAGGGTGTCCACTTCACTAATAGGCACGGAGCACCTGGTAAACCAGGTGGACCAGGTGGGCCAGGTGGGTGAGGTGGGGAGGGAGGCCGCCACCCACAGTCAGACCCAGTTGTGGGGTACACACATGTCTTCAGGAGCTACAGGAGGGGCCCAGGAGCGAGTGATGCGGGAGGGGGTGCTATAGTGGGCAGTCAGGCAGGTCCCTCCCAGGAGGCGTTGTCTCCTGCGGCAGCCTCTGAATGGAATAAAGGGCACCCTAGGCCCAGAGTGGGAAGTCCTTAGGAGTGAAGGGAGGCCTGAGGGAGCTGGCAAAGCAGGTGGCTTTTCTGCCAGCTCCAAGAGTGGCACTGAGGGCCTGCAGAGGAGGCTGGGGAGGGGACTGAAACCAGGGCGACCACCTGGGATCCAAAGGAGCCTGTAGGTCCCTGGCCGCCCAATGGATGGGCGGTGGGACTGGGAAGTCAGCAAGGAAGTGGAGTTGGGCAAGTTCCTAAGGGGCTCTGGGAAGAGGACCCATGGTTTCCCAAACGCCCCTTTCCCGGCCTCAGCTGCGAGTCCATGCGGCTCAACGATCAGCTGAGAGCCCAGGTGCGCAGGTGTGCCACGGCGCTGAGTGGCGGCTCAGGATCCACCTGACCCTGGGCGATTTGGGACCCCCCCCCAAAAAAGAATTCGCACATCTGGTAGCGGGCCAGAGGCACGGAGGCTCCAGCGGGGGAGGTGGGTGGCCAGGGAGACAGGGTCCCGTTTGGGGGTGTGGCCACGGACTGGAAAAAGACGGGTGCCAGGCGTCAGTGGGGCCGGAGACACACACCGTCCCGGAACGCTCGTGGGGCCGGGCGCTCCCAGGAGCCGGCGCGCCCGCGGGGCGGGGCGGGGCGGGGCGGGGCTTCCGGAGGGAGCGCGCGGCCGAGCGCAGGGCGGGGCTTCCCTGGACGGGGCGCGGGTCCTGGGGCCCCACGGGGCCTCGGGACCAGCGGGCGCGGTTGGGCGCGGGGCGGGGCCTGCGGGGCGGCGCGGCGGCGGGTACTTAGGCAACTCCCGCGCACGCCGCGGCCCGGCCATGGCTCTGAGGCGCATCCTCGCCGCGGTGTGCGCCCGCGCTCCCCGCCTCGCCCCGCTGTCCACGGCGGCGCCGCAGACCCGCGAGCAGCCCGCCGCCGGCCGGGGGGCCGTGCGCGGCGGCGGGGCGGCCGAGGCCGTGCGGCCGCCGGTGCCCGCCGTGGACTTCGACAACGCGCAGGAGGCGTACCGCAGCCGGCGCAGCGGGGAGCTGGTGCGCAGCCTGCTGGTGCTGCGCCTGTGCGCCTCGCCCGCGCTGCTGGCGCACCACGAGCAGGTGCGAGCCGGGGGGCCGGGGGGCCGGGGGGCGGGCGGTAACGCAGGCCCCCGGCTCCTGTGCGCGTCCCGGGGTTCGTTAGGAAGTTTCCGCGTGCAAAGGAGGGGCTCCTCCGGCATCACCTGCAGCGAGGGCGGCCGGGGAGGGAGGTGCTTCCTGCGTTCCTTCGGCCCCTGAAGGTTGTAGCTGCGCCTGAGCGTCCCCAGCTGAAACCAAAGGGCCGTGCAGGGTTGCGCTCAGTACCGCCTGCAGTCAGGCAAGGCTGTGATCGGAAATGTAAAACCTGAGTGTCCTCCCTGCTGCCCGAAGCGAAGTCTGGTGGAATTGAAGGGTTCATCGCCTGGGTCCCCAGCTCTCCGGGATCCAGGGACTTCCCAGGCACGGCCACCAGGAGCAGGTGGTGTTGGGAGAAGAAACGGGAAGCTGCTCAGACACCAAACTTGTAAACTTTTAAGGTGGTAACTTGGAAAAGTGGGGGTGGGGTGGGGGCTCTGGGCAGCTGAGGAGCCGGACAGGGCCTTAGCCACCGGCACTCTGGGTAGAGATGCAGTTTTTTCTTTCAGAGGGATCCTGGGAACAGTTTGCAAGGCTCCGGTTGGTACCGAGGATCTGGGAGGTTCTTCTTGCTGTAGAAGAACCCGTGGTTTCTCAGGTGAAACTGCTGAAGGCATTGTGCTGCCTCCCTCCGCCCCTGGGGGAGGCGGGACCCAGGAGCCTTGAGCCACATCTCAGGCTTAGGTGGGGGCCGGCCCCGGCAGGTGGGAGGTGAGGGCTGGGGTGCAGAAAGTCTGGTGGCTCTGAGGGGACTGTGAGGCCCGTGGCGGGGTTGGCCTGGACCCTTCCAGAAGCTGCAGGGGCAGCTGTGGAGTCTAGGGCTGATGGGAGGAGGGAGGCGGGAAGTCCCGAGGTAAAGCGGTGGCCCTGGCCAAGTGAGAGAGGAGGGCGAGAAGGGGCTGAGGGCAGTGATGAGGCTTTGGGGAGCACCCGCCTCTGAGGGGGAAGCCAGAAAGGAGCAGCGAGCCCTGGGGGTGCAGCATTCGGGAGGGAGGAGGCAGCTGGGAGCGGGGAGACAGGCCTGGAGTGGTTGTCTGTGGGGTCCCTGTGGAGGGCAAATACACGACCGGCTCCCACAGTCTGGGCACCACGGGGTCTACCAGGCGGAATTGGGATGAGGGGTGCAGAAGCTGTGCTCCTGCTATGGGTGGAAGGGAGGGAGGGAGAGGGCAGGTTTTGTCGAGGCGGAGCACTGGCTTTTTGTCCCCGGGTTCAAAACCAGCAGCTGGAGGCCCTCCGTTCCTGGGGGCGGGGGAGGGGGGCTGTTCTCTGTGATGCTCATGAGGGGCGAGTGCTGGGATGCAGGGGCTGAGCTGTGGGTGCCTGGAAGAGGCTGGAGGCCCCTCCTCGGCTCCCTCAAGTCCAGCCTGTGCCCTGGGGATGCCCTCAAGGAGCCCCCTGTCGGTGGGAGGTGCTCTGCGTGCCCTCCTCCACCCCCGAGTTGGGGCTTGTTCTACCTTTGTCATTGCTGGGGGTGCCATTGGTGACGGTGGTCTCCGTGCCTGGGACCGGAGGAAATGAGGCAGAGGCTGACATCCTGCACAGAGTGGTGGCCCTTCCCTGCCCTCTGCCCTGCAGTAAAAATTCCTCCTGCCGAGAATCACTCCTGCATGTGGGGCCGGTCCCTGCAGTTCCTGCTGGGGCCCCGGGGGTCATTGAATCGGCTCCCGGGGAGAGGGGCAGCCTGCGGGGCCCGGTTTGAGCTGTGGCATTGGCTCCAGACTCAGTGGGGGCCACACAGAGAGGGTTTAGAACACCCAGGCCGTCCGTGATACAGGCTCCTGTGCGTGAGGGCGAGCCAGTGCAGAAGCTGGTGGAAGGGGGCAATGCAGCTTATGACAGTGGCCCGGCCAGAGGCAGGGAGAGCGGCTCCCCAAAGCCGTGTGCTGCACGCACCCACGTTTTCCACGAGAACCAGAGGGTGTGTGGCCGGTGCGAGAGTCAATCCACGAAGGATGCCCCTCCCGGAGAGAAGGTGGGCTGCCCTCCTGTCAGGGGCTGCTGCCCAGACGGTTGCAAAGGGGCCACTTGCTCTGGAGTTGGGTTTGAAGCCGTCAGCCCTACCTCCCCTTTGCCAGGGCGAGAGGGTGAGTCCCTGGCTCCGTGACCCGGGTGGGTGGCCGTGACCCGGGTGGGTGGCCTGCCCTTGGAGCAGAGGAGGTCAGCGAAGAGCGCGGTGCAGGGTGTGTGTGTGGGGGGGCACCAGCCCTGAGTCCCCAATCCCAGCCTTCCTGTCTTTGTCACAAAAGCATCAGCTCTGCTCTTGCTCCTTCAATTAGTGGTGGCCGTGGCTGTTTCTGGACTGCGTTGGCAGAGAGAGATAGTGATGACAGAGGCAGTTTGGCCCGCAAAGCCTAAATAAATTATTTACCATGTGGCCCTGGGTGGGAAGGTTGGCAGGCCGGGGAGGAGACACCTCCGCACACGGGGCCAGAGCTGGTGCGCACACGGTCACGGGTTCCTTCTAGAGCAGGTGACGGCCGTTCCGCCCCACCTGCCGCCCCTGGCCTGTGTGGCTCAGTGGTTGAGCATCCACCCATGAACCAAGAGGTCACTGGTTTGATTGCCGGTCAGGGCACATGCCTGGGTGGCAGGCTTGACCCCTAGCAGGGGGTGTGCAGGAGGCAGCCAAACCATGATGTTTCTATCCTTCTCTCTTCCTCTCTCTCTAAAAATCAATAATGATGATGATGATGGTAATAATAATAAAAGACCTGTTTTTCCTCCTGTGAGGCTGCGGTCACCTTGGCTTCGAGTTAGGCTGCGGGGAGAGAGGGAGGCCTGCCCCGTCCTCCTGCTGGCACTTTCATTTTCCACTTCAAATCCTCTTTATACAAACAGCTAGATACAATAGGATTAGACACAGGCCGCAGCGTGACAGAGGTGATGGCTGGAGAGCCTCGTCCTTGGGATGCCCCTCGCTGCTCCCAGGTGGCCTTGAGGCAGCTCCGCGGAGCGCCACCCACATGCCCGGCCTGTCTGCCTGTGGGCCCGTGTGGGCTGCTTGAGGCCGTGGGTTGGGGATGAAAATGTTGGAGTTGCTCATGCTTTTGCTGAGAGTAGACGTTGTTCCTTGAAACCCCGATCCCAGCAGATCCTCCCCACATTAAAGGGGGTTCTGTTACTTGAGAACCCTCAGGCTTTTCCTGTCTGTCGCTGGGACAGGGGCAGGAGAGCCAGGCATGCCCAGCAGCCATCCCCTGGAGGTTCCGCCCACTCTGGCTCTCCCCAGTGCGGCAGCTGTGTTACCCCCTCCCCTTGGCAAGCCCCCCCTCTCTGCATGTAAGTTCGCAAACACTTCCCTCCCTGGTCTAAGTCGTCCTCTGGAGTGACCTTGCTTTTCCCTTCTTCGGGGTCTCTCCCCCGTGGCACCTGAGTTCCCCTGTTTTGTGCAGCCCAGAATTGTACCGGCAGGAAGCAGCTGCTGAGGACATGTGAATGAATGATGGCAGAAATTTGGGATGTGAGGGGAGGAGAAAGCTGGGTAGTTTGGGGGCAGGTGCCTTCCCAGAGGCACATCAGTCCCCCCTGTTGGTCCCAGGGTGGGCTCTCATCTCGCAGAACTCTGCAGATGGCCACCTGGCTTATTGCCACCCTCACCCCACCCCAGATTCATTCTGCACATGTTTGTTTGTTCTACAACGATTAAAGACCTGGTCCCTGGCCAGGCACAGGTTCAGGAACTTGGACTAAGCAGTGAACAAACCATTGAAAAACCTAGGCACTCGCCTTCTAGAAAGCTGTACCAACTCCTCCTCTTCTCCAGCACGGCCTCTGAGGTGTGGCTATAGGGAATGCTGTGAACATGCCCCTTGCTCTTCCCAGAGACCTGCCATTGACGTCTTTACGCACCCAGCTGTGGTCAGGCACCTGCTGAGTGCCACTGGGACCATCTGTGAGCATGCAGGGCAAGGAGGAGTGGCCACACGGGTGGCTCTTGGGACCCACCCTGCGTGAGGAGTGGTGACGGACAATGGCTGCAGGCACACTAACAAGCTGCTTTGGATGGTCTCCACTCTGAAATTGAGGCCCCGGGGCTCGGCCAGCTTTGTTCAGTGTTAGAGCACTGGCCCGAGGAATGAAGGGTTATGGGTTCAAATCTGGTTGCAGGCTGGATCCCTGGCCCTGGTCAGGGTGTGTGTGGGAGGCAACCAATGGATGTGTCTCTCTCACATCGATGTTTCTCTCTCTGTCTTTCCCCTCCCTTCCACTCTCTCTCAAAATCAGTGGAAAGAAATATTCTTGAGTGAAGATTAACAAAAACCCTAAATAATAAAAGCCTAATATACTAAGTGCCTGGCGGCTGATCAACCAATCAAAGCATAATATGCTAATGTTATGCTAAGGCCGCTCAACCGCTTGCTATGACGTGCACTGACCACCAGGGGATAGATGCTCTGACCAGTAGGTTAGCTTGCTGCTGGTGGCCAGACGTGCCCTGGAGCCGGCCCACGGTCCCTCCTTGACTGGTCAACCTCTCGTATCTCTCCCAGCTCTGATCGTGCTCCGGTGGGGTCCCTTGGCCTGGCCTGCACTCTCTCACAATCCAGGACCCCTCGGGGGGATGTTGGAGAGCTGGTTTCGACCAGATACCACAGGGGGAGCGCTGCTCAGCTAGAGCTGGGCTCACGGCTGCTGAGTGGCTCTGTGGCAGTGGCACATCCCCTAAGGGCTCCCGGACTGAGAGAGGGCGCAGGCCGGGCTGAGGGACCCCCTGAGTGCACGGTGCCTCTGGTAAATAAATAAATAAAATACAGTGGAGGTCCTAGGAGAGAGTCCAGGCCTTGTGGTTGGAGTGCAGGGGTCAGGGAAGCCGGGTGTCCTGCTGGGGACCGGGGAGGCTGCTGGCCCGAGACAGCTTCGTCCCTTTGCCTTTCAGCTGCTCCACTTCACCAGGAGGCTTCTAGGACAACGGCTGTTCGACAAGCTGATGAAGATGACTTTTTACGGGCAGTTTGTGGCCGGCGAGGACCAGGAGGCCATCCAGCCCCTCATCCGGCATAACCGGGCCTTTGGCGTGGGCTCCATCCTGGACTACGGAGTGGAGGAGGACCTGAGCCAAGAGGAGGCGGAGCGCCAGGAGATGGAGTAAGGCTTGCCTGGCATCTGGTGGTAACCCCAAAGCGCCCAGGGCGGCCGGGGGCTGGGCCAAGGTCCAGGCTGGGAGGAGGCCAGGGCGAGGAGAGCTGGGTCAGTCCGATTCCCGGAAGCCCTCCTGATCCCCTGGGACCTCAGCCTGGGGTTCTGGCACTTTTGCCTCGTGCGGATTACAGCCCTGGGCTTTCCCGGGAGGCTGGGTGTGCATGAGGCCGGAGGAACATGGAGAATAAGGGTTGGCACACTCTGACCACAGCCGAGCCCACCCACTCACTGCCTGGGTTTGTACCGCCTGCAAGCTCAGGACAACAGCTTTTGCGCTTTCCAATGGTTGAAACAAATCAAAGTGAGAAGAGTCTTTTGTGACATGTGAAAATCACATGAAATTCAAACCGCTTTCGCCCTCGGAGGGCAGAGTTGAGTAGCTGTGGCATGCACACCGAGTGGCTTCTCCAGGCGGAGGACGGGGCTGCCCCTTGGTTACAAACCAAGGAGCCTTCGGAGAAAGGAGCCTTCCCGCTCTGCCCAGGCCTCAGCAGGGAAGGGAGTGTGCAGCCAGGAATGGTTAACAAGCTGCCCGGGTTCCTCCTGAGGCCACCAACTTGCTGCACGGGCAGCTCTCTGGGCAGAGAGTGTGGAAACATGGGCATGTCCTGAGCCAGCCTGCTGAGTCAGAATTAGGTCACCCTCCGCTTCCTGGCGTGGTGTCTTCGGGGGAAGTATAGGCAAGACCTGCCCTTCCTTTGCAAAATGCCAGGTTTCCGTGCCGATGCCTGCACCCATCCACGCCCGTTACATTCAGCGTCCCAAGTGCTGAGGGCGGTTGTGCCCGACTGACCCCGAGGCTGGGGCCAGGCCTGCTGAATAACCTGCCCGTGTCAGGCTGCGGTGTTTGCCCTGGCAGGGGGAGGGGTGGGGAGGGGAGTGGAGGGAAAGGAGTCACATGAGGCTCCTGCCCTGGGAACAGAATGTCCAAGCCTCACAGCCAATTGGCCCTGGGAGCCCAGCCCCTGCCTAGTGATTCGCTGTCTTGAAGGCGGGGTTCTCCAGCTGAGCACCCCCTCTGTTTCCAGCAGGGGGGCGGGGGGGGGAGCGGGGGGGAGGGGGAGGCTGTGGCTGCCTGTGGACTAAGGAATGGGCTCTGTGTCCCGCTGGGCCCGGGAGAGGGCTGGATAGTTTCACTGTGGGATTTCCTCCCTCCGGTGTGAAAAGACTCCTTTCCCCGAGAGGGGTCTGCCTGGCTTCCTCCCTGCGCTGCCCTGGGGCAGAGGGGCTGTGCCCTTGGACTGCTCCCTGTGAGCACCGCTTGGTGGGCTCTGAGACGTGAGTGGCGGTCCCTGCTCATCCTGACAGGGTGCCTGCCAGCCACGCCGGTGGCATGTGCCAAGGGCTTGTGCCCAGCTCTGCTGCCAGAGGCCCTGTGCCGCGGAGGGGCCTGGGCTGAGGTGTGCACCGTCAGGGTGCCTGTCTGGCTGACAGGATGGTCCCAGCTAGGAAGGGCTCTTGTGACTAGGGCTCTGCCATGTGGCTAGGGCTCTTCCAGGGAGGAGCAGTGGGTACAGGGAGCAGTGGGTACAGGGTGCTGGGTCGATAACGTGCCCAGGGACTGTGGAGTGAGGCGGAGGCCACTGCCCAGAGGAAGGCTGCAGGCGGGGATCGTGGGCCTGCCTTGAGCATAGCTGTTCAAGGCACAGGAAGTGTGGCGGGAGGTGGGAGACAGGAGCATCGGGGGAGGGAGTGGGTGGTGTTTCCCAGAGCCCTTGTTGGAAGGCAGAGGCCAGGGCCCCGACTCGAGGAGAGGACCCCAGAGGGCCTCCCCAGCAGGCAGAAGCCATGGAGAAGGGGGAAGGGGCCAGCGGTCGGCTGTGATGGGGACCCCCGGGATCGGTGTGAGGTCAGGCGTGTCTGCAGGCCCAGGGCTGGCTGGAGGCTTTCTCAGCTTTGGTCCCCAGAGTGGGCGCAGCTCCCTGGGATGAGTGTGCACAGCGTGTCTCGGGGTGGAAATAACCATGACCTCCAAGGCTCTCCTGCCGCTGAGCATGCTGGGAGGGAGAAAGGGGGAGTCCTCCGAGCCTGGAGACCGTTAGATACAGGTAACAGTTCCCATCGAGGGAAGGCCGTCTGCCTCGTAGACAGGTTACCGTGGCTATCGCTCACCTTCTCTGAGCCGTGGACTGTGGCTGTGGAGCCAGCTGCTGCCCTAGCCCACCAGGCCCTGCCTGAGGGCACACCCATGGCGTACTGCCCTTGAATGGATGGCTTTTGCCTGGTTGTACCTGGGCCACACCTTGGAGGGCCTGGGGCTGGTCTTGTAGGGGCCCTTGCCCCGGGGCCTCAAGGTGGGGGTTGGGGTGGGAGCTCCTATTCCCACAGGGATGTCGTATGTGGGGCTGACATGGTCACATAGCTCACCCTCTTCCTTCCGTTATATGAAGCATTTGCTTCCGGTTGGCGTGGGGTGGCAGGAGCAGTGGCTGCAGGCGTAGCTCCCATTCTCAGTCCCAGGCCATGGCCTCCTGGGTCCTGCCCTCGGCGTCTGTCCCAGGTCCCAGATTCAGGCCCAGGGGGCTTGCTTGGGGCAGTGAGGTAAAGGTGCCATGGCTCTTAGCACGTGTGAGGCCACCACCAAAGGTGCAGGCCCCGCAGCTTCCCGGTTTCCCTCGGCCTAGAGTGCCCCCGGGGGGAGTCCCTGCCCCTCCCCTGTGGGTGTGGGCAGCGCTGGGGTCTGAGGACGCGGGAGGTCATGGGGGAGGTCATGGAGGACTGTGGGGCTGCGGCAGAGCCTCTCTGTGGTAACTGGCTTAGAGGCTTCGATACAAACCGGGTGGTACAGTGCCGGAGTGCCAGCCTGGGCCCTTCATCTGAAGACTGAGCCTCCTGCTGAGGACCCCACGCCGCTGTGGGGAGGAGGACGGTGGCTGCTGTGATGCTGGGGAGGAGGGGGCAGGGCTGGGGAGGGCCAGTGGGAGCACGGCCTGTTGCGGGGTGAAGGGAGACTGCAGCAGCCAGTGTGGCGGGTGCTAGTCGGGTGGGGGTGGCCAGGGCTGAGGGCTGGCCCCACTGTCCTGCCCTCCCGAGCGCTGGGGGTGCTGTTCAGGTATGATGGGAGGGTTCTCCCTTTCAAAGAAACATTTGGGTCGCTGCTCGGAAAATAAGTCCTAAGGGGCAAGAGTGAAGCGGGGTGCTGGGGTGGCTAAAGATGGGGCCGGCTGTGTGGGGGAGCAGGAGGCCAGTCTTGGGCCCCAGGGGTTGGAGGTGCCCCGAGGAGGAGGGGTCGGCGGGGGGAAGCCAGGGGCCCTCCCTCATCGGTTTGGGAATTTTGTTCGCTGGCGGCTGCCGTCTTAGTTTCCCATCAGCCCGGGCTGGCCCCCCAGGCCTGCCTTTCCTCCGGAATGGTCGGAATGGTCGCAGAGCGAGGCCTCCTGCAGGGACTCCCTCCGCGCTCTGGGCTGTGCCCACAGCTCCCCCTGTCAGGCTTGCAGGGGCTCCGCCCCTGGGGAACCTCGGCCTCTGCAGGTGCAGGCCTGGTGGGCTAAGTCTGAGTGAGGCTGCTCCCCTCCCAGCTCACAGGGGGTCACTGGAGGCCTGGGGGTGTTGAGCGGGGGGGCTGAGTCCCTCTTGCCTGCTCTGGCTCACCCGACCCTCGCACAGCTTTCAGGTCAGGTTCCAGGCTCAGCCTCCTTTTCTCTCACCCTGAGCGCTTCATCCTTGTCAGTTGTGCCTGGGGTGGCATGACCTTGACCCTTGCCCTCTTCCTTCCCTAAGGTCCTGCACTTCAGTGGCCGAGAGGAAGGACGGAGGTAAGAGGGGGCTGCTCACCAACAACTGCTCTCTCCGCCACTCCCCTGCTCCCCCACCCACCATGGCTGGCACCCGGACCGGGGGCATAGCCAGCCCCGGGGGCAAAGGTCAGTGCTGAGTTCTGACCCACGTCCAGGGGCGCCCGCCCAGGCCATGGCTCTGAGTAGCTGACGCAGCCGCCTCGCAGCCCTCCGTTGGTCTGGGTTCTGCGTCCCCGGCCAGGTCTGCCATGTGACGAGGGCCCTTCCAGGGAGGAGCAGTGGGCCCAGGGTCAGGTGACTTGGGAACTGGCAAGCAGCCTGGAGCACGGCGCAGGGAGGGGGTTAGGGCATCTGAGGTGCCGGGAGCGGGGTGTGGGCGGGTGCGGGGCCGGTGAGTGCGCGGGCCGTTTGCAGGCGCCAGTAAGCGGGAGAAGCAGTACCAGGCCCACCAGGCCTTCGGCGACCGCAGGGACGGCGTCGTCAGCGCCCGCACCTACTTCTACGACAGCGAGGCCAAGTGCGACGGCCACATGGAGACTTTCCTGCGC
Organism: Lasiurus cinereus; assembly: GCA_011751065.1. Taxonomy (NCBI): domain Eukaryota; kingdom Metazoa; phylum Chordata; class Mammalia; order Chiroptera; family Vespertilionidae; genus Lasiurus; species Lasiurus cinereus. The sequence goes on from JAAGEH010000417.1 coordinate 17,129,629, forward strand.
TGCATCGAGGCTTCAGGTGGGGCCCCTGCCAGGCCCGGCCCGGCAGCCTGTGGCACATGGGACTGTGCATGTGTGGGGGGCCGGGCTGGAGCATGTGCTCAGGGCTTCTCCTCTGTCTGGGGGCCCTGACGGTTGTGAGGGTAACCTGGGTGACCAGGGGGAGCCCCTGGCCAGGCTGAAGTCACGCTGGGGTCGTGCCTACGTCCAGCAGCTCCGTGAGGAAGATGCCTCCCTCCCCTAGCCGGGCACCAGGTGCCCGTGTGGACCTCTGGGAAGGCTTTCGGGGGGGCCCCAGGTGTGGCAGGGGCAAGGTGCTGGGCACACGGGGTGCTCGGGTTTGCTAGGGCCGCGCTGTTCAGGGAGGATGGCGTGTCCACCTCCTCCTCCTGCCCAGCGGATCGCTGAGGCCTCCGTGCCCTGTGGTTGTTAGAAATGCGCCAGGCCACAGTGCCAACCCCTGGGCATCCTCAGCAGCCTCCCGGGATGATGGGAAAGTGGGTCCCCACCTTTGGACAGGCAAGGATCAGAACAGTCTTCTGGGTGGTGCTGGGGAGACCCTGGCCAGTCGGGCAGACACTTGGCCGTCCAGTGCCCAGTGCCAGGGGAACGTGTTTGCCTCCCTGCCCCCTCTGCCCGGGAGCAGACAGACAGGAGGCTCCCCCAGCAGCAAAGTCGCACCCTGGAAGCCATAAGCCAGATACAGATGGCGTGACTGAGCCCAAGCCCCTTCCACGCTCCAGCCTGCTTTCTGCTCTGCGTGTGTGTGCGTGTGTGTGTGTGTGTGTGTGTGTGTGTGTGTGTGTGAGAGCCCGCTGTGGGCAGCCTGGGTGCTGATGGGGCCGGGGAGAGGAAGCAGCAGGGAAAGAGAGGTGACTGTCAGGACTAGGTAGGAAGGGGCAGGCCTCCCCACGTCTTCCTGACCCACGTGGCCAACACAAACGAGTCACTGTCCCCATGGGGTGGTGCATTTGGAGGAGCTGTGTGCCCTCTGCGTCTGAGCGAGCACAGCTCCTGGCCCCCTCCCTCCCCTCTCTGGGGCCTGAGTGCTCTTCCTGCGGCTTCCCCAGGTGGAGCCAGCGACGACGGCTTCTCGGCCATCAAGCTCACGGCGCTGGGGAGACCCCAGTTTCTGGTAAGTGCTGGAACCTTCCACGTGCAGAGAGAGTTGGCAGGGACCGCGGGCTACCGGGAGCACTCGGTGGAAAGCTCATGTGCCAGTACCTTGGGGCTGGGAGCCAGGTACCCCGGTGGGGTGGGAGGGGGTCCCTGGGGCTGCGTGAGGGTCCTGGGGGCCGGGAGCCGGGCCTGCACCCGCGGCAGCAGCTCAGGCCTGCATCTGCAGCTGCAGTTCTCGGACGTGCTGACCAAGTGGAGACGGTTCTTTCACCAAATGGCTGCCGAGCAAGGGAAGGCCGGGCTGGATGCCATGGACACGAAGCTGGAGGTGGTGGCACTGCAGGTGGGCAGCCCTCCCTGCTGGTGTGAGAGGATGGAGGGATACTGTGGGGCTGGGGCGGGGCCCTGCCAGGAGAAACCGGACAGGCCGTGTCTAAGGTGGGTTCCCCGAGCTGCCCCAGGGCCCGCAGCCCCCCCTGAAACTGCCAGGGTTTGGTGGGGAAGGAATCGGACCGGAGGCTCAGTCACACTGGACAGGAGGGCGGAGGGCTGGGCCTGCAGGTAGCGGAGCTCTGGAGCTGCAGGGACAGGAAAGGGCATCCGGAACCTGCGGGGATGGACCCAGCTATGGAGCAGAAACACAGCCGGAAGTAACAGTGTAACCGAGTCAGAATAGATCACAAAGCGACAGGCGGGAGACACTGAATGGGGGTGAGCGGGGCCGGACACCTCCTCCCTTCTTCCAGGAAAGCGTGGCGAAGATGGGCATTGCCTCCCGGAAGGAGATCGAGGACTGGTTCAGAGCAGAGACCCTGGGCGTGTCCGGGTAAGGTGTGCGGCATCTACCCCGTCAGGTGTGGTTCCAGCTGAGTCCCAGCAGCCTCTCCCAATGCTGGTCACCCCCACCCCTCAAGGCGGTGGGCCTTGGGGTAATGGTGCCAAAGAAACTGCTGCCCTGAGGTGCACAGGATGGGAGCTGACAGGCATCTGGGGTTCTTGGGGGAGGGCCGGCAGCTCGGGCACAGGCTCAGTGGCTGCAGAGATCAGGCAGACAGCCCGCCCCGGCCGCTGGCTGACGGGTGAAGGGCCAGGGCAGCTGAGCCCCGCGGGGCCCGGGCTTCATCCTTAGGGGCTGGGACTGAGCTCGCTGTGGGGTCCTGGTGCAAACCCCCGTTTTCAGAGCTGCCACTGCCCCGATGCAGGACCCATTCATGTTTTGTGGTGTGTGTTTTTTTTAATCCTCATCTGAGGATATTTTTTCATTGATTTTAGAGAGGAAGTGGGGAAGGGGGGAGAGAGAGAGAAACATCAATATGAGAAACAGCCAGCAGTTGCCTCCTATACGCACCCCGACTGGAGATCAAACCCGCAACTTGGGTATGTGCCCTGGCCAGGAATATGAAGCTGCAACTCTTCGGTACACAGAACGACACTCCAACCAAGCCATGCCGGCCATTATTGGTTTTCATTTTTTTAAAAAATATATTTTTTATTGATTTTTTACAGAGAGGAAAGGAGAGGGATAGAAAGTCAGAAACATCGATGAGAGAGACATCGATCAGCCGCCTCCTGCACGCCCCCCACTGGGGATGTGCCTGCAAGCAAGGTACATGCCCCCGACCGGAATCGAACCTGGGACCCTTCAGTCCACAAGCCATTGCTCTATCCACTGAGCCAAACCAGTCTCGGCTAGTTTTAATTTTTTTAAAGAGAATGACGTTTATATTTTACCCGACTTTTGAAAATGAACACTGAGGCGGGTTCTGCAGGGACTGGGTATGGGGGTGCTCTTCTGGAAATGGGCTGGTTTGGCATCTAGGCGCCCAAACAGACCCTAGCTGCTGCCGTTACTCCGCTGACCGCCCGTTTCCCACAGCACCCTGGACCTGCTGGACTGGAACAGCCTCATCGACAGCAGGACTGAGCTCTCCAAGCACCTGGTGGTCCCTAACATGCAGGTGACGCCACCCTGCTCCCCAGGGAGCCCTGTCCCAGAGGATGCTGGGCTGGGAAGGGCCATGTTCCTGTTGCCTGTCCTGGGCCAAGGCTACTGGTCTAGGGCAAGCATGTCAAACTTGCAGCTGGCGGGCCACATGCCTCGTTTATTTGGCCCATGTTAGCCTTTGAGTTTGACATGCTTCGTCTAGGGGGAAGAAGACCCACTAGTACCCCACAGAGAGGGACAGAGACCCACGAGAGAGGGACATCTGGGAGGCCTTCCCCATGTCATTTATCCTTGCATGTTGGGTCACCCTGATCCTCATGGGCCTGAAAGGACCATGCTCCTATGATCGCCCTTCCAGGCCCCGGGTGGTTCTCTCTCGGGGTTTCCCTTGCAGTTGCACTTGGAGTGGCAGAGGCTGGGGTCAGTGTGGAGGGTCCCCACTTGCACGGCCAGTGGCCGGCCAGGGCTTCCTCCCTGTGTGGCCGCTGTTCCCAGTGCTCGTGTCCCCGGGGCCAGGCGGAAGCTTACACCTTTCCTAGCCTGAATCCCACATCTCACCGCCTGATCCTGTTGATTAAAAGTCAGTCACTAGCTAGGCGGCCCATGTTCAGGGGAAGGAAGGAGACTCCACCTGCCCCCGGCAGGGTGTCAGGAAGGCGGAGGCCATGTTTGAAATCGCCTCTTAAGCTGGGATAGTGAAGAAACGGCAGAGCAAACACTGCCTTCCTCACACCTCCAGCCTCAGCCCCGAGGGCCCAGCCTCCAACTGAGACACTGCGGACCCCCACTCCTCCTCAGAGCGCCCTGGCCAGGGTTAGCGGGCAAGTGGGGAGAGCAGCGGGCCCCAGTGCCACGCAGGCCTGCAGGGTGTGTGCCCACTGCCAACCTGCTCAAGCTCCCTGAAGGCCACCCTCTGGGCATGGAGCCTCTGTCCCATTAGTCTGTGCTGCATGGCTGTTACTTCTCTGAGCCTGCGCCCTGCTTGGGCTTGAGCCTTTCCTGGTGATTGGATAGGTCGAGTTGCCTTCTTAGCGCTGTATGGGAACAGAAGGGGGAGTTCTGAGGGTCCTGGGGAGGTTGTGGGAGCAGATGTGGTGCTGGCCTGACCTGTGGCAGCTGGCTCTGCAAGGAGGTGCTGGCTAGCTGTGAGCTTACACCTCGAAGTGGCCTCAGGGCAGGGCGCTGATCTTCATGGCAAACAGGATAGAGGAGGGGCCTGGATGAGGGGGTCTCGCTGGTTCTGGGGACCAGGCCACAGGTATTGATAGACTCTGGGCAGGGGAAGCACTGGCTTCGAGAGGGGTGGTCCATCACCTGCTGACACTTGCCTGCATGCGCCCTCAGACAGGACAGCTAGAGCCTCTGCTGTCGGGGTTCACCGAGGAGGAGGAGCAGCAGATGAGGAGGATGCTGCAGAGGATGGATGTCCTGGCCAAGGTCGAGGGCCTGGGATGTGCCCGGGGGCTGGGGGGCGCCTGTCTCCCCTGAGCCCCCGACAAACCCTCTCTCCCACCCCTGACCTCTAAGAAAGCCATGGAGGTGGGGGTGCGGCTGATGGTGGACGCTGAGCAGACCTACTTCCAGCCGGCCATCAGCCGCCTGACGCTGGAGATGCAGCGCAAGTTCAACGTGGAGAAGCCGCTCATCCTCAACACGTTCCAGTGCTACCTCAGGGTACGTCCCCCGGAGCCTCCCACCCTGTGGGGACGGCACGCCCCCACCGAGCCCCCAGGTGGAGGAGAGAGGTTGGTCCATGCAGATCCCACACAGGTGGGTGTGGAGGGGTCGGAGGAAGATGAAGGGGCTTGTTCAGGGTCCACTCAATGTCTAAGTCCCAGCTGCCAAAGCCTTCGTGAATGAGCATTTTCTGTCAGGATTCGATGAAAGCTCTGGGCCTTTGCCCAGGAGACTTGACTAGAATTCTGCAAGTCCCTCACAGTGCTTCAGGTGGCATCCCTGAGCACAAAGCCAGAATGGGCTGCTGGGGACCAGTCAGGTGTTGAGAGGCCGTGGGTGGGGCTGAGGGGTTATCTAGGCAGGGCCCCCCTTCTCCTCTCCCCACCTCCCCCGCAAGTCAGCCTGAGACTGGCACATACAGTGGCTGCTGGCACCTGGCCTGTCCCCTCAAAGGACTGTCCCAGGCCAAACAAGAGGCTGCAGGTGCCCCCCCTCTGCACACCCCCCTCACCATTCCTTGTGGACAGAGGTCAAAGGGCCTCTCTCGCCCACACCTGAATTCCAGATCCCCTGGGCACCTCCCTCAGCCACCTGCTGCTGCCCTGGTGCCCTTGCTGACTGTACTCTGGGTGCTCGTAGGCCATAAAGGCCCTAGGACAAGCGTGTCACATTCCAAGGCGAACACGAACCAAAGAAACGCGGCACATGGCCCTCGAGTTTGACATGCCTGCCCCAGGAAGTGCCAGCTGGAGGGGCTGGCCTAGTGACTGACTCTTGGCCCTGACCCTGCAGGAAGCCTACGACAACGTCACCCTGGACTTGGAGCTGGCTCGCCGCGAGGGCTGGTGCTTCGGAGCCAAGCTGGTGCGGGGTGCGTACATGGCTCAGGAACGGGCCCGCGCGGCCGAGATCGGCTACGAGGACCCCATCAACCCCACGTACGAGGCCACCAACGCCATGTACCACAGGTGCGCCCCTCCTCCTGGGTTCCGGAATCTCGGAGCCACCTGGGGAGGGGAGGGAGCAAAGGGCGAGGGAAACACCTCCTTGGTGCCGGAGCTGACACGAAGGGCCCCGATCTGAAGGGGGAGCAGCTTCTGTGGGAGCAAGACTTTTGCCCCGAGGCCAGGACTGATTGTTTTCTGCTTTTGATTTACTTTTTTAAAAACATTAAGGTCGTTTTAAAAATGTCTTTATTGATTTTTTTTTCAGAGAGAGGAAGGGCAAGCGATAGAGAGCACATCCCCCTTTGGGGACTGAGCCTGTAACCTGAGCATGTGCCCTGACCAGGAACTGAACTGGTGACCTCTTGGTTCATGGGTCGATGCTCAACCACTGAGCCACACTGGCCAGGCGGCTTTTTTAAATATAGAAAAGTCGACTAACACAACTAAACTGGTCTGGGTCCCCCGTAGCTCCTGTTGGTTGCCCAGGTAGCCCTCCCTGCCCTGCACTCACCTTGTCCCAGGGACCATCCTGGCCTCTCGTGCTGCGTAAGATAGACAGGTGACAGTTTATGCAGGACAGACAGGCTGGCTGCGTGCTGTTTCTCCACGAGGTGTCGCCAATTCAGAGACCCCGAGTGTCTCCCTCACTGACCTGCCTTTCGGCCCAGCGGCGCCTAGCGTCCTCCCGGGAGCTGCACGCCCCTCTTGGTCAGACCTCGGGTTTCTGGCAAAGCTGCAGCTGGATCCCCCCAGGTCCCTGTGCAGACCGTTAACGGCCAACGCAGGGTGCCTGCGCTCATGTGTCCCTGCGAGCTTTAGGGTGCTAGGTGTCCTGTGTTAGAAGAGTGACACAAGGGGTGAGGACAAGCTGTGGCTGGAAAAGGAGTTGCTGGGTCAGAGGATGCGCACGCTGCCCAGCTGTGTTCCCTGCCAGACGGTGCAGCGGGCAGACTCCCCCAGCACAGGGGGCCCCCTCCCCTCAGGCCTTTCATTTCCTCGAAGACCCTCTCTGGACGAGAGGCCGCATCTGTCCTGGGCGCACCGGGCGCTGTGCCTCAGCTGGTTCCCTCCGATGCCTGACCCTGTGCTGCTTGCTTTCCCTCACTCACAGGTGCTGAGAAGGCCGAGTGCTCCTTGTCTGGTCCTGGCACCCTGGGCACCTCTAGGAGGAGCGGGCTTGCTGCGTGGCCCTAAGCCCACCCTGCGGCCTTGGCCCGTGGGGAGCCCTCCGGGCCCAGGCTCACGTGCCTCTCCCCGCAGGTGCCTCGATTACATCCTGGAGGAGCTGAAGAACAATGCCAGGGCTCAGGTGATGGTGGCCTCCCACAACGAGGACACGGTGCGCTTCACGCTGCGCAGGTGAGGTGCACCCGCCCACCGCTGTCTCAGTGCTCCCGGGTCAGGGCAGGGCTTGGGGAGACCCTGGAAGCATGTACCGCAAACAGGTCAAACTCGAAGGCCAGCACGGGCCAAGTAAATGAGATATGCGGCCCGGGGGCCGTGAGTTTGACATGCGTGATGCACGTACAGAGTGCCCTGCCAGGCACGGGGGCGTTTGAGGGGAAATCAGTGGGACCACAGGAGAGGCGGCTTTAGTGCTTCCCAGACCCCGCCCCACCGGGTCTTGCTAGGCACTGGCACCGCTGTAGCAAAAAAGCTATTTGCAGTGGATTTGGTTTTTAAAATTAATATCTGGCCTACTAAAGTTTCACATTCAAAAAATAAAGGTCAATAAATAGCCTCTGAAAATGCACGAATACAGGGTGGAATCTGGAACCCCTCAAGAAGCCTCTGACCATGGCGCTTAACGTGTTAAGCCGCGTTGGGAATTTAACAGTCTGTTTTCTCCCTGAACGCCTGCCCCGGAGCAATACTGGTGGGATCCTTACAAGCCAGGCGTAGGAAGCAGGTGAAGCAAACTTTATTCCAGTCCTGTTGCCTGTTCTCCCGTCCTGTGTCTTAGCCCGAGCAGGGCCACGCCAGGGCCAGGCCCACGTGCCCGCCTTTGCCCGGCCACTGCCTCCTGGGGCGTAGGCCCTGCGTTGAGTCTTGCCGGTCCTCAAGTTTCCCAGGAGTAAAGCAGGGTCCCTATCCCACAGCAGGGGCACCCCAAGCCCAAGGCTTGCTGCCGAGTGGGGCTTCCTCAGGGGGCAGTGGAGGTGCAGGCGAGATAAGGGCGCTGCCTGGTAGGGCGCTGCCTGGAGGGCTGACTCTAAACCCGTTCAGCACGTCACCACTCCCCCTTTGGGAGGATGGTGCTGCCTTTCCGTCAGACACTGCAAGGAAAACCACGATTTCTAACGCCCAGCAGTGGCAGCCACCCCCTGCTCTGGGGGCCAGGGAGCCTCGAGCCGCTGGGGCTCACCTTCCCTGGGAAGCGGTGTGGTCTCTGATCAGACCCCAGGGACCTCACGTAGCCTGTCAGCTTTGACCAAGTAACAACCCAACACAAAACTCTGGCTGACCAACAGCGTGTTCTGTGGGCCTGCAGTGTGGTCTGGGCTCAGCCGGGGCCACTGGGCCCTAAATGGCCTCATCTGTGGCTGGGACAGCCAAGGGGACTGCATCTCCTGGCCGGTGTCCATCGGCCTCCTTCCAGAGACACGATGGCCACTGGGGCTGGTGCCTGCTGCCTGGGACAGAGCAGCCAGTGAGGAGAGGGCACGGAGCAGAGGGGCCAGGGAAAGAGGCAGTGGGGAGGCTTCCAGCCACACCATGGGGCGGGCTGCTGGGCAGGCCTGCCTCGCTGGGTCAGAGTGCCACCAGGGGAGGTTGGGACAAGCAGGAGGGAAGGGGCCGTGGGGAGTGAGCACAGCAGGAGGGAACTCGGTAGCCATGGGCTGAGGTGGGAGCTGCAGGGCAGAGCTTGTGGCCCTACAGAGAATGGAGGTCAGAGCATGTGCATGGGGATCTGGGGGTGCCGGGGGGGCTCAGAGCTGACCCAGGGGCTCACCTGCTGCCTTGCCCGGTCACAGAATGGAGGAGTTGGGCCTGCACCCCGCCGACCGCCAGGTGTACTTTGGACAGCTGCTGGGCATGTGCGACCAGATCAGCTTCCCGCTGGGTAAGCTGGGCCTCCGGGGGTGGGATGGGGGAGGGGATGCGGGGCGTGGGGGCCAGGACTCACGGCCTCTGCCTGTGCGCGCAGGCCAGGCGGGCTTTGCTGTGTACAAGTACGTGCCCTACGGCCCGGTGATGGAGGTGCTGCCCTACCTGTCGCGCCGCGCCCTGGAGAACAGCAGCGTCATGAAGGGCGCCCGGCGGGAGCGGCAGCTGCTGTGGCAGGAGCTCAGGCGGAGGCTCTTCACGGGCAACCTCTTCTACCGCCCAGCCTAGCGCCGGCCCTGCCCAGACTCGGTTTCCCAGGGCCTCCGGCGGCGGTCCGGCCGGCCCGAGGCCAACGCTGCTACCGCCAGCCGCACCCGGGTTCGCCTCTCCTCACCCACGACTGTCAGAACTGCTTCCCACCCAGGGTGTGGGCACCCGGTACAGGCGTTCTGACACCTGCCAGAGCCACGGAGATCAGGAACTGCCCGCCCCCTGACCTCAGACCCAAAGGCCCACCTTCCACCAGGGTCTGCCCCACACACCGTGGGCCCCACAGGTGGGCCCCCAGACTGAGGACAGTGCCGGTCAATAAACCGCTACTTCTGTACCAGGAGCCCTCCGCGCCCTTTCCTGCGGGGTCAGCAGAGAGGGGGTGAAACCTCACCTCGGTCTCTGCCTCCCTCCAATCACATGTCCCTGGGGGCCAGGATCACACTTCCATCCAGGTCGTACCGCAGACCCGCCATGCAGGGTGCTGGACCCCCAACTCCACAACCCAAAACGACAGCAGGGCCGCCAGCTCAGACAGGAGGCCCCAGGGACAGTGCGCGGTGCTTTCCCACCCCGTCCCTTCCTCACACCCTTCTTGCTCCCGGTGCCCATGACCCACCCCGGGCTTTTGCTGCTCCAAGAGGAGCAGGCCCAGGGCTGCCACCCACCGTGCCCCTCAGCTGCATGGGGACAGCCCCAGGCAGGGGTCTCTGACACAGGGTGGGGGCAACCCCTGCAGGTTCCTCTGCAGGCTGGGGAGCTGCCAGGTGAGGGCCCAGCTGCTGGTCATGACGGACACCACAGAGCTGGCACACAAGCCACCTGCAGGCCATCTGCGGCACCTTTATTTCTCTGGCTCACACAAGCTTTGGGCCACGGCGCCTCTCCTACTCGGGGGCTGTACCTACCAGGCCAGGGGCCGAGACCAGGAATAAGCACAAAGCCCGGGGCTTGACAGAGGTTGAGAGGTGCTCGGTGCCAGGCCCTCTAGGCCCCCCCCCCCCCGCCCCTGCCCAGCTCTGGTGCAGCCAGCCGGTAGGCTGGCCTGCTCCCCATTTACCACGCCGCTCTAGCTTGAGACATAACCGCCCCGACAAAGGTGGGTGGCAGGCACAGCCAGGGCCCGCCCCTGCCTCTCTGCGGAGGTGACCCTTCCTGCAGGCACCCGGGCAGGTGGTGGCCCGACGTCAGGAAGACGAGGGGACAGGACTGTCCTCCCAGCCGGATGGGCAGTGGTGACTGGCAGGGACCCCACTGGTCACAGGGCTGCCTTCCCCGCCGCGCAGCCCCTTTGCTGCAGCTTCCGGATGAGCTCCAGCAGGTTCATCTGCAGTGTCAGCTCCTGGGACAGAGGGGCCGCTGTGAGGCCAGCATGACCCTGCGGCCCTAAAGGCCCAGGGAGAAGCCCCTTTCCCAAGGCCCCGGAGCGGACCTCAGTGCCTGGAGTGTGCCAGGCAGCGAGCCTGGCCACAGCCTGCCAGAGGCCTGGTGCTCACAGAGGGGTGCAGAGGAGGGCCCCACAGGCGCGGTGGAGCTGGGGACGGGGAGCAGGGCCCCGGCACCGGTGGGCAGAGGCAGTGGGACCAGCCTGCATGCTGAGCGCCGCACAGACACCCTTCCTGGAGCTGAACTCCCATTTCCCCTTCCTGCACACCCCCACCCCCCCGGCCTCTCCGCCCCCATTCGTACCCTGCCACTGTCTGGCAACCAGCCCTAAAACCCCGGATGGCACCTGGCCTGTGGGGATTAGCGTCCCTGGGCTGTCCCAGGGCACTGACCTGCGGGTTGGTGGTCACATAGAAGCCGGCAACCCCCGCCTTCTCCAGCGTGCTCTGCTGGTCCGCCACCTTCCGGTCCAGCTCCAGGATGATCTTCTGGTCCATGGCCCGCTGCTCCTCACGGATCCGATGCTCCATCGCCTGCCACAGTGAGGGCTGCTCAGGCATTCGGCCTCCACCCACCAATGCCTCGCACACAGGGTCCTGGCCTGCCACTGCCACCCTTCTAGAAGCTCGGGCTCCAGGACCACTGATGGCACCCTTACTGCGCCCAGAGCACTCTCTTCCTGGCCACACCAGACCCTCCAGAGGGCTCAGCTGCTCTCCCTCAAATGTCCTCTCTCAGCTCTGCCGTCAGGTGTCCTCCCTCTGCTGTACCAGGCCTCATCCAGTGCTGATGACTCAGGGCCACCACCTCTGCTTTTGTCAAGTCGGCCACTGTCTCTGGGCCTCTGTGTACATTACTTCCCCACGGGGCTGCCTGAGACCAGCTCGGCACCTCCTCCCTGCACCCCCGGCCTTGAGACTGCCTGGGAACCCCACACCACACCTGTCTCTGTGTACACCCCCATTATCCATGGCTTCTTGGCCACATGCAGGTTTGCTGGTCCCTGAGTAACCAGGGAGCAGGATGCGCCCCTGCTGACTCCCCGTTGCCCCACCATTGCCCTTGCACCTCCAAGGCCATGAGCACAATGGCCCCTCCTCAGCACCTGCTCTGCACCGGTCCAGCCCCCCAGGAGCTGCAGTCTTGGGGAGCAGGTGGAGGGGATCTCACACACTACCTGGTCCTGGCACTCCAATACCCCGTGGTGAAAAGCCACCTGTAAGGGCTCTCCAAGCCTTCAGCAGCCCACCCCAGGCTGGGGCCCAGGGCAGCCAGCGTTGCCCAAGTGCCCCTGAGCCTCTCCACCATGCCCTGTCAGGTGGTGCCCACCCTGCCTGCACCCATACCTCCTGCTCACGCTGCTGCGCTGCCTGGAGCACGGGCAGGTTGTGGGGCCGGCAGGCCTGCTGGGCTTCCTGGTGCTTCTGCCGCAGGGCCTGCCTGAGCACTGGGAGGGGACGAAACCAGAGTCCATCAGGAGGCGGCGGAGGCCAGACGGAGGGGCCAGGGAACACCTCCCCCTGAGGGCCTGCCCGACCTCAGCACCAAGCTGAGGCCCAGGGCAGCTAGGCCAAAGGCGTAGACGTGAGGCCCCAATGGACCACCCAGCCCCCCGAAGCCCTGGACAAGAAGTTGGGGGCAGGGCGGGGGGAAGAGGGCTTGGGTGACCCGTTGGGGCCTCACATCTACACCTTGGCTCTGGGGGACGCCGAGCAGCCCAGCCCACTTGGTCCTGCCCTCCCCCGGGGCCTTTCTCCAGCAGGAAGGCTCCAGGGGACTCGGAAAGGGGTCGTGCACTAGAGGGTGAGGCAGGGCAGGCTGGCGTGGGGTGGGTTCAGGGCTGGAGCCTGGACTCCAGACCATGTGGGTGGGAGACTGGTCTGGAGGCTTCTGGGCTCAGATGGCCACGGGCCAGCAGTCCTGGGTGTGATCCACTGAAACGGTCAGGAGACCACCCAGGCAGAGGCCTGGAGAAGGCGGATGAGGAGAGCGTCCCTGAGCCCGAGCAAGGGGTGGCCTCCACCCAAATGTTCCGAAGGACACGAAGCAAAGGGTCTAGACAAGAGTATCCCAAGCTCCCCCCTGAAAGGAACCAAGCCTTGAGCAAATTCTAAAACTGGAATGACACAGCGAAGATCAGCGTGGAGTCAAATAGGACTGGACAGAGGAGAAAGGTATCATGGGATGCAAAGACACCAATCACAAAACAGAACACAGGACACCACACAGCCCACCTCTTAGACCAGTAGGTGTCAAGTGGTGGTTGCTTCCCATAAAGGGGGGGTCCCTGGTCGTAAGGAAACACAAGTCCAACCCTGTCCTAGGCAGAAACCTCCCATTGCAGCTCTTTCAGGAGAGCCCTCAAGGTTCTCCTGCCAGCAGGTTGGTACCTGCTGTGCCCACAGCCTTCTGTGTCTTGGCATCCGGTACCCACCTGGACTATGGCATCTCTCACATCAAATGAGCCTGAAACCAAGAGCCACCTTCAAGGCACAGGCTCAAGAAAAAACGATCCCTAGGTGATGTGTACGCCCCGTGGAGGCAGGGTATGAGGAAATACATCAACAATTCGGGGAAATGTCTCCTTCACTCTGTGTGTTAAACGTGGCTGCCAATCCCAGGTCAACTCCCAGGTTCCACTGGGTGGGCAGCCAGAGATCAGAGGAGCGCCTGTGCAGGGAGCAGGGGCAGGGCCTCAGGAAGGACCAAGCAAAGCGACCGCAGCCAGTCACTCCTGCTCAGAGGAAGGGAGAAGCAGACAGTCACAGGGCGCCGGCCCCCTGCCAGCAGCTCCAAAACCTGCCCGTAAGTTCTGAAGGACAAGGAGCAAAGGGTCTGGAGAGAGAGCAGCCACTTCCCACCAGGCGCAACCACGCCTCGGGCTCACTCCCCAGCACACAGAGCAAACTGGAACGAGAGAAGATCAGCGTGGCCCGTGCTCAAGGATGACATGCAAATGCATGAAACATGCTATGCTTTTAAAAGTAAACGAGTAAACAGGGTGAAGTACAATTTATTAAAAAAAAAAAAACACCACCTGGGGGGAGGGGGGTGGCAAGCTAGAAGAGGCTAATGGGGGAAAAAGGAGGACCGATGTTGATACTTTGAACAACAAAGATCGAAAGAAAACAAAACCATTCCATGCAGAAATGACAGGTTCCTTTAAAAAAAAATTATTCTGAGTGCTTTATCTGCTCCCCAAATTACTAACCTCTGTGGAGATAAAGATTAGCAAAACAAGAGCACGTGCTACTTATTGACAGCAAGCGTGAGCTACCACTGCTGCCCGCACCTGGCAGAGACTCAATTGAAGGCAGGAGTGAAAGCTTTCCGTGGCCAGAGGCGTCCATCCTAAGGGGAGGTTGGTGAGTGTAGGGAAGCTGCCAGTGGTCTGACCAGAAGAGGGGCTGAGGCAGGGAGAGATGAGCCTAAACGCTTGCCTCTACCAGAAAGCAAGGAAAGCAAGGTGCTCAGAGAATGATGGGACTTGTCAAAAAGACTCTGGAGCCAGGCTGAGGTTCTCCCGATGGCCAAATGTGGCACCATTTGAGCGTTAAAAAGGAAGAGGAGCTATGTATTTTGGGTTTGTGAGCATAGGCATCTTACACTTCAACTAGTGGCCCTGAGCATGAATTTGTGCACACTGAAAGGAAATTAATTAGAACAAATAGTTTAATATCGCTATTCCCCCTCTCTAACAGAAGTGTCAACCAAATTCGAAATCGACTATGACAGATGGAAACACACACGTGCGAGTGGTGCCACCAACAGCTTTATATGTATCGCGCATGCACAAGTCAACTTAAGCCTTTTATAGAAACAGAACAAACTTGCTTAGTTAGACCTGCTTTCTGATGTAGCTAAACTTTTTCCAGCCCAGTGAAGCACCCCAACTTCTCTTTCAGGTAATTGTCAGCAACACAGGAGTAAATATCCACACAAAGTAGATTATTATCATCAGATCACGCAGGGAGAACAAAGGGTAAAGTATTTAACTGCAGCAGTGTTTGTATTCTGTCCAGTGAGAAAACCTGAAGTCATTTTCAAGCTCCACCGTTTCTTCTTTTCAGTTGGGTCAAGTTTCTAAAGCTCCGTTTTCGGCTAATGAAAAGAAAATAGGATTCCACCAGTCTCCTATCTACCTACTCCAGGAGTTGTGAGGATCAATTGAGATGAGGCAGGGGAAAAAGGCTTCACAGACAGCTGGTTACAGTGTAAAGTGTTTCCACCTGGTTATAAAGCAAGTCCAGTTCCTGGGCTGAAGAAACTGCAAGGAGGTTAGTTGCTAGGGAGAGGAAGTCCTTGATGTCATTACCCAGATGGAGGGAAGGACACTAAGCATAATAGCCTTTTATATAGATTATATAGATTAAAATGTTTACAAAGATAATCACCCAAACAGGGAAGAATAGGGTGATCCTACTCAAACTCTTCTGGAAAACTGAAGAGAACACTTCCCAACTCACCCTATGAAGTCAGTATCAGCCTGACACCCAAACCAGACATCACCAGCAAACTGCAGAGTGATGTCCATCATGAACACAAAGACAAAAATCTGCGAGATTTTAGCAAATCCAATCCAACATAGACCAAAAGGACAATACCTCATGATCAAGTAGGATCTATCCCAGGAATACAGTTTATCCCAGGAATTAAAACAACAACAACAATGTAATTAACCAGAGTAACCAAAAAGCTACTGATCATCTCAACAGATGCATAAAAAGATTTGACAAAGCCATCACAGAAATACACGAATTCTGGGGCAGACATCTATCACCTGTCTCATAGGGAAGGGACCTGTGTTACTAGAGGAATTTTCGCCACATTTAACCTATCATCAGGCTCTAGCTGCTGCCCGCTTTACAGGAAACACGGAGGAGGGAGAAATGGGTTAAGTGCCAGCAGGAAGAAGCAATCTGACAGGTCCAGAGCGGGGGTGGGGATGGGGGAGGCATTCTGCAGGTAGGATGCCTTGTTGTTTTCAAAAGGTCAAATGCCACAATAAATGCTGAGGACTTAGACCAAAGAAACCCAATTGCAATGCATGAACGGACACCGAATCCTTATAAAGCGCTAATTTGAAACAAGCTAGGTAATGTGACCCCGGACTGAAGGCCAGCAGGCACCCCTGAGTGATTCATTTCTCAGGAGGCTAGCCTCTAAGGCAGTGGTTCTCAACCTTCCTAAGGCTGCCACCCTTGCATACAGTTCCTCATGTGGTGGTGACCCCCAACCATGAAATTTTGCTACTGTGATGCATCGTGATGTAAATATCTGCATTTTCCGATGGTCTTAGGCGACCCCTGTGAAAGGGTCGTTCGACCCCCAAGGGGTTGTGACCCACAGGTTGAGAACCGCTGCTCTAAGGTTACATAGGAGAGTCATTATTCTAGAGCACGCGTTCTCAATCCTGGGCTAGAGTCGACCCCCAAGAATGTCTAGAGACATTTCGGGTTGTCATGACTCGGGGAGGGAGCCCCTGCCAGCCGGTGGATAGCAACCGGGGATGCCCCTCAACGTTCTGCCATGCACAGGACCATGTCTCACCGTTAATACTTGCCCAGCCACAAAACTGGCCTGACCCCTGTGCTACCAAAACAAAAAACAAAAGAATTAACCATCCAAAAACCAAAAACGCCAGCGAAGACTCCGCCTTTGATCTGATCAGTATTAGAAACGTCTACCGAGCGACACCCGGGGAAGGGCTGGGCCCGCAGGGACCGCGAGCTCGCCGGCCGGGCAGGCTGACCTCCCTCCCGCAGGAGGAGCAGCGCGCGTCGGCCCGCCGCCCCCACGCACCTCGGTGCTCGTTCTGCAGCCGCAGGCGTTGGTTGTAGAGGCTCTTCTCGGTGAGGTGCTGGATCTCCAGCAGCCCCTGCACGATCTCGAACACGGTGCCGTCGAGCAGCGCCAGGGCCAGGTCGCTGAGCGTGGTGTAGGACAGGCGCTGCTGGAAAGAACTGCGGGCAGAGGGGGGCGTGGTGAGCGCCGGCAGCCGGGGGCCGCCGCAGCCGCCCGCCCCGCGGCCCGCACCTGGGCAGCTCCTTGACCAGGCTCTGCAGCGCCGACAGCAGCTGGTAGTGCCGCTCCTGCTGCCGAGCACCGTCCGCCGTCTCCTCCAAGCCGCCCCCGTAGCGCTCCATGGCCCCCGCACCGCGCCAGCAGCGGCCCGGAGGGACGCTCCCCGCCGTAAGCCAGTCCCGAGCCCGGCGCGCCCCGCCCCCTTTTACGACAGTTCAGAGCAGCGCGCGGCCGGCTTTGCGCGTCAGCCCGCGCGAGGTTCGCCCCGCCCCTCCCGGGAGCTGCGGGGAGGGTGTCGCGCTGTCCCGGCCGCTTTCCCTCCGGCCCACCCACGCCACCTCGGGGGCGTAACTCCGCAGCTTTGAAATCCGGGTTCCGGGGGGTGTCGGCACTGACCCCAGCTCTGTTCCCCGCCTCTCCCTCTGACCGCCTGATGGGGCTGCGGGGTGCAAGGGCTTGTCCTGCGCATGCGCCTTCTGGGGCGGCCTGAGGGTGCTGCTGCCTCAATCTGGCGACCTCCCACCCAAAGGGCTTGGGTCACGGAGTCCCCAGACTCCCCCAATTTCAAGCGGCGTGGCCGTGAGCCAGTTTTGTCACTTTGGGCCTCAGTCTCCCTGTCTTCCACCCGCGGGACGCTCTTCTGGGCCACTTGTCGAGAGACACTGTCCCGGCCCCCGTCCCCCTGGGCTGGGAGCTGTAGGCAGGGTCTGCGCGTGCCTGGCATCAGGCTGGCATCCCCGCCCCTTGCCCACCTCCACCCACAGGGTCAGCATGGAGAAGGAAACCTAGCTCAATGCCTCATTCCAACCTTGAAAGTAAATGATTAGAAATCTCCAATTACACTTTTTTATAAACTATAAAAATCTTTCCCCCCAAAATCAGACTGCTGAAAGTTTTGCTGTGCTCTTGCGGGCAGGAGGCGGGAGATTCCTGTCTTGGAAAACTAGCATTGCCATGGGAAAGGGAGTGGGCTGAGGTGGCCCGGACTGGAATGGGTGGGTTCTTTAAATAAACAAACAAATAAATAAATAAATAAAACATTATATATATATATATATATGTGTGTGTGTGTGTGTGTGTG
>JAAGEH010000417.1:17147222-17176702 GCA_011751065.1 Lasiurus cinereus
TGTGTGTGTGTGTGTGTGTGTGTGTGTGTGTGTGTGTGATAGAAACATCCATGATGAGAGAGAATTGATGGCCTGCCTCCTGCACGCCCCGTACTGGGGACTGAGCCAGAAACCTGGGCATGTGCCCTGACAGGTTCGCAGTGGGACACTCAACCACGGAACCACACCCGCAGGGCAGGAATGTGCGGGTTCTTGACTTCAGGCAGGAAAAAGTCCTGTACACAGTGAGTCCAGGTGGTTTTGAGAGTGTGTCCCAAAGTTTGGGACGGTGACACAAGAGGGCTTAAGGTAGAAGCAGCAAGATCACGGAGAGCAGTGCGCCTAGGCTGGGCTGCTTTGGGCTCGCTAAAAAGTGAGGCAAGAGGAGGGCCTGGGAGCTCAGGAGACAGAAAGTAAAAACGCACAAACCTGAGGAAAGGGGGGCTGGGCTGGGGGGTGCTCAAGGGAGGGCAGTGCAGGCGCCCTTGGTCCTGAGCTGCTTTTCTGCTTCCTGCAGGTGGGAATGTTAGGGGAGAACTCACTGAATACGCATCAGGCTTCCAGGTGGCTCCTTTAAAACTCTGACACATCAAAATGAGCCCATAAAGGGGTTGGAGGTCTTCCTCGGGCCAGTTCA
Source organism: Lasiurus cinereus (assembly GCA_011751065.1). Lineage (NCBI taxonomy): Eukaryota > Metazoa > Chordata > Mammalia > Chiroptera > Vespertilionidae > Lasiurus > Lasiurus cinereus. The sequence continues at coordinate 17,147,839 of JAAGEH010000417.1, forward strand.
CCTCTGTCTTGGATTTGTCTGGCTCTAACTTTTTGTTGTTGTTACTCATTGCCCTGACTTCATTCATTTGGGGGTTTGGCTGGCACAGATGGCACTAACTCTGTCATCTCTCTCCCTATCTAAGGTATCTTGAGCTCCCCGCTCTCTGGCTGGGGAGGAGAAACGAGCATCATCTGCTCTTACGTGTCTTTGGTTAGGGAGCACAGGGTCTGTTAGCTCTGCTAACTGCTTAGTGGTTCGTTTATTTCGTCTCTGTTTTCCTCATTCCACTGGTCCGGGAATTTCCTAGCTTGTTACGGCCCTGCCTCAGCATCATCCTTCTGCACCTCCATGGGAGGGAGTCGGCACTGCCCAAAGTGTGAAGGGGCTGCTGTGCAGAAAAATGCCAGAAACAGGGAAAACATGGGAGGGAGAGAGACCAGAAAGAAGGCTCGTGTGCCCAACTTGAGAGGATGAAATGTCCAGGCACCTGGGGGCAGACAGTGCCCAACCACCCGCGGGAATGCCATCGGGAAGGAGGGGAGCCCGGGCCCAGCTCAGGGGCTCCTTCTCAGTACTCTCAAGACGGCCTGTGCCAATGCCTGGCTGTGAGAGGGGACTTGGAAAAGTCTCCTAGAGGCGCCTCCGAGTAATAGACCCCTGAAGGGGGTATGCTCGACCCTCACGCGCGGCGCAGGGCTGCACCTGCACGATTCCGCACTCTGCTGCGGACCCTGGGCGGGTGGGATCCCGCTCCCACTGCGGGCCGAGCCGGCGGGGGGCGCTACACAAAGTGGCCGCCAGGTGGCGCGCGGCACCGCGGCGCGGAGGGCACCCGGGCGGGCGGAGCGCACCGCCGAGCCCTGTAGGAGTGTCCTGGTCGCGGGTGGGAAGGAACGAGGGTGGGAAGGAAGAGGAGGCCGGGCGAAGTCCCCCTGCCAACCCCTTGGTTTGGGCCATCCTGCCAGGCCACAGCTCCGGGGGGGAAGGGACTTGGAAACATTTGGTGAAGTTCCGACCGCCAGGTACCCGCACTCTGTATGGGCGCTCTGCACGGATTCACCCTCCAGAGCGCGACTGGAGGTCCAGGCCTCCGGAGACGCCCTCCCGGGCCGTCCCGTGGGCAGAGCGGCTCTTGGCCTCTGCAGTGGTAACTGGGAAAACTCGGAGGCGCCTCCGACAACCGGACCGCGTTCGGGATGACGACCGGGCGCGGGGATCCCCTCCCGTTACCCCGTGGCGGCCCCGGTCGGTTCCGCGGGGGTACGGGCACCGGCGGGTGCTGGTCCACCCGCCCCAGCAGCCTACAACCTAGTCCGGGAGAGCGGCGACGGGAACCCCCGAATGTCCACGTGGGGCACCGCGGCCACCACCCATCCCTTGCAGATTTCGCTGGAGCTCCCGAGGAAAGGCGCTGCATACAGAGGCCGCCAGGTGGCGCCCGAGAACCAGCACGAAAGTCGGCGAGGATCGCACTGAGGCCGCCCAGACACCCTCCACGGCGCGTCTCTTGTCCCCCGGCAGGTGGCATGGGGCGTTCGCCCCGAAGCTCCCGGGCTTCAGGACACGACCCCGGCAGCAGAAGGGAAACCTGAAAATGTTTTTAGGCTGCTGCGGGGAAGGGGACAGACGCCCCATGCGCACTCCCTTCTGCAAGGAGCTCTCCAGGCTAGCGCTGACCTTTTCTGGACTCAGGAGAGGACTTGCAATCCCCCCGAGACGCGGGCAGAGCAGGAGCCGGTCCCGGCTTCCCACAGCTGTTCCCTGCTCCAGGGTGGGGTTCGTCCATTTTTTTCCGGGACTCGGCTGTAAAACTGAAATCTTGAAAGTACTCATAGAAACGTGGGTGAATCATTTTTTAATTATCATTTCAGGAGAAGATCTTTCTAAAGCATAAAACAAAGCTCCAAGCCATAACGGACATGACTGATAAACGTGACCAAATTTTAAACAAAATTGGTCTGTGCATATACCAAAGGCAAAGTCAAATGACAACAAATGAACATTTATGCCAATGCACATGTAATATGATTATCAATGTCCAGCATTACTTGGTATAATACTAGAAAACGGGAAAAGTAATAGTCACGAAGAGAGACCGGTTTAAATAAATTCCACTACGTCAATACAATGCAACACTATGAACTGGTTCATAGGTGAGGGCAGGTCAATACAAGAATAGAGACACACGAGAGAAACGTCAAATACTGAGTCAAGCAGTTCACTTAAGTGGCCACCAGGTGGTGCTGGCGACTCAGCAACATTGTTTAGCCTCCAACCCCCAGCAAAGTAAATTTTGCTTAAGATTATATTTTGCAACTTTCTTAGGCCCCTAGCCATGGATTTTATATAGCTCCTTATATAAACTTTCTTTTTTTATTGTTTAAAGTATTACATATATTAGTACATATATCTCCTTTCCCTCCCATTGTCCTTCCCCCAGCCTCCCCATCCCCTGTCGAATGCCCTCATTCCACCCACTCCCCCAGCAGTGTCTTGTGTCCATTGGGGTGCTTATATACATGCATACAAGTCCTTTGGTTGATCTATTTCCCTCCCTCCCCAACACTCCCCAGCCTTCCCGCTGTAATTTGACAGTCTGTTCGGTGCTTCACTGCCTCTGTATCTATCCTTTTATTCATCAGGTTATAATGTTCTTGATTATCCATAAATGAGTGAGATCATGTGATATTCTTTCTTTCACTGACTGGCTTATTTCACTTAACATAATGCTCTCCAAGTCCATCCATGTTGCTTCAAATTATAAGAATTCCTTCTTTTTATAGCAGTGTAGATGTATCATAGTTTTCTAATCCACTCATCTGCTGATGGGCATTTAGGCTGTTTCCAAATCTTAGCTATGGTGAATTGTGCTGCCATGAACATCGGGGTGCATATATTCTTTCTGATTGGTGTTTCTAGTTTCTTGGGATATATTCCTGGAAGTGGGATCACTGGGTCAAACGGGAGCTCCATTTTTAGTTTTTTTGAGAAAACTCCATACTGTTCTCCACAGCTTATATAAACTTTCAACTCATTATTTAAGCATAAACTTTTTATAAAGGTGTTCTTTACAGCAAAATTGAAATAAAACAATTTGAGTATATTCAATATGCAAAATTAATTGGGAAAAAACATTTTGGGTACTTACCCTGTTGTGTCAGGAAGAAAGCATGGATAAGACATGGTAATCACAATATAAATGATTTACACAAATATAAACTAGTGATTTCAATATAAAAAATCACTAGCATGTTAGCACAAGTATTTTTTGTTTTGTTTACAACACCTGGAATGTAGTAGGAGTACAATAAATGTAGTTATTGAGTAAATGAAAGATTTGATGAATTAATGGTTAAACATGCTTATAGAAAATGTTATGAACATAGTTTTTTATGCTCTCTAGTTTTATTTATTTTTAAAATGAGTTTTTATTTTTATACAGTTGATTACAATATTATATTCGTTTTGGGTATACAACAGAGTAATTAGACAATTGTATATCTTACGAAGTGATCACCCAGATAAATCTAGTGCCCATGTGGACACCATACATAATGTTATTGCAACATTATTGACTATAGCCCCTATGCTGTATTTTACATCCCCATGCTATGACTATTTTGTAGTTACCAATTTGTACTTCCTAATTTCTTCCCCTTTTCACCCATTCCCCCAATCTCCTCCCATCTGGCAACCATCAACATGTCCTCTGTATCTTTGCATTTGTTTCTGTTTTATTTATTTCTTTTGTTTGTTAAATTATACATATAAGTAAAAGCATGTGGTACTTGTCTTTCTCTGTCTGATTTTACTAAGCACAATACCTTCTAGGCCTGCCCACGTACATGCATACTTTTTTATGGCTGAACCATACTCCATGGTATATATGCATCACTTCTTTATCTAATCATGGGTACTCAGGTTGCTTCCATATATTGGGTATTGTAAATAATGCTGCAATAAACATTGCACATGGCTTTTTGAATTGGTGTTTTGGGTTTCTTCTGTTAAGTACCCAGAAGTGAAAATCCTGGGCCCTTCTTCATTTCCTCATTACAGCCTTTGTTTTGAAGTCTATTTTGTCCGATATAACTATTGCTGCCCAGTCTCTTTTCCTGTTTGCATTTTGAAGAAATGCCTTTTTTCCATCTCTTTCCCTTGACTTCCAGTCTGTGTCTTTTGATCTGAAGTGAGTCTCCTGCAGGGACCATATGTAAGAGTCTTGTTTTCTTGTCCTTCAGCCACCTTATGTCTTTTTTTAGGGGTACATGGCTTTATTGCTTAAAATGTAGAGTCAAATTAATACAATAACAGCCCCCACTTTTTAAAGCGAGGCACATGAAAAGCCTTCTGAGTCGTGTCATTTCAGACCTTTGGTGACAAAGGGGCTGCTTTCCAAGAGATCCAACCCAGCGTCCATGAAGTCGGATTTATACTCCACCTCTACTCACCCCACTGCCAATAAGGAAAGCTATTCTTGGGCTTTCCTGCATTTCCTTCATAATTGTTCCTTTCTGCTCAGACACTTATTGCTCTGATTTATTTCTTGTCCATACTCATTTGTACCAATAGCAATTGTTTTCCATTTTCTTTTATTTTTAATATATTTTTATTGATTTCAGAGAGGAAGGGAAAGGGAGAGTGATAGGAACATCAATGTTGAGAGAGAATCATTTTTTGGCTGCCTCCTGTACACCCCTCACTGGGGATTGAGCCCCCAACACGGGCATGTGCCCTGACTGGGAATTGATGCTCAACCCCTGAGCCATGCCCAGCTGGGCGGTAATTGTTTTGTGTGTGTGTGTGTGTGTGTGTGTGTGTGTGTGTGTGTGTTTAACATCTGTATCAACCTATATTTATTCTTATCTTTCCTCATTCTTGACTTACTCCTCATCTCCCAGATTCCCACATGCCTAGACACAGACGGACCTCTGGAGGGTAGAGTCCAGCTGACTGAAAGGAGAGAGGGCTGACTGGCAGTGGTTCAGCATGGCATCAGCACAATTCCAATGAGTTAAGGTAGGCAAGGTGCTTCCAACAGTGCCCGAGGGCATAACATATGCTCAGCGAATGTTAAGCCTCATTATCAAGGCCTAGCATAACCCACCTTCACACAGCTCCTTCCTTTGGCACATTGAGGGTGGGTGGGGCATTAAGGTTTGTCTCCTGTCTCCTCCTCAGTCACTTCTGTGCTACAGGGGCTTCCCAGCTGCTCTCGGCTCCATCTCAGCACGTCTTGCTCCGGACGGAGACTTGGAACACATGAACTACCTTCCTTCTCATTGCGATGTCACTACTCCCCCAGGAGCGCCAGCAGAGCAGCGAAGGCGAGGGAGCCCTTACTTCTCTTTGCTGCCTGGTTCCTCAACCCAAGACACACGTTGACACACTGGGCTCGGCTGTGGAAGAGTTGGAGAAACAGAAGCCAAGCAAAATAGGCAGACTCGGAACTTTATGACTCTCCCCACGGCCAGGAGGAAAGTGCGGAATATGTACTTCTGATCGAGGGTCCCCTCAGGGACACCCCGAGTTCCAGCCTCTCTGCTCAGGGAGTGCCCCGTTCTTCTGGCTTCATCGTGAGTCTTCACTCCCACCTCTCCACATGGGGTGGTCTGGCCCGAGGTTCACCTTCCTGCCTCTTGCTCAGGGCAGTTTAGGGGGATGTACTCCTCAAAACCCAAGCTACTCAATCAAGAATAGCAGCACCTTCAACCAAGAAGTTCAGAGTGGGTTTTAGCCCTTGCAGTCTGGATCCTTTCAAGTCTTCCCACAAGTCGAGAGTATAACTTTTCTTTCTTCCTGATTCATTAATAGTTAACTGTAAATAGTTAACCATAATCTCTCTCTCTCTCTCTTCCTCTCAGAGACCATAAAGTCTAAAGTTACTTTAAAGGGTAGAGGAATTTTCCCACACCCCTCCCTCATGCACACATATCTCCAGGGCAGAGTAGGGGTAGCAGTTACCATAACCATGTACACTGGAGCGCCTCCCTTTTTCTTCTTTTGCTTTCAGCCTTAGCATCCAGAGCCCAAGGAACTGACCCAGTTACAAGACCGCCTACCCCTTGGTTGCTATTCCAAGGCCGAAGAGTTCTGGAGCTTGGAAATGAAATATTCTAGCTGTATCTTCACATTTCAGGCTAAGTGCAGAACTCTCGGGTGAAGCCTGCTCTTGCATGTACATTTATGTGTATGAAAGATAAGTTATAATCATCCTGGCCAAGCAATCTTTCTGGGGACTGGAGACTATCTTACCTAAAGCCCAAGGTTCTACATGTGGTCTTTGCTAAGGCTGCTCCTATAGAAAAACAACAACAACAACAACAAAAAAAACAAAACACAAATTCACTCTCTTGGACCCTCATACCACCATTTGCTCCACCTCCCAGCCAGACATGTCACTTGCAGGAACCCATCCAGCCAACCAAGAAAAGGACGGAATGTGTGGGGCCTCATTAATCTCTTGGGCCTCCTAAAGAGTCAAGTAACTTATAACCACTTCACCAATGCTAAATTTCATACAATGGGCCAGTTTAAGTAGTACAAAATAGTATAATCCCCAAGAAGAGTATAAGCAAGATGCTTTCAATTTTTTAAAGTGGGGAGAAGACCCTCCTAGAGAAACACGAGGAAAATCTCCCCGCCTGTAGACGAAAAGATATGGGGATGCTTCTCAGTAATGAGTTGGTACAAAAAGAACCATCAGAAAAGCACTCTTTTCAGGGTTCTGCCCAGAGCAAGTTTAACATCCTTATTCCTCAAACTGTAGATCAAAGGGTTAAGCATGGGAACCACGTTGGTGTAGAACACGGAAGCATATTTGCTCTGGCCCACAGATCCCGGCAAAGAGGTTGTTAAATAGCTGAAGGCCCCTGATCCAAAAATCAGAGCCACAGCGGTGAGGTGGGAGCCACACGTGCCAAAGGCTTTGGCCCTTCCCTCGGCAGAAGGAATGCGGAGGATACTGGAGAGAATCAAAGCATAAGAGATGAAGATGCTGATGCTGGATGTTGAGATGACCATGCCAACCACAACAGAAAACACCAGCTCATTGACACGGGTGCTGGTGCAGGAGAGCTACAAGATGGGGAGAACTTCACACAGATAATGGTCGATGATGTTGGAGTCACTGAAGGTCAGCCTCAGCATGTTCCCAGTGTGGGCCATGGCCCCAGCAAACCCTGCCCCATAGGAACCAGACATCAGCAGGGCACAGACCTGGGGGGACATGGTGACCATGTACAGCAGAGGACTGCAGATAGCCACGTAGCAATCATAGGCCATTGATACCAGCACGTAGCACTCCGAATTGACCAGGAAACAGAAGAAAAACAGTTGGGCCACGCATCCCGCGTAAGAGATGACATTTTCTGACACGAAATCGTGCAGCATTTTGGGAGTCGAGACGCAAGAATAACAGAGACCGATCAGAAACAAGTTGAAAAGGAAAAAGTACATTGGCGTGTGAAGGCTACAATGCAGACCGATTAAGGTGACCAAGCCCAAGTTGCCCACCACAGTAAACACAAAGAGCCCGAAGAACAGGAAGAAGAGGGGTAATGGACCTCTGCTTGTTCTGAGAATCCCCCCAAAGATGAATTCAGTCACCGAGGAGCTGTTTCTCAGAATCATTCTCTTCTGGGGAGCTGTCTGTGGAAACAAGGGGTAAAATACAAGGGATGGATGAAAGGCACAAGCACGGTTGATAGAAGAGTGGATGCCCTCCCTGTTGTCTTTCTTCTTGTAACTGTGGAGCCGGCTCAGGATGGTTCTGTTATGTTTGATGTGATGCTCGGGTGCTTTTTAGAGACAACAGACCAAAACCACGAGTCGTGCAGGTGAAACATGCACAGAGGAGAGAACTTTGGCCCCAGCTGCACCTGGAACCAAAATCTTGCATGACCCCCTCCCCAACCCCACCCCAAAGGGCCACAACTAAAGGACCAGGACATAACCGGAACTTGAACACCGGAACCCTTTTGGAAGCCAAGGGTCTGTTGTCCAGGAAGATTGGGTGTTGACACCCCTTTACCATAAATGGCCAATTTCCAAGGTCCCACTTGTCCCACCAGCACTTCCGCACACCTGTTCCCTGTAGCTCTTTAAAAACCCTTAACCTAGTCCAGCAAGCACAATGGATTTGAGGTACCCTTAGGTCCCCCATCTTCTTGGTTGGCTCCTTTTTGATCAATAAAACTTTACGTCCTTCAAACCCTGATGTTTTGAGTTTTGGCCTTTTGAAGCATGGGGCCCTTGGACTTTGGTTTGGTAACGCTCTCTCAGTTATGCCCACCCCCCCGACCCAACTTGGCTATTCACAACACGCCTGAGACTATATCTCCGCTCCCCTGGGCTGATCACGAATCTAGGCTAAAGTTTCTTAACATGGGCAGCAAGAATTCTGTTCCTGCCCTCGCTGGGTTGGCTCAATGGATAGACATTGGCATGTAGGCTGAAGGGTCCTTGGGTTTGGTTCCAATCAAAGGATACATGCCCATGTTGCGGGTTTTGATCCCCAGTAGGGGATGTGCAGCCGATCAATGATGCTCTCTAATCAGTGATGTTTCCATCTCTCTCTCCCTCTCCCTTCCTTTCTAAAATCAATGAAAAAAAAATTTTTTTTTTAAAAAGAATTCTTTTCCCTCTTGAGAGATGAGGAGATTGAATACCGACGTGGTTGCCCAAAGACGCTCAGAAAGACACCCCAAGAGCCAGGAGTACAACCTGAAGCCCACTGCTTCATGATGCACTGAGAGCTCTGATGTCTCCCCCTCTCTGCCTCCTCCTACCAGCCAAACATGGGGTCCTCTGTCCCCAACTCACCTTCCTCCTATCAGCCCTTTCACTCCATCAAAGTCAGTGTTGAGAGCAGGGGAAGGTTCAGTACATCCTAGACCTGCTGGTTGTGGGTTTACAAAAAGCTCTTCTGAGAAGATGGGATTCGGGCATTCCCCTTCCTTCTTCCTGGCTCCCTCAGCGCGGGGCCCTGTGCATCTCTTTCTCCATGAGCCCGAAGGAGAAGATGGGGTCAGTGCACAAAGCAGACAGCTCCGGGTGTTGACTCTTCTGATGGCCCTGGTGCTGAGAAGCAGAGCTTCTAGGGACCCCAACCTCCAGGAGCTCCAGGAATAGGCCATGTTTTCTGTGTGGATTTTCTCAGCTGGTCCACGTCCACTTCAGGAGAAAAATAGGACCCTCCGTTTCACCAGAACCCAGCTAGCATATTATGAGAGCTTTATGCTGCTGGATGGTCTCGGGAGCCTTATAGGCACCATTTCCCCTGGGAATTTTTCAGATGGTCCCTGCAGGGAAGAAATGGCACTCTTTGTTTACGGCTGGGATGATGGTGATGCTTACACAGCATCTTGGGACTCAGGTGTTGCGTTCCCACTTCCCTTTTACTTCAGGGACTGTGTGAGGTCGGAGGGGGTCGCTTTTCCTCTCCTTCCTTCACCCTAATCCTTAATCTTGACTTTAAGAAAGAGTGGTCCCTGCCAGAACCGGTTTAGCTCAGTGGATAGAGCATTGGCCTGCGGACTGAAAGGTCCCAGGTTCGATTCCGGAAGGGGGCATGTACCTTGGTGGCGGGCACATCTCCAGTAGGGGGCATGCAGGAGGTGGCTGATCGATGTCTCTCTCTCATGGATGTTTCTGACTTTCTATCCCTCTCCCTTCCTCTCTGTAAAAAATCAATAAAATATATTTTTTTTAAAAAAGGAAGAGTGGTCCCAGACTATGTTAGCCACCATTCCCAACTTTTTGAAGGGAGTTTTTGAGGATAATCACAAGACAAAAAAGTTAGATCCGAGTTGCAGGTGTTAAGAGAGAGCACCTCAGACCATGTGTTCCTGGCACCATGAGCTGCTCAGAACAGTGGAGACACCACCACCACCAAGACCACCTGCTCTCAGCTCTACTGCGGGCCTCACAGGCCTTTGCTCTCTAGGAGAAGAGCAAAATGTTCCATGAACATGTAGGAAAGCACCACACTCCCCTGCATGAACTCACTTTATAAACAGTGAATAAGCAGGCTCACGGTGTCACAAGAGTGGTGCCTCAAGTTTTCAGTCCTGGCATTCTCCAGGGACAAAGCTGGTCTCCCTACGACCTGCTATGTGACTATTCTAAGAAACGTTCAAAGACATGAGCAGCTGCACTTAGAAGTTTCTACTGAGGCTGCCTAAAATAATCCCAGTTTGCCACCCATTCTCACTATAATTATTATTAGTACATGCCCTATCACGCTTGGGGGTCTGGATTTGGATAGCAAATGATACTTATTTCCTCCTAAAATAAGCATAAGTAACAATTCAGGTTCTCTGGCCTCTGCTATCTCCTAGACTCCCTGGCCTCCCTCCTAGTTCTGACGAAGGGAATGTCTCTCCGTCTTTTGCCCTCTTTGCCCTCTTAGTTTTCATTAAAAGAATCTACTCTTCCTGGCCAATCAATACTCTCTCTCCAGCCAATTTAGGCTTAAAAATGAGAAGGGCATTAACTGCAACCTGTTTCTGGTTTATACTTAACTCCAAACCCTAAAGCAAAGAATTGCAAACACCAGATACCTGCCTAAAATACGTGGAAGACGAATAAAAGAAGAGGCATTCCATTGGTACAAGGAGTAAATGTTGGTACATTTTTACATGGTAACCATTGGTACATTGTTGTAGATCATTGTATACAGCACAATAAATTGATTATTATTAGTAGTAGTACTTAACAAACCTGGGCATATGTATATATTTTGACTTGTAATTTTACTTTGCAGTATATACCCAATAAAAATAAGTACACATGTTTACCTAAAGACATGCCAAGAAGTTCATAGCACCATTATTCATAATTGCTCCCATGTGAAAATAGCCCACATGCCATTCAACTATAGACTGGGTAATACATTGTTAATAAAGGAGCATTCCATATAGCTATGAAAGTTGATAACAGACAAATGTCACAAACCTAATGAAGCAAAAGAAGCCAAAAACAAAAGCCACACTTAATGATTTCATTTACATGAAGTTCAAAAGCCAGGACACTAATCTTTGGTGTCAGAAGTCAGGTAGCAGTTATTTGTAGCTGGGAAGTCATGGGCTAGTGGCTGCAAAGGAAAGCGAAGTGGGTGCGGGGGGTGGGGGGGGGTTGCTTCATGGTGTTGACAATGTTCTGCTTCTGAGAGGGTTGGTTCCATGATGTGTTCACTTTTTAAAAATCCATCAAGCCAATATGCTTGTGTTACAATTAAATGAAAAGTTTACTAAAACATAAATGAAGAACAAAAACAAATTAATATTTTAATAAACCATCCTACCAAACATTTTTTAACACGAAAATTATTAAACGTCTCTGATTGTTTAGTAATCTCCAGTGGGGGGCGTGCAAGAGGCAAAGATCAATGAGACTTTCTCATCATTGATGTTTCTATCCCTCTCTCCCCCTCCCTTTCTCTCTGAAATCAATAAAATATTATAAATAAATAAATTAGAAGAAGAAAAAACCAACAGGAGGAGGAGGAGGAGGAAAAAGAGGACAAGAAGGAAGAAGAGAAAGAGGAGAAGGAGAAAGAGGAGGAGGAGGAGGAGGAGGAGGAGGAGGAGAAGGAAGAGGCAAAGATATGTGTCTGATTTGATCTTAGCTGTAGAAGAGTAGAAAGAAGAAAAAAAATATCCCCTGTGAATTTCTAACCACCTCTGTGTTTCAGGTAAAAAATCATATTATACATGTAATTTAAAAATTTCTCTCTTAAAGAATACAATTTAAATCCAGATATCACATAATGTTTTCTAGGTAAGTATTCAAAGATCAAGAGCCCTGAATGAAAATCACTAAACAAACACAAATTGGGCCACTAGGATTGAGAATTACCATGAAAGATGAACCACAAACTACAGAAACAGACCTGCAAATTTGCTTGGCTTATCAGGGACAGAATACAAAATAAATGCACTTAATCTGTTCAAAGAACAGACTAAAAAAATCAAATATAACTTTTAGAATTGAAAACATGATAGTTTAAAAACGCTGCGAATATGTTAAACAGCCTATTAGACACTGGGGAAGAGAAAATAAGTAAACTGGAGGGTAGATCTCAGGAAATTACCCAGAAGTCAGCATCAGCTGAAAGGAGTGGGGAGGAAAGAGTGTGTAAATTAGAAATACAATTTAAGAAATATAGAAATAGAGAAGGTCCAATAGATATAAAGAGAGCATTTACCACATTCTGGGCCCTGTGCTTTGCTTTAAGAACAAAACAACAATCAAAACCATTATAGCTCTTTCCCTTTCAAATATATAATTCAGATGGAGAAATCTAGAATAAACAGATACTTACACATAACTCATTAGAAATACAATAAATATGCTAGCAAGAAGTTCTGGGGGGGCTTCAGATCATTTAACAGGGGTATCCTACTGAGTCTGGAAACTCAGGAAAAGCCTCCTGAGGAAGTGAATTCAAGTTTAAAACTAAAATGTAGATGCTTCTGGGAAACCAAGATGGTGGCATAAGGTATACACCTGTATGTGCTGCCTCTCACAACCACACCAAACTACAACTAAAAGACAAAACATATATCACCCAGAACCATGGGAAATCTGGCTGAATAGTTCTACAACTAGAAGGAAAGAGAAAAGAGCATTGAGATGTGCACAAGTGTGGAAAAACTGAGGTATGGAGTCGCACGAATCAGGCTAGTGGCTGGCGGCTGGGTGTGCTGTGTTTTTCAACCCAAAGGGAGACAGTTTCTCCTGATTACTTTGAACTCCAGTTTCTGGGGAGACTCTGGGGACCAATTCTCCTATGGGGAGAAGCTAGACTGTCTGCCATTGGGTCGGAAAGTGAGTGTGGCTTTTTTGCAGAGGTGTGTGCAGAAATCATTGTTTATTGGCTGAGTCTTGGGATGCGGGGACACGGAAACTCAGAGACGCAGAGACGGCTAGCTGGCAGCCATCACTGTTTGCCACTCCCTAGCCTAGTGACTCTCTGAGACCCTGCCCTGCACAATTTACAAAACCACTGAAGCTCTGCGCAACAGCTTTTGCATATAAATGGCCTGCCCTATTACAGCTTAACCTAACAAACTGCAGCTCTGGTCAGACAGCTCCAAAACTTCCAAACCCCAAGCAAAGAGAAGAAATCTGCAATTCTCACTGTAGCTCCTACTGGGTGGCCTCAGACAGTAGCTGACCTGCACCCCATTGGAGATCCAGAAGCCAGTGTACCTAGTGGTCAGTGTGAGATGACACCAGATTTCAACTCCTTACATCCATAAGTGACACATTCAAGAGGCAGTCTCAGTGAGCACCAAAGTCCCATTGAAAGTCCTGCCCCATAAGGGTGTCTCCAGCACAGCAGTTCTTCCATTATAGACATAGCGGGTCCTCATAGTCAATTGGCCTGGAGGTCAATTCCTCCCAGTGTACCAACAACAACAAGGGTGGGGTGGGGAATCAGGTGGAGGAGAGATATGGAGAAAAAAAGAGAAACATCTGTAATTTATTTATTTATTACAGATAATCTGAACAATAAAGCTTTATTTAAAAATAAATAAAAACAAATAAAGTATGCTTCTGGTAAAACAAAAAACAAACAAACAACAAAACAAAAAAAACTAAAATGAAAGAAGGGGTAAAAAGAGTTGCTTGTTTATGACTGTCCGGCACTGAACCTCCTTCGGTGTTTAGGAAGGAATAACCACCCCTGGGAATGTCTGCCTGTGTGAGCCTTGGTTGGAGCCAGAACCAGGCCCCCTTCTGTGAAATCTCCCGGGGAACATCAGTCCTGAACTCAACCAGTCATGTTCCCAGGAAGGACCAACGTGTGGGGCACAGGACCCACAGAATCAGGAACATTTCATGTTGGCAAAGACAGAGACGAAGAACCTACCAACTGATGACACACGTTGGGTGCTGGTGGCGCCAGCAGGCGTGGGCAGCACAGACTGACCAGATGGCTGTGTGGTGTGACTTGGCTGCAGTTCCACCCCCTGGCCTCCTCTCAATCCCTCCTGGCTCTCAGAGCTGGCTCCTCAGCTTGTTCTCAGAGTCTATGAACTGAGAGTCCCATTTCTTGCCAATGAACACTCTTTTTTGGGGTGCCAAGTCAACCAGGACCTTCTCCTGCTGTTTGCAATGAACAACCCTGGATGGTATGATGGGACTGGAGACTAAGGAGGTTGTGTGCAGGGAGCGGAGACAGGGACAACTTTCTCCTGTCCCTGAGATGAAGGCAGACACACCTGTCAAAATCACCTTCTGAAAGGGGTGCAACAAACTCTCCCTCAGGCCCTAAACGGTTTGGCTCAGTGGAAAGAGCATCAGCCTGCAGACTGAAAGTTCCCAGGTTTGATTCCAGTCAAGGGCATGTAACTTGGTCGCGGGTACATCCCCAGTAGGGGGTGTGTAGGAGGCGGCTGATCCATGTTTCTCTCTCATCGATGTTTCTTAACTCTCTATTCTTCTCCCATCCTCTCTGTAAAAAATCAATAAAAATAGATTAAAAAAAAACCCACAAAACTCTCCCTCAAAGTTTTGCTTTATTTTAAATAATCTTTCCCCTTCCAAGGAAATGTTGTTCCGATGGGGTTTGGAGGATAAAATAAACACACATGTTAAATCTCAGAGCAATTTTTCATACTCCTGCACAACTTTTTAAAAAACATTCAATTCTTTGATGACTCCTCTTTGCTTTAATAAGCTAAATTATACTGGTTAGTAGAAAGAATAATGAATTTCTATGTTGGGTAAACAGAAATGCATTTAATGAATCATCTTGGCTAGCTTTTTAAATGCAACGTAGGCTATACCAACAATAATAATAATGTTGAACATCTAAGAAACTAATTGCACGATAATTTTTCAAAATTTTAATTTATTTTTAAAGAGAGAGAGGAAGGGAGAGGGGTGGGAGAAACATTGATGTGAGATCAGAACATCCATTGGCTGCCTCCTACACATGCCCCCCACCAACTAAAAATATACACTAATAAGCAGTTGGGCTGGGCCTGGGGGGAGAGACAGGAGGACCAGAAAACTGGAATAAAAGGAGATTTTCCTCTCTTTGGAAATAATTCTAAATGAACATGTACTACTCAGTCAATATATATATATATATATATATATATATATATATATGGGATGGAATGTAGAAATAATCTGATGGAGCATCATCATTTTAATAGAATCGGGCAAGAGCACAGAGAGAGAAAAGAACTGTCTCAAGTTCAAACAATAAATTTGTAGAAATGGTGGTAGCAGGAGGCAGAGGACCTAGGAGGGATGGGAAGAAAATTAACTGAGCACTTACCATTTCATTGTCTTAGTAATTCTTAAAAAAAAAAAAAAAGTTAAAGGTAAAGGCGTTGATGCTCAGGGACATTGAGTAACTTGGTGACGGTGGTCGCGTGGCTGCAGAGTAAAAGCTGAGAGTTCAAATCTGACTCTACCCTCCGGTTCCCAAGTCCCTGCTCTTTCCGTGCGTCTTCTTTCCCCCGACACACGCACCCACATTCAGCGCTGCCCACCGATTCTGTGCGGCTACAGCCCCGTTCTCTCACTTCACTCTCATCCTTTTTTTTCTTTTTTTAATATATCTCTATTGATTTCAGAGAGGAAGGGAGAGGGAGAGAGAGAGAGAAACATCCATGTTGAGAGAGAATTATTGATTGGCTGCCTCCTCATGTCCCCCACTGGGGATGGAGCCTGCCATCCAGGCATGTGCCCTTGACCGGAATCGAACCTGGGACCCTTCAGTCCGCAGGCCGATGCTCTCTCCACCGAGCCAGCCAGCTAGGGCCACTCTCATTCTTTGGAACTCATGTTTGCTGGTACTGACCTGTGCCGTCCCAACGGCAAAACTCTCTCTCCATCCAGACTTCCTTTCTCCAGACCCAAGAGCATCTTCCAACGAGAACCTGGTAAGTCCAAAGCACGTTCACCGCATCTCACCTATGGTTGCCTCACAAACATATTCTCTTACATTTTTCTTTTAAACCAAGAGGCAGCGCCACCCGCCTGCCAGCGCCACCAGGCTGTGGACTTCCACCCCTGAGCTGTGTAGCTCTGCCGTCCTCTCCTGGAGACCGGACCAGTCAGGCCCCAGCAGGCAACAGATGACTCGCCGGGGCAGAGTAGTTGGGAAATGTAACGAAGGAACTGTGTGCGTGGGGGTGGGCCCAGGCTGGCTGAGAGAAAAGACACGGGGCTCCAGAGGCTCCTGAGGCTCCTGAGGCAGAGACATGTCCCCACCCACCGGCATGAAGAGTCAGGAGGGGGCAGGCGTGGTGACCAGGAAGGACATGTGTGCTGGTTACTGACAGGCTGGCCCCCTGGAAGGAAGTCAGGGAGGTGAACTCACGGCAGCAACACTCCCACCTGCTGCTTTCCTGGGCCCCTGCTGGCTGCTGCAATTGGCCTGTCTCAACCGGAAACCAGAGGGCAAGAGGGCCTGTGGGCAAGATCCATTAGGGAATGGGAAGAAAATTAACTGAGCACTTATCATTTCATTGTCTTCGTAATTCTTAAAAAAAAAAAAAAGTTAAAGCTAAAGGCGTTGATGCTCAGGGACATGGAGTAACTTGGTGACGGTGGTCGCGTGGCTGCAGAGTAAAAGCTGAGAGTTCAAATCTGACTCTACCCTCCGGTTCCCAAGTCCCTGCTCTTTCCGTGCGTCTTCTTTCCCCCGACACACGCACCCGCATTCCTGGAAAGGTCCTGGAAAGTAGACCTGGCGAAGTACACAGAGAATTACCGCCCCCTCTGTCTTACCCCTCACCTCACACAGTGCAGTGCCAGTCAGTGGTCATCTCTACTGCTGACCGCCTGCTGGGTGCTGCTAATCTGCTTACGTACGGGCTGGTAATACAAGGCTCTCTGCGCTTCTGGAATCGTCTCCAGATCCTTAGCTGAGCTGGGAGCTGCAGATTTCTCCTCCCCATACCCTCCATCTCTCTCCCCCTCCTCCTCCCCCCGACTTGACAAGCACAGTTTGAAATGGAGCAAAGAAATGATTGTGTGGGAGTCATTCCCAAATCCTGTCCTGCATAACCTTGACATGTATCATGCTAAGTGAAATAAGCCAGCCAGAGAAAGAGAAATATCCCATGATCTCACTCATTTATGGAATATGATGAACAACATCAACTGATGAACAAAAACAGATCCAGAGACATAACCTTGACCGGTATACGGCCTTCCTCCCAGCATTGCCAGATCCCTTCCGGTCCAAGTGCCCAAAGCCGCGCACGACAGTCTCGGGCAGTGCCACGCTGGATACTGTGTGAGTCCTGGCCCACCTCCCCCGCAAACGCTGCAGAATCCTCCCAGAATTCGTCTGGTCATTTAGCCAAGACTGTCCCAACCAAATCCTAAACCCCCTACTTCCTGGCAGAAATGTGATATTTAAAATTAGCCCTTGACTAATTTCTGGAGACTGGGCTAAGGAAGGGAGCCATCGCAAGTGATGCTGGAAACCGAGAGCCTGGGTTCCATCCCAGTTCTGCTGGTGAGTGACGGAGTGACCTCAGGGAAGGTGCGCAGGCCCATATCCATTCTCAGGAGCGTGAGAGAACGGACTCAGATGACTCTTCCAGTCTTCGAAATGTATCCTAGAGTCTTAAGAATATTTAAAAATAAAGGGCATTTAAAATGGGAACGATGGGCCGGCTGGTGTGGATTAGTGGTTGACTATTAACCTAGGAACCAGGAGGTCACGGTTGGAGTCTGGGTCAGGGCACATGCCCAGGTTGTGGGGGGCATGCAGGAGGCAGTCAGTCAATGATTCTCTCTCATCATTAATGTGTGTCTCTCTCCCTCTCCCTTCCTCTCTGGAATCAATAAAAAATATATTTAAAACAAGAACAAAAGGGAAAGGCTAAACTTGTTTGAGAAAGAGTTGACACATCTTCCATGTAACGAATGAAACCTGAATCACCTATGGGAGGAAAACAGTCCCCTGTTCCTGTACTGTGTCCCTATTGCCCCTTTCTCAGGAAAAAGAATTATATTATTATTATTATTATTATTATTATTATTATTATTATTTGCTCAAGGTTTTTTTCAGAGCAACTTTGACATCCTATTCCTCAGGCTGTAGGGTTAAGGGGTTAAGGGGTTGAGCATCGGCACCACAATGGTGTAGAACAGGGGAGACACCTTCCCCTGGCACAGGCAGAAGAACAGAGAAACTGCCACGATGTGGGAGCTGCAGGTGCTGAAGGCTTTGGACCTGCCCTGGGCGGAACAGATACAGAGGATGCTGGAGAGGATGAGGGTGTAAGAAATGAAGATGGTAAGGGTGGGCACCCCGATGTCGATGCCCACCGCCACATACACTGCCAGCACATTCACGTGGGTGCCGGTGCAGGAGAGCTCAAGGAAGGAGAGGATGTCGCACACGTAGTGATCCACCAGGTGGTTGGCACAGAAGGTCAGTCTGGCCATGCACACGGTGTGGGCCAGGGCCCCGGCCACCCCATCACATAGACACCCGACAAAAGCAATAAGCAAACCCGGGGAGACACGGTGGCTGCGTACACCAGTGGGTGACAGATGGCCACATAGCAGTCGTACGCCATCGCTGACAGGAGGAAAGACCCGAGACCACAAAGAAAAGGAAGAAGAAGAGCTGAGTCAGGCACCCTGCGTAGGAGATGACGACGTTCTTCCCTGAGACAAAGCTCGCCAGCGTTTTGGGGTGATGATGGTGGAGCAGCAGAGATCTATGCAGGACAGGGGACAGAGGAAGAAGTACCTGGGGTGTGCAGGTGGGCGCTCAGCCCGATCAGGGTGACCACGTAGGAACCCAGGAACAGGAAGAAGAGGGGCGCCTGGAGTCCCCGATGATGGGTCAGGCCTGGAGGATAAACTCGGCCACAGAGGAATTCTCGGCCACCATCCTCACGGAGGGCATTCGCGGGACAAAGGAGGAGTCGCTGAGAGGCAGAGAGAGAGAGAGAGAGAGAGAGAGAGAGAGAGAGAGAGAGAGAGAGAGAGAGAGAGAGAGAGAGAGAGAGAGGGAAATACATATGCTGCTGCCCTGCCAGGCACCCCCCGGTTCCTGAGAATTAGATCCGCTCAGACAGACCCTGAACCTCAACAAAAAGCCTTTCTGGATGCCTGAGGTCTGTTCTCCCACATCCTGGTCTCTGCCTCTAAAGGGGGACCCGCCTCCATAGTGAGGGTCCCGGGAGGCACGGAGGAGCCCCCAGATCTTTCCTTTGGCCCATTTATTGGGTCCTTCCAACTGCCAGAGTGGATCAGAACTGGGCTCAGTCTCTGGGCAAGTCCTCTCGGAGGTCAGAGCCCGTCCCACTGGCTGGAGCGTGCACCTCGCGGTCAAGTTAGACAGCGGAAAGGCGAGGAGGCGGGTGACTTAGGGCAAGCTCCTCCCGGATTCAGTCACTCTCCCGCCTTCAGCCTAAAGTCCCAGAGGTGCACCCTCTCCTCAGCTGTTCAGACACCGAACTGGTCCCAGTGCTACCCCGGATGAAGGTACTAACAGCATCCCTGAATCTTCTGTCCTGCGTGGACTGGCTTAGAATTCCTTCCCAGCTAAAGGAGCTAAAGAGCGAGGTAGCTGTTTGAGGCTCTGCCCTGAGGCTTTTTTCCAGCTTGGGGGTGGGGGTGGCGGTCGCGGGCGGGGGCCGGGAGCCAGCATCCCCGCCTGGAGACAGAGTCAGGAGACCAGCAGTTTTCTTCTGGGTCTAGAGATCTGGGGACTTGATTAGAAGTAGGAAGCCAGAGGTTCCCCTGGGATCACAGCCCCTAGAAACTAACTTTAAAAAGGAGGACTTTTTGCTTAGCCCCTTGATAATATCTGAGTGGGGTTTTAAAAATATTATTTGTTCAATGAACATCTGCTCAGTAAAATGCAAAACAGTGTGCAAGAAGGTGAGGGCATGTACTGGGGAGTAGGCAAGGCCAGGGGGAGGTCAATGGGGGAAAAAAGAAAAGGGAGACATATGTACTACTATTTGTAATATTTTAAACAACAATAAAAGGAAAAAAGAAAACATGTGCAAGAACAATCAGCTCTCACTTGTTGCACACTTCTTAGGTGTCCCCAACACGCCTCCTGTCCTAACATTTTGATACTGACCTCAGCATGTCGGGATCCGTTCCATTTTAATGTAATTCTTCATTTTAACCCCCTCCCCCAGGCCTGCTACCTGAGTTTTATCACGCCTATCGTAGAGGTGTTATTTAACAGATATGAAGCTGACTCCAAATCAGGCCTTCTTAACTACGGCATTTAATGTCTCTTTGTGAGAAACCCTATCTAATAAAGAGGAAATATGCTAATTGACCATCACTCCGTCACAAAGATGGCTACAGCCACAGCTGAGGCCAAGTTCCCATAAGGAGCCTGAATGAGCAATCAGCAGGGACCTGAGGCTATGCTCTCACTGACTCCCATAGGGCTTGACAGGGACCTCAGGTCACACCCCTCACCCAGCAGGGCTTGACAGGGGACCTCAGGCCACACCTCCCGACTTGGCACCAGGCTGGGGGACCTCAGGCTGCAACCCCTGCCCTGGTGCCAGGCCAGAGGACCTGAGGCCATGCTCCCCGCTTAATGGAGTACCTCAAGGTGTGCTTCCCGGCCTGGTGCTGGTCTAGGGGACCTCAGGCTGCTCCCCCCACCCCAGCACCAGGCCAGGGGATCTCAGGCCATGCTCCCCACCAGATGGGGCTTGACAGGGGACTTCAGGATGCGACCTCCACCTCGGCACTGGGCCAGGGGACCTGAGGCTGCACCCTCCTGCCTGGCAGGGCTTGACAGGGGACCTCAGGCCGTGCTCCCCACCCAGTGGGGCTTCAGAGGGGATCTCAAGCCATGTCCCACACCTGGCAGGGGTTGACGGGGGACCTCAAGCCATGCCCTCCTGCCCTGGTCTAGGCTGGGGGACCTCATGCCAACCCCCCATTCTGGCACCGGGCCAGGGAACCTGAGTCTATGTCCCCTGCCCAGGCAGGACTTGACAAGGGTGGGACTGGCCAGGTCTGGATCTAGCCAATGGGGAAGGGGGTGGCTGGGTCTGGAACTCAAGCGATTTTGAGGCCAATGTGGGTGAGTGGGGACTTGACTCTGGGTTCTGTGGTGAGCCCCAGACCCTGACAGGAGGTAGGTTTTTATATACATTTTACTAATTTTCTTTTATCTCTGACACTTCTAGTATAGAGAAAGGGCAAATAGCAATATTAAATTATTTCCTCTAATTACTCCCCTTTTAATGTGCATGAATTTTGTGCACCAGGCCACTAGTAATAGAATAAAACGTTGCCTTCAAGGGTCTGACATTCTCTTGGGAAAGATGAGAGAACACATATAACTAAATATGCAAAAAAAAAGTGTAAGATCTAGAAAGGGTAAAAATAAAATGCTATGTAAGTTCAAGGAGTGCATTGTACACACCACTTATATTTCAGTGTACCTCAGGACTTGCCCAATACCAGTCCAGGGAGAAGCAAATCTTCTCTCTCATCTCTTGGAATTGGAACTTGACCACAAAGAACAATCCCTATTAGTTAAGAACAGTTTTCCCCCCAAACTGCTAAGTTGTTGGAATTCTCCTCGAGGGGCCCCGTCCTCTAACCTCCCAGCTCTCTTTGGGGCTCCAGGACTCTCAGAGTGACCCTCAGGGTGATGGCCTTGTAGCCTGATGTCCTTCATCCCACTGGACCCAGCAACATCTGTTTCCCTGTTTTGCTTGCGTTGATCTTTTTCTTTTTTAAAAAAATATTATATTATTTTATGTATTTATGTATTTATTTTTATTTTTAAAATATACTTTATTGATTTTTTTACACAGAGGAAGGGAGAGAGATAGTCAGAAACATCTATGAGAGAGAAACATGGATCAGCCGCTTCCTGCACAACCCCCAGTGGGGATGTGCCTGCAACCAAGGTACACGCCCTTGATTGGAATCGAACCCGGGACCTTTCAGTCCGCAGGCCGACACTCTATCCACTGAGGCAAACCGGTTTCGGCTGCATTGATCTTTTTCTAACTCCCCCTCTCTCGTGGCAAAACTTACCCCTCTGTCTTTCAGTCTTGCTTGAGCTCAGGACCGCTGCATCACATTTCAGGGGCTTAGAGAAAAGGACTGCTTAGAGCTAGATCGTGCTGAGCAGGGCAAGAGGGAGGCTACTATAAGGTGGGAGAGGAGCGCTGATAGAAGCTAGAGTTGCTCTGAAGTCATTTTTTTTTTCCTCGAAACTATATCTAAGGCCCAACATGCTTAATCCACAGACACGTTCAAGGCCCTCGACTATTTACCTTGTCCGTATTTCCCATCCCACCACTGACGCCTTATTTTTCAAATAGCCACACTCTTCCATACCACCAAGGCCAAATTACAAGGTCAGGAGAGGTTTCCTCGACAGTCTCCAATCTCCCCTTTCTGCACCCCTTTCTGATCTCAGTCAACATTCCTTCTCCCCAAATACCCCTGCGTCCTCATACCTGCTCTGCCTCTGATTCTCCATGAAAACCCGTTCTCAGGAAAGGGCTCACAGATTCCTCAGCACCGTCTTACAAAGACTTGCCGAGGATCATCCACATTCCAGACCCTCTTCCATCCACTGGAAAAGTAACGATGAAGAGAACATCTCTAATCCACAGATGGATCTCTCGTGATGGGATTGCACGCAGCACTCCATGATGGGAGGTACATTTTGGTCAGGATGGGAGAGCTGAAGTCATCACAAGCGGGGTTTATAACCAGAGCCATGTTGGCAGTTGCCTGTGCTACACTTGGCAAGATAATGACAACCGCCCCTGAATCTGTCCTGTGCACGTGCTTGTATGTGGAAGTGTTGGGTGACATTTGTATGAAGCCAGTGCTTGCCAGTCCTCCACACGGGGATCTAGCTTGGCCACTGCTCAACAACAACAGGCCCAAAGCAGAAACCTTACACTGAGAAAGCTGCCACGGCCTGGTGATAACAATACATCCAACCCCTGTTGTCAAATCACAACAAAATAAATAGTTGTTACAAACCTCCAATAAGCCCCAGAGAAAGGGGCTCCCTGAGGAGCAGAAAGCGAAGGAGGCTCCAGCTTCATTACAAGCTGACTTTTCTCTCTGAGCTTTGGAGAGAACAACCAAGCAAAGTTCCTCTGGATTTATGTCACTTCAGAGCCTGTTGCCATGGGAACTACCTCTCAAAATCCTCTCAACGGGGGTTTTTCACTAAAGTCATGTTCCCTAAAGAGCCCAAGCAGGAAGTAGTGTGGGAGGCGCTATTCTTAACTGCGCTCCTTTAGTTCCAGAACTGCCCTCTTTCGAAAACTTGAGTCTCTATATAGTGCTTCTTTATTACTTATTCCTATCTTTCCCACCTTTTGAAAAATTATGGTTTATTTATGTCATTTCACATGCAATGCATGTAAATGCAACACAAGGTCTCCCCTGCACAAGCATCAACCTTCAGACTTCCGGTGGCCCGAGGCTGGCCTCCAGGGCATGGACCAGCACTCACACCAGTTGGCCAAACACAGTTACAGCTTCATGAGAAGAGGCACAGACATCGCCAGAGAGAAAAGAGGGCAGTGGGGATGTCTTCATCTGCAGTGCCCTCTGAGAGCTCGGGAAAAAGCATAACTTAGGAGTTCCATGATTCTGCGTTCTATTTAACCTCAATTTACTTTCATCAAACGTTTTCAACTCCTTACCATACAAATCTAAACATAAATGATATATGTATTTAACAGAGAATCCTAGGATTAGAAGGAATCTTGGAGGTCTACCTTGGGGGGTAATTAACATGTAATGAAACCTATGTACCAAGCACTTTGCTGGTAGGTTTATGTAAATTACATGTATTATGTGTTGTTGTGTTTTGTTTTGTTTTCAAAAATATTTGTATTGATTTCAGAGAAGAAGGAAAGAGGGAGAGAGAGAGAAATATCAATGATGAGAGAAAATCATTGATCAGCTGCCTCCTATACACCCCTACTGAGGATGGAGCTCACAACCTGGGCATGTGCCCTAACTGGAATTGAACCGGATCTTCCTGGTTCAGAGGTCGACGCTCAACCACTGAGCCACACCAGCTGGGCTCCCATGTCTCTTTTTATCCACTTGGTCAAATTACACCTTTTGCTTTTCATCTACTGTTTGGGGATTTGAAGTTCTCCAGCTTCAACTATATTAAAAGTGAGCATGAGGCAAGATCATATGTTGAAATACTGTTTAACTTGCACGCCTAATATGTCACACCTAATATTGAATGCAATGACAAATGTGTATACTGTTCATAATACTTATTAAGCTCCATAGGAAGATATACAAATATGGTTCAATAAAAGCCCACATTTGAAACGAGATAAATTCAGGGATACTTTTGCTTTGTTTCCAATATTAAGGATTTCATCAGCGGTTTCTGATAAATAGCCACGTGGCAAACCCATTTCCAAAAGGTAAACAAATAGTGCAGGGTTAGCCATGAATGGTTTTTCTGCAAAGATCTTGGACATCTGCAACATGCTCATGTTGACAGAAAACGGACAGTCCTGCTGCGTGACACACCTTTTGGCGGTGACCGGCAGGGTGAAGGGATTTGGAGGACTGGCCAGAAAGAGCTGGACACCCTCCCAAGTCAGGAGCTGCCCAGAGCTCCGCTCCATCACAGCCCACATGTGGGGCTTTGAAAACAGGAATCCATTCCTCAGTGACATTTATCGGAGGAATGTACGTGCTATAAAAAGCACGTTGCGTTAACACTAGCAATACAAAATACGTGATTTCAAGGCGTGTTCAGGGCAAACCATATTCCAAGATGGTGCTGGAGGAGAAAATGCCAGAAGGTGGCTTTATTTGAAGGCAATTGGATGGAGGGCAGGTTACCCCAGGCCAAAGTGGGGATGTCTTCGTTGACTTAAAATTAATACTAAAACTAGATTCACTGATCTTATAAAAAATTTAAAAAAGAGCAAAAACTTTTCTTGTTGGACAAAGATGTCTCAGAAATTCTAATTTCTCATCTCTGCTGGTCAGGAAAGCCACAAACTCTCTGGAACATGTTTTTATTCGGTACTTTTCAGAGCTTTTCTAAAGACTAGTTTTCAGCCCGAAGTCGTTGCAGTTGAAGTGACCAGGTTTAGGAGTCTAAACATCTAGCTGTAAAAATGCTTTCAACCAGGTTTCCCCCTCTGCAAACAGGAATATCCATCCCGCCTCCTCTACCTCCTGATGTAGAGCATAGCATCAGTCTGCTGTCTCCTGCATGCCCCCTACTGGGGACCACATTTCAGGTGCTCAATACCCTCATGACCGTGACCACCATCACACACAGTACACCTGCCCCCTTCTTCCTTGCCCCTCCTGAAAGTGCCTCACATTTTCAACCTCACCTTTCTCATCCCCCAATCCCATGCCAATTCCCAGAGTAATTCCATTCCTTCCTGTGGTTTACCTATCACCTATTCATGTGTTAACTGCGCATTCATTGCCTTAAGTATTCCATTGCTGAAAAGACTCACGACTCAAATCCCTTATTGTCACAGGCCAGGTTTATCCCAAGTAAAGGCTGAAGCACCAGCGGGAGGGAGTCTGCCAAGGGAGGGGTCCTCCTCCGGCCGGCTTACTCGGCTTACTCGTCCTCCCACCACCGGTGGCTGCAGATGCACTTGGTCTCCAGGTGTGTTTCTTGGTGGGAAAAACCCCAAAGTCTGTTCTGCTTCCAGTGGGCTGGTATCACAGGCATTGTCCACCCGTGTGACCAGCAGGAACTGGTGAAACCCCCAGGGTCCCTGAAACCAGGTTCATTATTATTAAATTATTATTTTTTATATATTTTATTGATTTTTTTATAGAGAGGAAGGGAGAGAGATAGAGGGCTAGAAACATCGATGAGAGAGAACCATCCATCAGATACCTCTGCACACCCTCTCCTGATACACGCAATCCAGGTACACGCCCTTGACTGGAATTGAACCTGGGACCCTTGAGTCTGCAGGCCGATGCTCTATCCACTGAGTCAAACTAGTTAGGGCTACTATCAAATTATTATATAATTCAATTATTAAATAGGCATGTCAAACTCACAGGCTAACACGGGCCAAATAAACAAGGTTTAAGTTTATGAGGGCCACAAAAAAACAAAAGCTTCGCTTTTCATAGAAACATAATTTTGAGAGAGATGCTGAATACAGAGAACCAACATAAATGAGTAGCTGTTAACATAAAATAATAAAATATTTTAATAAAAATTAATATTTTTTTCTTGAACATTAACTTACCAGACACTGAATAACTGCACAAATTAATAAGCGTAACACAAATGAACCTATTTTTCTTGTTCTCCGAAAGCAAAATATTTCCTGCTGTGCACAGCACACAAGTCAGTCCATGACTAATGATGTGGCAGTCGGCTGCTAAGCTATTTGCTGCTAGTATCAGTGGGGAGAAATGGTGTGTCTGCGCGTAAGGTGCTTAAGGGAAATGAGTGCAACACGATTATAGTAATCAGTCACTAGTGAACCTTGTAGCTTGTTATTAATAACTAGAGGCCCGGGGTAGGAAAATTCTTGCACTCAGGGTTGAGGTTGGGGGGTTGGTTATCTCTCAGCCCAGCCTGCACCCTCTCACAATCCAGGACCCCTCAGCGGGGATCCCTAGGTCTGGCCTGAGATCAGGGCCTGATAGGGCTTTCCTTCCCCGACTGCAGGCAGCTGGCCTCACCTCTGCCGCTGCCACTGCTTGCTATCTATGCAGCACTGTCCTCCCACCCCTCCCCTACTGGTGGTTTCCCTCTGTGGGCAACAGGCATGGGGTGCAATGGCTAGGCTGGCCTGGGTCTCCCTTTGCGGGGTGATCCCTGGCCTACCACACACCTGCCACAGAGTCACTGCTGCCGGTGGCGGACTGGGCCAGCCCTACAAGAGGCTGTCTGCCTACCTGATCCTCCCTAACCGCTCTGTCTGCCTGCCTGATCACCCCTAACTTCTTGCTTGGAGGCAGGGCCAGCCCGGTGAGGAGCCATGGTGGCTCTGGTCTCTGGTTGTTCTGGTCGTTCCACCTTTGGTGGCTGGCCTTTGATCATATAAGATTATGTATAACAGGATGTTGTAAAAATTAAGTTATAAAATTTGAAGATATCCAGCCATCTGCTTACCTGTTAACTGCCCGTTGGTATACCCTTTGGCTATTTTCCCATGTAATCTTTGACCTTCTACCCAATATAAGCAACTGGCTTATCGGGGCTGCAGAGCAGATTTTTGTGGATGATCTGCTCTCCCATGCTGCCGGCAATATTGAAATAAAGGCTCATATATAATTCAGGACTCTGCTTAATTGACTCAAGTAGTGACAGACTGCAAGGATACATTTATTGTCCAGTTACAAAAGCTTTATTAATAAAAGGCAAAAATTTGAAAATATCTCACTTTATTAACAGGTTAAATCAGTGGTTCTCAACCTTCCTAATGCCGCAACCCTTTAATACAGTTCCCCATGTTGTGGTGACCCCTAACCATAAAATTATTTTCGTTGCTACTTCCTAACAGTAATTTTGCTACTGTTGTGAATCTTAATGTAAATATCTGTGTTTTCTGATGGTCTTAGGCAACCCCTGTGATGGGGTCGATGGTCCCACAAAGGGGTCGCGACCCACAGGTTGAGAACCACTGGGTTAAATAATTATATATTCACATAATGGAATACTACACAGCAATACAAAATAATAAACGTATCCAAATATATTATAATATAGACAAATAACAGGCTTTAGGTTCCCTAAATTCAGGGATCTATTCAATCTCATTTCAATCCTCCTTTTATATGTTTATTTTTTTCTTTTTGGCAACATTAAGCAAAATCAAAGGGCAATTAATCAAACCTCCTCTTTTCCAAACAGAAGTGAATATTCCTAAGGAAAAGACCATCAGTCAAAACATTTCCCAGAACTTTATTTGCATTGCTTCTTCAGGAAACTGTTACCAATAATTGTTGGGTTTAGACAAAAACTACTGACACTAATAAAAGAGAAATATGCAAATTGACTATACATCCATGACACCCACCAGCCAATCAGGAGCAAGTATGCAAATCAACTAAACAACAATGGTGGGTTAATTTGCATACACAGGTGCAGAGAGCAGCCAGGATGCCTGCTATGAGGCAGGGGGAGGTAAGGAGCAGAGGAAGCTATAGGAGCAGCACTCAAGCCAAAGCAGAGAAGACTGAAAGCTTCAGCTGGAGTAAACACTGAAGGCTCTGGCCAGAGCAGAGACAGAAGGTGGTGGCCAGAGTGAAGGCCTGAGTCCTGGGTGCTGGAGGAAAACTGATGCCAACAGCCAGGGGAAGGAAGGCCTATTGCACAAATCTTTGTGCAATGGGCCTCTAGTCTTTAATAATAAAAAGTGCAATATGCTAATTAGACCAGACATCCTTCTGGACGACCTTCCAGATGAAGCCAGGGCTGCAAGGGAAGACCAGGTTGCAGATGCCAGAGGGGAGCCAGTGCCAGCCGGCAGAAGAAGGAAGGTCTACTTTGCACGAATTTCATGCATCAGCCCTCTAGTTCTCTAAAAATAATGATTTTTTAAAAAATACAAAGCTCCATTTTCTATTACTTAATATAGCACATGGATGAACATAACATGAGGTCACCATCTCTTACCCATATGCCTCAATATTACAATATCAAGGCTTCTGCAATCCCTGGAAATTCTATAGCAATTGCCTCTCCTAAGATCTCCTGATAACTAAATCTGTAGCTACAGCCACCATGAGCTCTGTGACATCCTCCAGACCAGTGTCACCCATTAAAACAGAGTACAAGCCACATATACAATTCTAAACTCTCTAGTAGAGACCTTAAAAAAGAAACAGATACTTTCATTTTAATGGTATATTTTATTTAACATAATATATCCAAAATGTT
>JAAGEH010000417.1:17176712-17198114 GCA_011751065.1 Lasiurus cinereus
CACGATCCCGGCCTGGCTTTGTCCTGAGCCTGCTGTCCAGCTGCTCGCGGTGAGCACCTTGGATAGCACCGATGGGTGTGGGGACTGAGCGTTTTATTCTGGAGCAGAGCCCGCAGTGACCTAGTTACTGCTCCCTAAGGAAAAAGGAGTGATTTTCAGGTCCTTAATAATGCATGATGGGGCTTTTAATGGCAGAATCTGTCACTCAGGTTACATCTTTCCAAGTACAATTAAGAGCAGAGCTCTGTGGTAAAAATAATTCTTGTGCTTGTATTGAGCATTTACTATATACTGTGTATCTGACCCAAGGCAACGCATAAATAATATTCCTCACAATATTGTTCCTCACAATAGCAATATATTAGACCAATCAGTCTCCACTTTAAAAGTGAGGGGCACACGTAGCCTGTAGATTCCAGAACTTTGAGTCAAATTCTGGTCTGTGTAACTTTAAACTTTATGGGGGCCAGGGACCTTGCAGGGTTTCTTAAGCAAACAAGGCTCGTGATGGATATTACTGACAAAAGCCAATTTTGTCTCCAGGCAACAGTTCTGGCTACTGTGACCCGCACACATTGCCAAATTGTCTAAGATGGAATTTCACTTATATAGGGACTAATACAGTTTAATGTGGCAACTTGCAGTCTACACCCCTTACCAGGGTTTTTTTTTTTTTACATATTCAGGTTGAAAGATTTTTGTTTTTTTAAATATATACTTATTGAACTTAGAGAAGAAGGGAGAGGGAGAGAGAGATAGAAACACTGATGAGAGAAACAACATCCATCAGCTGCCTTCTGCACACCTCCTGTTGGAGATCGAGCCTGTAATGGGGTATGTGCCCTGACAGTGGGAATCGAACTGGTGGGAATGGAAATGGTGACCTCTTGGTGCATGAAGTCAGTGCTTAACCACAGAGCCACACTGGCTGGGCAAGGATGAAAGATTATATAGCTAGTGGATTATACAGGTGTCATCCTGTGTTAATGGCAGAAGTCCTCTTGGGGAGATAAAGTCCACTGATTCCCTGATTGTAAGTTTCATGGGGACCCTTAGAGTTTAGGAGAAAAGAAAACGAAAGTATGGTCCAAGAGAAGGAAGGGCACACAGGACACAGATGTCTCCACAAAGGCTGCCACACTCAACAAGACACTTCCCGGCACTCAGCTGGTACAGTGTTCACTGCCACAGGTACACCAGGTCCAATGCCTCTTCCATGACCAGGGGTTCATCTCAGTCTCACTGTGGAAGAAGTACAGCTTCTAGGGTGCCCACCAGCACCAGAAGGGCCAGTGCCCAGAGTTCCTATGCCATTACCCTGGTATCCAAGGCTTCAGCAGTCTAGCTCAGTCTCTGCTTCCAGCTGTTCTTAGCCTGTGAGGCTGCCAAAAAGAGACTGACTGGGGCCTTTGTTAAGTTTCCTTTTATTTCCTTGGACCTGGGAAAAGAAGGTAGACTTTCTTTCAAGCCATCCAATCTCTTTCCCAGATTTTCCCAGGTTTCTCTCATCCCCTTTATGGTCACCATTTTGGCTTCTACTGCACATGCACCAGTGAAAAGACTTCCCCTGCACTATCTTCCTCCCCTCCCGCCCCTGTCCCCCACAATTAGTGGGGTAGACTTGGTGAGGAAATTGTAAAGGTTAATCAGGCTTTTGATTGGTTCGCTCCTCTCTTTTGGTTAATATCCAACTAACTGCCTATTATAACATTCATGTGTCCTTGCTTTTATCACTTTGAATATTTTGTGCCAATCCCTTCTGGCCTGAAATGTTTCTGCTGAGAAATCAGCGGACAGTCTTATGGGAGCTCTCTTGTAGGTAACTAACTGCTTTTCTCTTGTTACTTTTAAGATTCATTGTCTTTGAATAACAGAATGACATTAATTGATTCACCCAATAAATAGTGAGAAACTATGTTTGGCACTGTTTTAGGGACCGTACTACACAAAACAAAGTTCCCTGCCTTTGTTGGGCTTTTATTCTAGTAGGGCGAAAGACAATTAAAACATAAGTAACTTATGTAATGTTGCAGAAAATAATAGGAGCTATAAAAAAACAAAAACAAAGAAAGGTTGTGAGTTGTATGTTTGAACAGGATGGTAAATTAGGCAATTTAAGGAAAGTCCTGAGAGGCTATGGTCAGAGCTGTGCTGTTAACATCAACTACTCTAATGGACCCACAAGTGAACAGACCACTCCTCCCAGGCAATGCATTATTGTCCTGGGCCTCAGTGAATGGCTTTGCCATAAGCACTGGCTCTAGTGGAAGGAATCTGGTAGTAGTGACAAGTCAGGGGAAGCAAAGGACCTTTCTGAGCTTTCTTAGGAAATCAGAAGTCACACGATGAAGGTCATCACCCACACACATTTCTGGTTTTCAAATAGCCAGCGCCAGCTGCTCTAAATTCCCTTAATTTCCAGATTAACTCTCAGGATGGGATCTGATAAAATCCTTTGTACAGGGACTAACTGAGCTGGGGTGGAGCTACCTTTACTCTAAATATATTCACACAGCATTTAAGATGTTTTTAGCCAAAGGCAGGAGGGATCTCTATCTGGAGAAACTCAAGCTTCAGTGAACAAGTGACTGAGCTATGTGTTTTTTTTTTAATCAGGGCTTCTCATGAGAAGTTTATGAAATCATTCCACAAATGCAGAAACCCAGCTTCTTGCCAAGTCCAACTACAGTCACTATACCTACCTCTGTGCTTATGTGTGTTCCCACATCAATCAAGGTCTGCTTGCTTATCCACCTCTGGGAGACCGGTTTAGCTAATACTCCAGAATAATGGCGCTTTATTTGCAGAGTTACACTTAGAACTTTGCTGTGTCCTCCAGTGACTCTAATGAATCCCCAAGCCTGATCTCAATCCCACTACACGTAAGTTAGAAATGGAGAAAAACAATGAACTATCATAAACTCTCTTAGGAATGCAACTGCAAAGAAGACCTCAGGGGTTCATTAAAAGTTCACTTTTCTCTAGGAGCCTTGGAGGATTCTTGTCTGTATGATGCAATACCAGGTAAACTTCTGCTGAGTTGGTATCACTTCAGAGACTATTGCCAGGAAAACTGTATTTCAAATGCATTTCACCTATGGCTGCTTCAAGATCAAGTTCACTGATGGCTTGCTTTAACACAAGCAGGAAGACGTATAGAAAGAAATATGTTTGACCATATTCATTTTGGTACAAGCCTTGAATCTCTGCTTCATAGTTTCTTTGCTTTAGTTATTTCTAGCTTAGATCTAGTATATATTTTTATTTTATCATATAAAATGTAAATCTGATACTTAAACATGTATACAATCTCTTACATATTTGTTTCAGAGTCCATCAAAAGCACTAGTATAGAGTTTAGTAAGTTATTCATCACTCTCCACTAGAGAAACACAAAAACACACATTATTCCAAAAAATAAGTCTCTCTGGTACCTAACTTTTGGCCTTGAAACACCATTTTACTCTAAAAGAAACTAAGTTTCTGGAGGAAATGGTTATTTCCTGATCTGAAGAATAAAACTATGAGATCAGCTTGGAACATCTTGTCCTACCAGATAGCCAGGAAGCAATTAGAGACTAAGAGCATTGTCAAAAAGACAGGAGGAAAACAGAAGAGAATTCTGCAGGCCAAAGAAAAAAGTTTGGCAACAAAACAATAAAAATCGCAGTAGAGTGAGAACATAAAATATGTTTAAATTAGTGAGAGTATAAATATACTAAAGAAAAATAACTGGTCACTGGTCACCTGTGGAGGATAATAAAAAGCTAAAACATTATCTATACTAATAACAGGGTGATATGCATATCGGTCCTGATGCCCTCACAGTAACAACCAAACAGCTGGCTGCGTGGGGCAATCAGGCCGGCAGGGGGTTTAGCGAGGGACGACCAAATGACTGAGCAGCAGGCTGTGTGGGGCAACCCGGCCTGGGGGGGGGGGCAGTGAAGGATGACCAAACAACTGACCAGCAGGCTGTGTGGGGTGACCAGGCAGGCAGGGTGGCAGTGAGGGGTGACAGGGTGGCAGAAGGGGGCAGTAAGGGGTGACCAGGCTGGCAGAGGGGGACAGTTGGGGGAAACCAAAGCTGGCAAAGGGGAGCATTTGGGGGCAACCAGGCCAGCAGGGGGTGGACACTAAGGGGTGACCAGGCCAGCAGAGGGCAACAGTTGGGGGCAACCAGGCCAGTGGTGGGGGGCAGTTTGGGGCAACCAGGATGGTAGAGGGACAGTGAGGGGTGACCAGGCAGGCAAGGGGGGGAAGTTGGGGGTAACCAGGCTAGCAGGGGGGTGGTACTCAGGGACGACCAGGCTGGTGGGGAAGGGCAGTTAGGGGTGATCAGGCTGGCAGGCAGGTGAGCAGTTAGGAGCCATCAGTTCTGGATTATGAGATGGATGTCCAACTGCCAGTTTTGGCCTGATCTCTGAGATTAAACCAGCAGTCAGACATCCCCCAATGGGTCCCGGATTGGAAAGGGTGCAGGCTAGGCTGAGGGGACCCCCTCTCTCCCGTGCACAAATTTTGTGCACCGGGCCTCTAGTTTTAAATATTATAAAATGAATGTGTTTTTATTTGATCTATAGTAGATACATGAACCTATGCATGCAATCAAATTTGCATCAATTACATACATGTACCAATGAGTATTGGCAAAACTGGAGAAACCTGAGTAAGATCAGTGGATTGTGTGTGGCAATTTGCACTATCCTGAGTGTGAGGTGTAGGATAATTTTGCAAAATGTTATCACTTGGGAAACTGTACAAAGGGTGCAGAGGATCTCTCTATATTAGATCTTACAAATGCATGTGAATCTATAATTATTTCAAAATAGTTCAATAAAAATCTTCATAAGCAATATTTTCATGGATAATATGTTACTGAATGTATTCTTTTTTCTTTGTTTTCTTCCTAAATGTATTTTTGAAAAGTATATTTTCTTATGAACATATTTCACTTATGAATGTGGATTTATGTATGAAGAGTTCTTATAAGTCTACTAGAAGCCCAGTACATGAAATTTGTGCACTTGAAGGGGGTCCCTCAGCCTGGCCTGTGCTCTCTCACAATCCAGGAGTCCTCAGGGGATGTCCAATTGACGGCTTAGGCCCTAAGTCAGCAGTTGGACATCCTTAGCGCTGGTGCAGAGGAGGGAGAGGCTCCTGCCAACACTGCTGTGCTCGACAACTGTTAGTCAGCTCAGGGCTTCTGGCTGAGTGATGTTCCTCCTGTGGGAGTGCCCTGACCACCAGGGGGCAGCTCCTGCATTAAGCGTCTGCCCCCTGGTGGTCAGTGCGTGCCATAGAGACCACTGTTTGGTCAATTTGCATATTAGCCTTTTATTATATAGGATTTTCTTGTCTTTCAACCTCCTGCCATTCTATGCTGTCGAGTGTGTAGGTGTAATGCCAGGGTGACAATTTAATATTTCTTATAAGTTCACATTGCTTGGCTAAAATTGTATGGTTGGTTTAAGTAAAATATTTGAATTTGCTTAAAACCCCTTTAAGCCTAGTTAATTATGTGCAATGAAAAGTAATCATGATAGTAACTGATGATGATGTTGATGGTAATGACTGAGTTGGTTTTGGTGGTGGTGATGGTGGTGATGGTGGTGATGGTGATGGTGATCATGGTTGATGACTGGGTTGTTTGTAAAATGTCTGAATATTAGCATTAGATTTTAAATCTCCCAAGCTGCAAGAGAACCCTAGCAAAGGAAAATTGCCACACCTGGGAAACAAAAGGTGATTCACAGCAGAGATGTAAACCAATGTAAGTGTTGCTTCAGCAAGGACTCCAGTCTCCGAAGTGACTGCATCCCATGAGAGGCTCTGCCATTGACATATAAACATTTGCCCAGGTCTCCCCACCTCAGGGCCCTCCCCCTCTTTTTTTTAACTACTGCAATAGCCCCTTTGAGTAAATGTAAGACTAGCAATAAGTCGGTATGGTTCTCTCATTTTCCTGACATTTATTTCCTGATTGTTGAAAGCAAGGCATCCTCTAAAATTTCCAGGAGACTTCTATTTTTTTCCTCAGCACAGGTATTTGCAGATTTAAAGCAATTTTATGAAATATATATATATATATATATTTCATGAACTCCTGTTTTTAATGTGTGATATTTGCACCATATGTTTTCCTTCATCTCTTTGTGTGTTCTCATCAACAGTAATTCTGAGCCTCTGATGGTCTACTAAAACTAGAGGTAATAATTATAATAGCTCATATCAAATATGTGGGTCATATTTTTCTATTTATACCATTAGATGACGATGGGAGTAAAAATGAAAACAATTCTGTCTTGTATTTTCCCATCTGCTCTGCTTTGTAAAGCACTTTGAATTCTGGCAATGGAATTATTTAAGGTGGATTTTTTTTATCTTTCTGATTGTTTAAAAGGTAGAAGGGGATATATAAGAATTTTTTATCTATTGTTATCTAGAGGAAATTTATTTTTGTCTTTGTAATAAATAGACATAATATTCAAATAATCTTAGCTACCTCTGGTAGTAGTAATCATGAAGTTAAATGCTTCTTAAATACCTTACCACCAATAATGTAACAAATAAAGCTTAAAATGCAGTGCAGATTTTATTCTCTAAAAACCACATCCTAAGGATTTAAAGACCTAGGAAAAAATAAATACAGTTAGTGCTGGCATTATTAATATAGGAACCAAATGAGACAGTGTCTTTTAAAATGCTACATTAAAAACCAGGCTAAAGCCCTAGCTGGTTTGGCTCAGTGGATAGAGCGTCGACCTGTGGACTGAAGGGTCTCAGATTTGATTCCAGCCAAGGGCACATGCCTGGGGTTGCGGGCTCAATCCCCAGTAAGGGGTGTGCAGGAAGCAGCTGATCAGTAATTCTCTTTCATTATTGATGTTTTCATCTCTCCCTGTCCCTTCCTAAAATCAATAAAAATATATTTTTAAAAAATAAATAAAAACCAGGCTAACATGTTTTTAAAACTACGTATATACCTATACACATGTAAATGCATATATGCACTGGAAAAATCAAGAAGGGTAGTCATTACCCGTGTTAGTCTCCAAGGAGTGGGAAAGTAGTATTTTAGTTTTGCTTATTTGAATGTCTACTTTTCTACAATGAACATATACTACCTGAGTAATTTTCTTACCTGAAACCAGCAATTAAATCTTTCCTCTACCTCCAAAACTTCCAATAAATTATGAAGTGATGATAAATTTCTACACAGAGATAAACTACAGCAACACAACATAGCTTAGGACAGCGGTTCTCAACCTGTGCGTCGCAACCCCGGCCGGGGTCGAACGACCAAAACACAGGGGTCGCCTAAAGCCATCGGAAAATACATAATGCATATCAGGTATTTACATTCTGAATCATAACTGTAGCAAAATTACAGTTTTGAAGTAGCCACCAAAATTATTTTTTGGTTTGGGGTCACCGCAACATGAGGAACTGTATTGCAGGGTCACGGCATTAGAAAGGCTGAGAACCACCGGCTTAGGAGAGCGAAACAGACTGGTGGTGAGGAGTTCTGCGTGTTAAGTCCAGTTCTGCCTCTTTTATTTTATTTTTATTTTTATTTTTTAAACATATTTTATTGATTTTTTTTACAGAGAGGAAGGGAAGGGATAGAGAGCTAGAAACATCGACCAGCTGCCTCCTCCACACCTCCCACTGGGGATGTGCCCGCAGCCAAGGTATGTGCCCTTGACCAGAATCGAACCTGGGACCCCTCAGTCCACAGGCTGACGCTCTATCCACTAAGCCAAACCGGTTTCTGCCTCTTTTAGAGCTTCATTTTCCTAGCAAATGGAAAAAATAACATAGCGTTCCTCTTTTTTCTATGCTATGCACAACCCAAGGCATCAAGTGTAAAGCACGTTCAGCTACAACATTTCTTAGAGCTGCCGGTGTGCGGACCACGGAAGGCTACCCACTGGGGCCAAGAGAAGAAGCTCATGACCAAGAAAGAGCCATCTGAGCCCCGAGCTCCAGTAATGGAGTCTGACACTCAGCCTTCTCTATATGAAGCTGGGAATGAACATCTGATTCTAAACGCCTTTCTCCTCATCCCCCCAAATTTTAGGAGGAGTTAACAAGATGGACCTTTGACGAGCATTATAGAAAAGTTAATAATTATAGAAGGAAGCATTTAAAATAGTGAGAGTTTGTGGTTTTCTTTCTTTTTTTAAAAAATGTATTTTTATTGACTTCAAAGAAGAAGAGAGGGGGAGAGAGAGATAGAAACATCAACGATGAGAGAGAATCATTGATTGGCTGCCTCCTGAAGACACCACACTGGGGATCAAGCTCACAACCCTGGCATATGCCCTGACTGGGAATCGAACCATGACCTCCTGGTTCATAGGTTGATGCTGAACTACTGAGCCTCGCTGGCTGGGCAGCTCATGGGTTTTAGCTTAAGAAATACATCTCAGAGACAGTATGTTTGTCTATAGGTATCATTTCCAGCAATGATAATCCATGCTTCTTATATTCATGTCTGTAATTGGAGTCCTTTGCCAGTAGGTAGGTAATGGGACCATGGTTTAACATTATGATCTGGGAATAATAATGGCACGGATGACAGTAATAATAATGATGATGGCTACTGTGTACTGATTCTGGACTATTCTGTGTGCCAAGGCCCAGGCTGCATCACAGATCAATTAAACAGAGCCTCGGTTGGTGGAACCCAGACACCATTCCTTCCTTTTGAAATGCTTCAGGTAGTTATAATACACAGTCAGTGTGGGCAACCACAGTCTTACGGGCTAAAATTCAGTGAAGAACACATTCTAGACACCTAACTTGGGGGATGGGGCCCAACAATCTGGGTGTAACGTTCTCTCCAGGCGATGCCAGTGCCTGATAAAGTTCGAGAACCTCTCCCCTGTAGCTAACAAGCACTGTATTAACAGCTGGTGATGTATTTTGCTTAAAAAATGAAATTTCACTGTCATCTATGCAATTCCTAAATATTTACTTTTAAAAAGAAAAGTAATGTATGGATTACTTTTGAATGTATGGATGCCCCTCTCACATGGAGGCACTGACAGGACAACTGTTCCATTGAGTACAAACCCATTTGTGTCTGAGAGAGAAAGAAGTTAGGAATAGCATTTCTCAAAGTGGGTGCAAAACTAATATTGGATAACGCACATTTAGAAATTATTTATCTTTTTCATCTTCATCCAAGGATATTTTCCCACTGATTTTTAGAGAGAGTGAAAAGGGAAGGAAAGACAGAGAGAAATATCGACGTGAGAGAAACACATCAATTGGTTGCCTCTTGCACGAGCACCGACAAGGGCTCGGCCAGGGAGGAGTCTGCAACCGAGGTCTGTGTCCTTGACTGGACACAGGACCCTTTGGCCCACCTGCTGATGCTCTATCCACTGAGCTAAACCAGTTAGGGCTAGAATTTTTGCAAGTATTGCTATAAAGATGTGGAAGGGAGAAAAGGAGAGAGGGAGGGAGGGAGGGAGGGAAGGAGAAATGGAGGGTCCAAAGGCTCAACACTAGCCTCACCAGGCAGTCCCAGATGCAGCCTCTCACACGTTCTCTCTTCTCCCCAGAGGGCTCCCAAACACAGGACAATGGCCGCAGAAAATCACTCCATGGTGGTGACAGAGTTCATTCTCCGGGGACTGACAAATCGACGCGAGCTCCAGCTCCCCCTCTTCCTCCTCTTCCTCGGGATCTACTCGGTCACCACGATGGGGAACCTGGGCATGATCGCGCTGATTTGCCTGAACGCTCAGCTTCACACGCCCATGTAC
Organism: Lasiurus cinereus; assembly: GCA_011751065.1. Classification (NCBI taxonomy): domain Eukaryota; kingdom Metazoa; phylum Chordata; class Mammalia; order Chiroptera; family Vespertilionidae; genus Lasiurus; species Lasiurus cinereus. The sequence continues at coordinate 17,186,492 of JAAGEH010000417.1, forward strand.
TACTTCCTCAGCAACCTGTCCCTGGTGGACCTTTGCTACTCCTCTGTCATCACTCCCAGAATGCTGGTGCACTTCGTGTCAGAGAAGAACATCATCTCCTACGCGGGGTGCGTGTCACAGCTCTATTTCTTCCTTGTGTTTGTCATCGCTGAGTGCTACATGCTGACGGTGATGGCCTACGACCGCTATGTGGCCATCTGCCGGCCTTTGCTTTACAACAGCATCATGTCTCATCACGTCTGCTCCCTGCTGGTGGCTGTGGTCTACGTCATGGGGCTCATTGGCTCAACAATAGAGACCGGCCTCATGGTAAAGCTGTCCTATTGTGAGGTCCTCATCAGTCATTACTTCTGTGACATCCTCCCCCTCATGAAGCTCTCCTGCTCGAGCACCTACGCTGTCGAGGTGACAGTCTTTTTCTTAGCCGGATTCAACATCATCGTCACCAGCCTCACAGTCCTCGTGTCCTACGCCTTCATCTTCTCCAGCATCCTCCGCATCAGCACCACGGAGGGAAGGTCCAGGGCCTTCAGCACCTGCAGCTCCCACCTTGCAGCTGTGGGGATGTTCTATGGGTCGACTGCCTTCATGTACTTAAAACCCTCCACCGCCAGTTCCCTGGCCCAGGAGAACGTGGCCTCTGTGTTCTACACCACGGTGATCCCCATGCTGAACCCCCTCATCTACAGTTTGAGGAATAAGGAGGTAAAGGCTGCCATTCGGAGAACACTGCGGAGAAAAATGTTTTGAGGCAAAAAAGTTATTCTTCCTCGATTTGAAAAGTAAGTTGTTACAAACACCAGCAAGAAGCCCTCTGCATGCCCAGCCACAATGGGGAACAATCACTTTTCTCTACTTTTTAATTTTTTAATCCTCACTCAAGGATATGTTTATTGATTTTTAAAAATATATTTTATTGATTTTTTTACAGAGAGGAAGAGAGAGGGATCGAGAGTTAGAAACATCAACGAGAGAGAAACATCGATTAGCTGCCTCCTGCACGCTCCCTACTGTAGGGGTGGAATGTGCCCGCAACTAAGGTACACGCCCTTGACTGGAACCGAACCTGGGACCTTTCGGTCTGCAGGCCGATGCTCTATCCACTGAGCCAAACTGGTTTTGGCTGTTTATTGATTTTAGAGAGAAGGGAAAAGGAGAGAGAAACATCGATGTGAGAAAGGACATCAATTGGTTGCCTTCAGAACACGCTCTGAACCCACAACCTGGCTATGTGTCTCGACTGGGAATTGAACCCACAACCTTTTGGTGTATGAAGTGAGGCTCCAACTAACTGAGCCACACAGGCCAGGTTTTGAAAGTTTACTCTGAGTCATGCAACTCTTCTAAATGCTTTATATGTATGGTTTTAATTAACCCTTACAATAGATAGGTACTATTGTTATCCCTATTTGACAGATCTGGAAACTTGGTTTAGTCACTTGTTCAAGGTCACATAGCTGGTAAACCAAGACACTGGGATTTAAACTCAAGCCTGTTCAATTAAACCTATCTTGCTATAGTACTAAAAATACTCATTTTAGAAATCCAGATTCTTTCTATGTGATATGTTGACTAAAATTTACCAGTAGAAATATCAAGTATTTTATAAGAGAAATGAAATATATAAAGCTATGGGTAAAAAGGCAAGTCACTAGTTTGAAATGAAAACTAGTTGTAGTAAAAGACTAGCATATATGTACTTGTATAGCATGTGCTGCTAAACAGAAAAGGCTTATAAAAATAAATTATTAAAACAGGTTTGATAGCTTATTATAAACCTAAGAGGGAAAAATGCTACATTGTATTTTTTATATTTTGTGCATTAAAATATTACTACAAACATAAATACTCGAGAAATTTTAATTAATCATGACTAATTTCCTTTATGGAAAATTAGAGGTCAAATCATTATCATATTTTGTTTTTTTTGTTTGTTTTACATCTGCCTCAGTTATGATTGGTCTGGACTCTTTCTGCCTACTAGTTTTCTTGGTCTTTTAAAACATTAAAATGAGTGTATTTTGAATTTGTAAGTTTCATTTTTGTATTGTATGATAGCACTATTCTCTAAAGAACAGATAGTCAACATTTTTTTCTTGACTTTGATTATTTTTCTCCTTTAAACAATTGCATGTCAATTTTTTTCATTTAGAAGATCCTCTGACTTATAAAGGATTGCATCTATCGCCATCATTCCATCCTTCGCTATATGAAAACCCCCAAAAGCTTCATCTTTAGGTTTACTCAAAGTCTAAGTGAACATGTAGCACTTCATTTATATACACCAGTTTCTTAACACAAAACACTTGGTTTTCCTCCTAGGGAAACTGTTTATGAGCCAATTAGGCTATGAAATAGAAAATTATTTATATTTAATGTGATTGTATGTCCCTAAGCAAACAAACTTATAATTGTGTATGTACAATGTAATTTAATGATAAAAGTGCTTGTAGCTTGGGAATAAAGTATAAATGAAGTCTTAGTTACATAATCTTAAAATAAAATAAAATAAACTCAAGCCTAAGTGACTCCAGAGCCCACACTCCTGGCTCTCAATGGTTATCCCCTTTGCTTTAGGCCAACCCTCCCTTTGAACAGCCTATGAACCTTGCCTAATTATGCTCTTCCAAATTTCAAGTGCCTCCTGCAAATAATTTCCCAGCCTCCCATTTTTATCATCCGCCCTAACCTCTTCCCGTTTATAAGAACTTCTTCAGGATGATGAGGAAAGACTACACTAGAGTCACCAACTCAATCTGGTTTTAGAACTGCAAGTCCCACATCCTGGGAGACCACGAGATCCCAAACAAACCAGAATGCTGTCCATCCAAGGTTACATCCTGCAGAAGCTCTCCGATTCAACAACCGACAGACCTACTGCCAACCTCACTCAGTGAACCCAGTGGCCACGGGTTCCTCCCTGCCCCCCTAGTTTATGACGACATCAAGGATATGGGATTTGCGGAATCCTTTTGTTATTTCTAGCTCTTTTGGGTATGGTATCCTGCCAGTCAGTGGTGTTCTATCGGAAGCAAAAATAACTCTAGTTTTCTCAAGCAGAAAGAGATTGCACACAGAGAACACCTTGCTTACAGCTTTTTGAATGACTGAAGAAGGGCTGAGGGAGCCCCCAAACTGACTCTGAAATAGATGTGACCCAGAGGTCAGGACGCTCACACCTGTCACCAGGAGCAGTGCTTCTTACGTTCACAAAATTGGTAATTACACAACTGGACCCTACTTTGAAACGCAGATTTGGGGGCCCGCTCCACCCCCACAGAATTACTGGATGGGGCCCTGTAGTCTGTGTTTTCCTAAGCCTTTGGAGAATTCTGATAGGTGCTGTGAGAACCACCTCACTCCCACCTTCCAAATCTCACACTGGTTGGCATCCAGGGCTCCAGCTACAAGCGAAACTGGGATACGTAATTTTAATTTATTTTTTTATTTTATTTTTAAAAAATATTTTTATTGATTTAAGAGATAGAAATATCCATGATGAGAAAGTCATTGATTGGCTGCCTCCTGTACACCCCTGACCAGGGATTGAGTCTGCAACCCAGGCATGTACCCTGACTGGGAATCAAACTGTGACCTGCTGGTTCTATAGGTCGACGCTCAACCACTGAGCTACACTGAGCCACACTGAGCCATGCTGGCCAGGCGGATATGTAACTTTTAGCTCTCAGACCTGCCTACCAGGAGGGTGGGAGGATTGCTGAAGAGCCATATTGCCAAGTGGCCACTCTACCCTTTTCTTCCTGACCTTCCTCCAGCAGGAGCTGAGGCCTCTACACTACAGGTCCCCTCTAACTAGAAGAAAATGTAGGAATAAAGCTTTGTTACCTAAAGACGACAAACCAGAAGGCCAAATAAATGGGTGAATTTGATAAAATTAGCTTGAATGATTTTTATTTAGGAAAGGACACTGTGGATAGACTTAATAGAAAGGTAACGACAAGGAAGAAGATACCAAACCGGCATGTTTTAGGAACTTCAGCATCAACAAAAAATGAAATGGGCACCGGATATAGAACAAACAGTTTATAGATCAGGACACCCACAGTGCCCCTCAGCATAAGAGGAGACGCTGGAACCTATTGCTAATCAGAGGACGAGCACAATAAAAGAAGTCATGTCTTTACACCATCACGGGGCAAACCAGCAGGTAACCTGCCATGGAGACTTTGCAGCAGTCAGAAGCAACGGATTGGCTGCAGGCTCCATGGCTCGGAGCCATAGTGCTCTGAAAAAGCGAGGACGATAGAGATATGAATCACACTGTCGTTATGCAGTGCCCTCAACGGTCCCCAGATCTATCTCCTGCTTCAACAGTGTCTCCACGGAACAGACCCAGGACGCCCCTTCTTCCAGCCTCCGACCGCCTTCCAACCTCTTTTCCAGTCACCACTCAGCCAGCCTCCCCTCTGAGACCAGCCAACACTGTTTTTTGTTTTGTACCTTCACTCCTATTGCCGAACAACCATGAGCTCCCAAATTCGTCAGAATTACTCCTCCGAGGCCCAGGCTGCCGTCCGCCCCTGGCCAACCTGCATCTGTGGCCCCACACCTACCTCTCTGGGCTTCTGTTTCCACCCTGACGACGTGGCTTGGAGGGTGAGTTGGTGGAGAAGACGCTGGGGGGCCTTTGCATCTCCTAAACATGCAAAACCAGCATGGTGGCCGGGTCCTCCTCCAGGAGGTGCCGAAGCCTCCCCAAGGTGAGTGGGGTGACACTCAGGACACCACGGCCTTGGAGGGGAACCTGACCCAGGCCCTTGTGGAGCTGCAGGCCCTGGTTCTGCCCGCATGACCCTCAGCTCTGTGACTTCCTGGAGGACGACTTCCTGGACGAGCAGGTGAAAGATGGGCCACACCTGACTCACCTCTGCAGGCGGCCGGCCCCCAGGCTGGCCTGGGCGAGTATCTCTTCGAAAGGCTCAGCCCCAAGCAACACCAGGAGCCCGTGGGGCCCAGAGGCCTTTGAGGGGCCCCTCTGCACCCCCCTGGTGTCTGGAATTTGCCTGAGCCTCCCTCTGAAAACCCCCAGGCATTCTTGTAACCACCCAGAAGCCCTCTCCCATGCATTGGACTGAATGGAAACAATACAGCTTTTTGCAGCAAAAACAAACAAAACAAAACCAACCATGATGTTATTTATGTATATTAAAGTTACATGCACACACAGCGGAAAAATATATTTAGAAAGAAAAAAATAACTAATACTCATTAGGCATGTTAGAATGGTTACCTAGAGAGCTAAGATGCATGGAAGTAGGGAGTGAGGAAAAAAAAAAAAAAAGAAAGAAACAAAAATTCCTTTTCCTAGAACCACCACCCCCAGGTGCATACCAGTTAACACATCCACGAGGCTCTGGCTCAGCGTTAGCCTCTCCCCTGTTGAGTAGAGAGACAGGCAGGCCCCTCCCCTTAATATTGTGGGCCCCCGGGGAAAGACTCTAAATGTTTATTTTCATTTAAAAATACTTATTTATTAAGTTAATTGGGGGACATTGGCCAACATGAACAGAAAGGTTTCAGGTGTGGGTTTCTATGTTAAAAGGTGTGCATATTGCACTGTGTATCCACCGCCCAAAGTCAAATCTCCTGTCACCTTATATTAGGACCTCTTCTCTCCCTCCCGCTTCCCTCTGACAACCACCAACTGCTGTGTGTGTGTTCATGAGTTTCAGTTTCATATCCCACATATTCTAAATAGTTAGAAGTTAAAAATCAAGCTAACAAAAGGCTAAATAACTCCTTCCTCCTTCCTACCTTGACAAATATACCTTCATAACTAGAGAAGACCCTGTTTAACTTTAGAAATAGGAGAGTTCTGAGTGCCATGCCCAGAATGAAACACCAGAGTGTTGACATAACGATGTCCAAACCAGTAGAGAATTGTTATCAGTTTATTTGCACCCAAACTGGCAATGGCCTGGAAGCAAGACCTCAAATGCTCCTGGAAAATGACATCTTGCAGCTTCGTTTATGCATTTGAAACTAAGGAGGGAACGGCAGGAAGATGACGGGAAGCAAGGCGGGGACTGGGTTAGGGACAGCTAAGACTACGTGCCCCACAGTTACTTCAGAAGTGTGCAAAGAGACAATGGAAGGGTTTGCTTAAGGCAAAGATAAAACTTTTCCGAAAACAAGCTGTAGGCCTGGCGTCCTGTTAGGAATTTATGATCAGCTCGCGCTGGGAGGGTACTTTCTGTAGAACCCCTTTTTCATCCATAAGAGGAAGGCTCTTCCTGGTCCCCAGCGCCCTGCCCACAGCCCCAGCTCCCCCTCCACTTCCCACTCCACAGGTGTGGACATGACCTGTTTCCAAGCTCCGCGCATTAACCTTTGCCCTCAGCACCCCATAACCATCCCTTTGGTCTAGGGGTGAACGACCAGCTGGGTGTCTGCCTTTTGGGGGATGGACCTTGGAAGAGTCCTATAAGCAGGTTCAGCAAGCATGTCAAACTCGCAGCCCATGGGCCACATGTGACCCACAATGAACATTTTTGCGGCCCAGCCAATACAATGGTAAGAAACCTTTTAATAAAAATCTCGTAACTTAATTTTTACAATATCCTGTTACACGTAATTCTTAGTAATGAACTACAATGTTCGCTGGCTGATTACTATAATCGTGCTGCATTCATTTCCCTTAAGCACTTTATGCTCAGGTGCACCATTTCTCTCCACTAATACTAGCAGTGAATATTTTAGCAGCCAATGGCCATGTCCTTAGTCTTGGACTGACTTGTTTGGTTTGTGCAAAGGAAATATTTCGCTTTTGGAGAACAACAAAAATAGGTTTATTTACATTGCCCTTATTAATTTGTGCAGTTATTCAGTGTCTGGAAGTTAAAGTTCAAGAAAAATGTATTAATTTTTATTAAAATGTTCTATTATTTTATGTTAACAATGACTCACTTATTTCAGCCCTTTGTATTAAACATGTCTCTATCGAAATAAACATATGTTTCTATGAAAATTGAAGCTTTTGGTTTTTGTGGCCCCCATAAACGTAAACCTTGTTTATTTGGCCCGTGTTAGCCTTTGAGTGTGACATGCTTGAGGTACAGGGTAGTTGGGCAGGGGATCCTGGTATCCAGCAGGGAAAGCAAAGTCCAGGAGGTACATGGGCTCTGGCGGGGACATCCCCTTGGATTCGTTCACCCCTGGGAAGGGACACAGCCAGAGAAGGGCCGAGGAAGGGCAGCTCTTAGCAAGTCTTAGAGGGCCACTGTGGAGCGATGACCTTTGCCATAGCTTCTCTTCCTGTCCCCAACTGGCAAATCCCACAGTTGAGATAAAATGTTTGTACTTCATCAATGTAAGACGTGTCCAAACCTGTAGAGGATTTAAATATATCTATATATAAATTTCAGAGAGTGAGAGATGGATAGAAACATCAGTGATGAGAGAGAACCACTGACCGGCTGCCTCCTGCACCCCCCCATACTGGGGACAAAGCCCACAACCCAGGCATGTGCATTGACCAGGAATTGAACTGTGACCTCCTGGTTCATGGGTGGATGTTCAACCACTGAACCACACTGACCAGGCCCTATGGAGGATTTTTTTAAGGGTTTATTTTAGCCAAAACTGATGACAATTGCCAGGAAGCAATGTCTAACATGCTTTGGAGAATGCCAGTTTTGCAATCTTTTTATGTGTTTGAAATTAAGGAGAGACCAGAAGCAAGATTTTATGAAGGTGGGGAAAGCAGGGGCGAGAGGGGATCTGATATTTGATTACAGCAAGCATGTCAAACTCAAAGACTAACACGGGCCAAATAAACAAGGTTTAAGTTTATGTGGGCCGGGGGGAAAAAAAAGCTTCCATTTCCATAGAAACATAGGTTTATTTTGATAGCAACGTGCTGAATACAAAGGGCTGAAATAAATGAGTCATCATTAACGAGTATTCGTGGTGGGCCGACCCGCAGGCCACAAGTCTGACATGCTTAGATGACAGGATAGTTAATAAAATGAGGTGCTTCTATTGAAGGTGGTCACGTCTTTGAGGGTCATGACATCCGGCATCTCAAAGATATGTCAACCTACATGCACAAGAACAGTGGGCAAGGCTGCCTTAAAAACCTCTCACTAAAGGCGTTATAGGTTTGGGCATGACAGCCCACCATGATCTGGCCAGTTAGAAATGTATGATTTATTCCAATTCCCTTTTCATCCAGACCCTCCTCTTACCAGGTACGAAGCGTCTTTTTAAAAAGGTAATTCAAATTGATGTGCAGAAGACCATTTGTTATGGGAAAATCATATTAAGTTTGAGACAAATTATATTCCAGTTTTCTCATTCCCCACACGCTCCATACTTATTATGGGTGTGGCATAGTGTTTCCCTAAAAAGAAAGGCTATCTGAGTGTGCATTTCATTAGCTTCTTACTCAGTTTTCATAGCGATGTAGAAGAAATATGGACACATGGAGCATTCTCTCAAACGTCTCCTCTGAGAAGTACACTCAGCCTAAACTTCCCTTTTCTGCCTATGGTTAACAATATGTATTGGACACTTAAAATTTTGCTAAGAGGGTAGATCATATAGTAGTTCTGTTCTTATCAACAACAAAAAAATTTTTTAAGTGAAAAGGGCAGAAGGAAACTTTCAGAGGTGGTGGTTATGTTTATAGCATTGATTGTTGATGATGGTTTCACTGGTGTATGCCTATCTCCAACTTATCAACTTGTATTCCGTAAATACACACTATAGCTTTTTTATATCAATCATAGCTCAATAATGTGGTCCTTTATTTTTTTTAAAGAAGAATTATGCTTTATTGTAAAAAGTCCGAAAGAAAAAAAAGCAGGCCCTGGGCAGATAGCTCAGTTGGTTAGAACCATTGGCAAACTGTGGCTCTTGAGCCACATGTGGCTCTTTGGCCCCTTGAGCCACATATGGCTCTTTGGCCCCTTGAGTGTGGCTCTCCCACAAAATACCATGGCCTGGGCGAGTCATTTTGAAGAAGTGGGGTTAGAAGAAGTTTAAGTTTAAAATATGTGACTCTCAAACGAAATTTGGCTCTATTGACTAATGAGTTTGCCGACCCCTGGGTTAGGGCATCCCCCTGCTATGCCAAGGTTGTGGATTCCATCCCTAATCAGGGCACATAAAATACTCAACCAGTGAATGCAGGAATAAGTGAAACAACAGATGTCTTTCTCTCATTTTCTAAAATCATTAAAAAAAAAACCCCACAACAATGCTCACAATCTTGTGAGATAATCTATACACTGTTTACACATAACAAACATGGGGCTAACCATGTAATCATGTTTAATCATGGTAGGTGTGGACCACACTCTGAGAAGCACTGCTTTAGATAAAGGGTTCCCGGGTCCTCTTTGTCAGTCTGTGAAAGTTTCTGTTTGTTTCACCAGGAAGTCTTCTGTCCTCTACTGGTGCTGGGCTGGGAGGTGCCACAGAGAGGCCCAACTGCAGAACATGGCCAGCTGCTGTTAGCACCGGGCCTGGGGCCTCTTGGAAATGGGGCAGGGGGTTAAGATTCTCCCCTTGATAAAACCGAGTGCTTGCTTTTATTTTACTTTTTAAAATAAATATAGTCTTTAAAATATGTATGTATATTATGTGTGTATTTATATATTTCTCTATTAAATAAATTGTTTAATGTAAATATATACATTTATATACATACTTATATAATATACATATTTCTAATAAAAGTAATAGCAAATGCTACTTAAAAATCAACAGACATGAACATCCTTACTGCCAGTTCAGAGAAGAGGACGACTTTGGCTGGTGCCACCCGGTGGCAATGTGCCTAAAATTCAAGCAATGGAGTCAATTTGCTCAAGCACTCACTCTCTCTAACCTAGAAAAGGCTGGACAGATAGCAAGTCCTCAAACACATAGAAAACCCGGATCTTGATTTACAAGTACATCTGTACAGGAGTTGCACGGTGGCACTAGGTGTGAGGAGAGCAATGGGCAAGGAATTACATAAATTATTTTAAAATGAGCAGGGCGATCCAAGATGGCAGAGTGGGTGGAAGTTACACTCACCTCCTCTGATGACCACATCAAAATTACAACTAAACGACAAAACAATTAACCTGGAGAATCATTTGAACACTAGCTGAACAGAAGTCTTATGAATAAGGACATACAGAAGAAGATACATCAAGAGTGGTAGGAGGGACCCTGCCAGTGTGGCTCAATGGTTGAGCATCAACCCATGAACCAAGAGGTTGCCGGTTTGATTCCCAGTCAGGACATATGCCCAGGTTGCAGGCTTGACCCCCAGTGTGGGGCATGCAGGAGGCAGCCCATCGATGGTATTTCTCTCTCATCAATGTTTCTATCTCTCTCCCTCTCCCTTCCTCTCTGAAATCAATAAACATTTATTTAAAATAAATAAATAAAATTTCAAAAGCAATTTATGTATATGAAGAAAATATAAGTAGTTAAGAAAAAATGAGAGAAACCAAGATGGTGGCATAACTAAACACCTAAACTGCTGCCTTGTACAACAATTTCAAAACTACAACTAAAAGACAAAACGGAGATCATCCAGAACCACAGGAAGGCTGGCTGAGTGGAAATTCTACAACTAGAAGGAAAGAGAAAAGTACACTGAGACTCACAGGAGCTGCAAGAGGCAAAGGTACTGAGATGCGCACAGAGAGGATTGGCAACTGAGTGCACAGCTGGCTTTCCCAAGCGGGAGGGAGACAAAAGCTCCCGACTGTGCTGAACTCCAGCTCTGGGCAAGATTCTAGGGAACCAGACTCATTCGGGGAGAAACTGGACTGTCAGGAAAGAGAAAAGCACACTGAGATTCAGAGGAACTGCAGAAGGCAGAGGTACTGAGGTGCATGTGGAGAGGGCGGTCAACTGAGTATGCAGCTGGCTTTCTCAAGAGGGGAGGAGACCAAAGCTCCCAACTGCACTGAACTCCAGTTCTGAGCGAGACTCTGGGGACCCAGACTCATTCAGGGTGAAACTGGACTGTCTGGCTCTGGGTGGAACTCAAGGGCAGCTTTCTCTCAGAGATGCTTGCAGATATTATCACAGGACACTTAGATATGGGGGCCTATTAGGGCAGGGCTAACAATAAAAACCAATGCTGTCTGCTCCACCCTGACACTCCCCCCATTCAAGTTGAGCACAGAGGCTTTTGCAAGTCTACTCCCATAAGGGTGTCTCCAGCACAGAAGTTCTCCCAGCATAGACACAGCTGATTCTCACAGCCAATTGGCCTAGAGGTCAATTCTTCCCAGTGATAACCACAACAATCAAGGCTTTACTACAACAAGATTGTGCACACAGCCCACAAAGGGGTGCACCAAGAGTACCCATCTCAGGTAACTGGGGAGGCTGAGCTACTGGGCCCTTTAAGACACCTAGCACACAAAGCCACTCTATCAACTCAGGGAAGCAGCTAAAATGCAGAGACAAAGAAATAGGTCACAAATGAAAGAAATAGAGGAAAGCAAATGACTGGATATAGAGTTCAAAATCACAGTTATAAGAATTTTCTAGAAAAGGCCAATAAATTTAGTGAGACCCTCAAGGATATGAAAAAGGACCAAGTAGAAATTAAGCATACACTGGCTGAAATAAAAAATATTATAAAGAGATC
>JAAGEH010000417.1:17201164-17211687 GCA_011751065.1 Lasiurus cinereus
TATATATATATTTTTTTTTATTGCTTTTCACAGAGAGGAAGGGAAAGGGACAGAAAGTCAGAAACATCGATGAGAGAGACACCAATCAGCCGCCTCCTGCACGCCCCCTATGGTGGATGTGGCCGCAACCAAAGTACATGCCCTTGACAGGAACCAAACCCAGGACCCTTCAGTCTGCAGGCCGACGCTCTATCCACTGAGCCAAACTGGTCTTGGCGAACCTCTATTTGTTTAGAATAGCTCCTAAGTGGGAACAACCCAAATGTCCATCAACTGATGATGCATGGATAAATAAAACATAATCCATACAATCGAATATTATTCAGCCCGAGAAAGCAATTAAGTACTGCCACAACCTGCCATAACACGCCACAACACGAACAAACCTGGAAAATATTATGCTGCATGAAAGAAGCCAGACACAAAAGGCCACATGTTATGTGATTCTGTTTGTAGGAAATGACAGAATAGGTGAGACAATAGAGACAGAAAACAGATTAGTGGGTCCCAGGGGCTGGGGGCAGGAGGGAATAGGGAGTGACTGCTTCTGGCATGGGCTTCCTTTTGAGATGATGGGATGTTCCGGGTTTAGATGGTGCTGGGGGTTGCACAGTGCTGCGGATATATCAAAAGCCATAGTATCTACACCTCAAAATGCTTTAAATGGTGAATTTTAAAAATGTCATGTGACTTCTACCTCAATAAAAAGTAAAAATAAAACTGAAGAAAGGAGGAGGGGAGTGCTCTAATAGCTTTGAAATGCAGGCTCCCTGTCAATTGACATCAACTCAGAGCACCTTTCCTGGGTGTTACATCATCCAGACAAGAGCCCTCAGAGGTTCCTAGAGAAAAGTCCACTTTTAATGAACCCCTGAGGTCTTATTTGCTCTTCCGTCCCAAGGAGAGTCTGTCTTCTGGGGCTTATTTGAAGTTTGTGGTAATGAGTTGTTTTACTCTATCTGTAAAATTTCATGAGTGGAATTGAGGACAGGGATTGGGGTTTAGTAATGAGACTGAGGATGTAGCAGAATTCTAAGTGAAAGTCTCTCCATAAGACACCATCACTGCCAAATCTTGGTTGAATGTGAGCTATAGAGAAAGACCAGCAACCATTGATTAGTGTATACATGCATTTACTCATAAACAGGCCTTTAAAAATGGATTTCAGTCTCTATGTTATGATTTCATAACTTCTCCAAAGGAACTCCAGCTTATAACTTGGACCCAAAATTTATCTAACTCTGAATCTTGTACTTCTTCTAATTGAGGGTTTTTTGTTTTTTTTTTTTTTTGCTTTGGTTGAAAAGTCTGTCCTCATTAAAATAAGTGTCCCTAATAAGGAATGTGGCATACAGGTGATCACATACCAGCTCTAGTCATCTTTGAAGGACTGAGTTTACCAAATCCCTTCCTGAAGCCAATTACAAAATGAATGGAATTTAGAGCCGACAGAGCTAGGTGCCTGAAGAACAGAATTGGAAATATATAGGTACCTTCATTATATGGCCTTTGATTTTTTAAAAATGCTCATAGCCAAAACCGGTGTGGCTCAGTGGATAGAGCATTGGCCTGCGGAATGAAAGGTCCCAGTTTCGATTCTGGTCAAGGGCATGTACCTTGGTTGCGGGCACATCTCCAGTAGGGGGCATGCAGGAGGCAGCTGATCAATGTTTCTAGCTCTCCATCCCTCTTCCTTCCTCTCTGTGGAAAATCAATAAAATATATTTTTAAAAATATATTTAAAAAATGCTCATAAAAGCCTCTTGCTCTTCGAAACTCTCAGTATATATCTAAAATTTCCTTCCTTACAGCAGTGCTTTGGGTGAAGGTATGGTGACTAAAGTGCATGATAAAAGGTATTGCCTGAAAGCCATGTTTCGCTGAACCATGTTTACCCAATAGGTCATTAGAGTAACTGATATTACTGAACAAAACTCTGGCCATGTCTTTTTCAAGTAGCATTTGCGACTTCAAACCACGGGTCATAAAAAGCACTGTGGCTTTATTTGCTCTCTGTCCTGGATCGCCTGTTCTGAGAAAACCACTTGCCACACTGCCCTAGGAAGAGCCCCTCCTGATGTAGAACTGAGGCCTCCTGTCAACTCCTGTCAACAGGCAACAAGGCATTGAGACCGCCAGCCGATCACACTGGATGAGCTTGGAAGCTGACCCTCCAGTCCCAGCCAAGCCCTGACATGTCTGCTGCTCCAGTCAACATCTTGACTGAGCCTCAGGAGAGACCCTGAGCCTCACAACCCAACTAAGTAAGATGCTTCAAATATCCGATCTACAGAATTTTTGAGATGTTTGCTGTGTTAAGCTCCCAGTTTCAGTGCAATTTTAATGCAGCATTAGAAACTGCTGTATTTCAGCAAATAGAAGCTAGAAAGCCTGAATAGTCAAATATTTATTAAAGAACTTGAATCCACTAAACCTGTGAATTCTCCCCAAAATTTAATAACTGACACAAATCTTGCACAAACTTTTCCAGAGAATAGATAAAAAGGAAATACTTCCTAACTTTCTTAGGCCAGCATAACCTGCCATAGTCCTTATAAGAAAGCAAAATAATATCCAGCTTACTCATTTTCATAAGTATATGCAAAATCCTTAAAAAAAATAGCAAACTGAAACCACCAAAAATGAAGATAATATATCAGAATCAAATAAAGTTTTTTCTAGGAAAGCAAGACTAGTATAACATTAAAAAAAAATCAGTACATTTCATCACAATAACATCTATAAGAAGAAAAAAATCATATGAACATCTCAATTTATACAGAACAGTATTTTTAAAAATTGAACATCCATTCAAAATAATCACACTTAGTAAACTAGGAATATAGGAGAACTTAATGTATAAAAGAATATCCAAAGACAGAGAAAGAGAGGAAAAACAAGATAATGATACCTACTATCACTACTTATATTCAGTATTGTACTGAAGGTCCTGACCAGTGCAATAAGGCAAGAAAAATAAATTTTCAAAAAGAAATTAAAGGCATAAAGGTTAGAAAATAAATGATCATTTTTCACAGATGACATGGTTGGGTAGACAGAAAATCCAAAAGAATCTACAAATTATTAGAATCAATATATGAATTTTAAAAGTGTGCTGGATAAAAGAGCAATATGCAAAAAAACAGTTGTAGTTCCTTATATTAGCAACAAGTATAAAATAACATTTTTAAAGTACTCTTAATAATATTAACAAGAAATATCAAATACCTAGGAATAAATCATAACAAAAGATGTGTAAGACATCCACAATGAAAACTAAAAATCGCTAGGAATACAAATTAAAGAAGACCTAAATGAAGGCATATATTGTGTTCATAAATTTAAAGCCTCAATACTGGAAGGATATCGATTTTCCTCAAATTAAGCTATAGATTTAGCAGTCTCAATAAAAAAAATTCTGAAACTGATTATAAAACTCATATACCATGTGTACCAGTTAATAATATGGATCTTGTAATCAAAGAAAACACAATAATTTCAAGAGAAACATCAATAGTGCTTTATGCAAAGTAATGTCCATCACTAGCTACACATTTCCCCCATCTTTCAGGTAATTTGTGGATACTGCCCCAATAGAACTTTTTTGTTTTGAGATCCAATTTTCCACTTCTTTGTACATTTGGAAGTGTTGCTCAAAAAGTGCGTGTGCCATTGACCAGAACAAGTGGTAATCTGAAGAAGCAAAGCCTGGTGAATACTACGGGTGGGTTAATAGTTCCCAGGCAAGATTTTTTACTATGTCTTTAACTGGTTTTGAAGTGTGTGATGGTGCATTATCATGAAGCAAAATTACTTTGCCGTGTCTTCTGGTCATTTTGATCATTTTACGATCAAAGCGTGGTTTAAATTGATCTGGACATTCTTTGTCTTTCACATCAAAATCATCACTTTTAAAGCATTTAAACCAGTGTTCACATGTATCTTGAGATGGAGCATGTTCGCCATAAGCTTCCTGAAGTATACGATAACTTTCAGCAGCACTTTTCTTCAAAATAAAGTAATGAATTAAAACTTCCTGCAAATGCTCTTTTTTTTTTTTTGGCACGAAATTCAACATTTTTAAGCATAAAAATATCTAAGATGTTAAAACCTTCAGAAAATTTGACATATGAAGTTTTGAAGCTTATTGTCAATACAACAAAATAGCATACATATCAAATCGCATAAACAACCCAATCAAAAAATGGGCAACGGACCTAAATAGATACTTGTCGAAAGAAGACATAAGGAAGACCAAGAGACATTAAGAAAACATGCTCAAAGTCATTAATCATCCGAGAGATGCAAATCAAAACAACCATTTCACACTTGTCAGAATGGCTATCATCAACAAATCAACAAACGACAAGTGGTGGTAAGGATTTGGAGAAAAAGGAATCCTTGTGCACTGCTGGTGGGAATGCAGACTGATACAGCCACTGTAGATAACAGTATGGAGTTTCCTCAAAACTAATAAACATAAACATATGTAAAGTAATCCCAACTAAAAATGGAACTCCCATTTGGCCCAGGGATCCCACTTCTAGGAATATATCCCAAGAAACTAGAAACACCAATCAGAAAGAATATATGCACCCCTATGTTCATAGCAGCACAGTTTACCATAGCTAAGATTTGCAAACAGCCCAAGTGCCCATCAGCAGATTAGTGGTACATTGTGTGGTACATCTACACAATGGAATGCAATAAAAAAGAAGGAATTCTTTTTTTGCAACAGCATGAATGGAACTGCAGAGCATTATGCTAAGTGAAATAAGCCAGAGAAAGATAAATATCACATGGTATCACTCGTTTGTGAAATATAATGAACAACATAAACTGATGTACAAAAACAGATTCAGAGACAGAGAAGCATCGATCAGACAGTCAAACCTCAGAGGGAAGGTACGGAAAGGTGGGGGTAAGGTGGAGAGATCAATTAAAGGACTTGTATGCATACATATAAGCCTAATTAATGGACACACAAAACAGGGGGTTGAGGGCATGAGAGGGGAAGGGGGGTAATGGGGTGATAAGCACACATATGTAATACCTTAATCAATAAAGAAAACATTTAAAAAATTGCATATATATGTCAACATATGTGTAACTCTAGCTATAGAAAAATATCTGCATTTTTAACCAGTACACCTAGGAGAAATGCAAAATGTCAATAATAGCAGAACAATCTTGAGGAGCAATAAAACTGGAACATTTACACTATCGGGGAAAAGACCTTAATAACAGAAATTTAGGGGAGCCTCGAAAAGGCAAAAGTCTGGAGGCACGTGAGCACAAGTGCGCACACAGAGGACTGACTGGTAATTGTGCTGCTGGCTTTCTCTAGTGGGAGGGAGACAGAATCTCCCAACTGCGGTGAAATCCACTTCCAATTGCACTGAACCCCAATTTTGGGTGAGACCCTGGGGACCCAGACTCATACAGGTCCCTGAAGCACACAGAAATTCAAGGGAGCCAGAAAGGTCAAGGTCTGGAGGTGCGCGCACATGCGCAGAGAGGGCTGCAGCGATTACCAAGGGCCACTGAGACTCAAGAGCCGCGTAGGGCAGGGCTGACGGAAGCCAAGGCTGTCTCTGCTCAGCCCTGAGACTCTGCCCCATCCAAGCTGAACACAAAGGCTTTTGAAATTTTGCAAGTCTTGTCTCATAAGGCTGACTCCAACACAGAAATTCTCCCATTGCAGACACAGCTGATCCTCACAACCAATTAGCTTGGAGGTCAATTCCCCCCAGTGATACCAACAACAATCAAGACGTAACTACACAGTACACAAAGGGGTACACCAAGAGAGCCCACTTCAGGTAAGTGGGGAGGTGGAGCTATGTGGCTATATAGGACACCTAGCATACAAACCTAACTCTACCAACTCAGGGAAGCAGCAAAAATGTGGAGACAAAGGAACAGATCACAATGAAAGAAATGAAGGGGAAAAAAATGACTGGATATAGAGTTCAAAACTATAGTTTTAAGGTCTTTCAAGAATTTCCTAGAAAAGATGAATAAATTTAGCGAGACCCAAGAGGAAATGAAAAAGGACCAACTAGAAATTAAACATACACTGACTGAAATTAAAAAAAAAAATTATATAGAGACCTAACAGCAGACTAGAGGAACGTAAGAATCAAGTCAAAGATTTGAAATACAAAAAAGCAGAAAACACTCAACTGGAAAAGCAAAAAGAAAAAGAATCCAAAAATGTGAAGATAGTGTAAGGAGCCTCTGGGACAACTTCAAGTGTACCAACATCAGAATTAGGGGGTGCCAGAAGAAGAGAGAGAACAAGATACTGAAAACCTATTTGAAGAAATAATGACTGAAAACTTCCCCCACCTGGTGAAAGAAATGGACTTACAAGTCCAGGAAGTGCACAGAATTCCAAACAAAAGGAATTCAAAGAGGACCACACCAAGACACGTCATAATTAAAATGCCAAGAGCAAAAGACAAAGAGAGAATATTAAAAGCAGCAAGAGAAAAGCAGTTAGTTACCTACAAGGGAGCACCCATTCAATTGTCAGCTGATTTCTCAACAGAAACTATGCAGGCCAGATGGGAGTGGCAAGAAATATTCAAAGTAATGAAGAGCAAGAATCTACAACCAAGATTACTCTATCCAGTAAAGCTATCATTCAGAATTGAAGGTCAGATAAAGAGCTTCACAGATAAGAAAAAACTAAAGGAGTTCATCACCACCAAACCAGTATCATATGAAATGCTGAAAGGTATTCTTTAAGAAGAGGAAGAAGAAAAAGGTAAAGGTAAAAATTATGAACAACAAATACATATCTATCAACAAGTGAATCTAAAAATCAAGTGAATAAAAAATTGATGAACAGAATAAACTGGTGAATATAATAGAATCAGGGGCATAGAAAGGGAGTGGACTGACAATTCTCAGGGGGCAAGGAGTGAGGGAGGTGCAGGTAGAGACTGGACAAAAATCATTCTCCTATGGATGAGGACAATGGGGGGGTGAGGTAAGAGCAGAGGGTGGGGTGGGAACCGGGTGGAGGGGAGCTATGATGGGCAAAAAGAGGAACAATTGTAATAATATGAACAATAAAGATTTATTAAGTTTAAAAAAATCACAACAAAATTCATGGATACAAACCAACAACACACATTTGGCAAAAACACACATAATGAAAAGATTCAGAAATGAGTGTGTGGAGACACTAAAGGGAAATGAAATAAAGGATCCCTTTTCTTGCTCCCATGCCCGGGTCACTCCAGTTAGCACACACTGGGCAGCTCTGAATCAGAGCTGGCCTCTAGCCTGGGGATGGGGAGAGAGACAGGTCCAACCCAAACATGTGTGGGCCCAGGAAAAACAGTTCAAACAGGGGCCCACATATCATATACCTAAAAAATGAAATGTTGTAAATAAAGCTAGCAAACTGTTAAATAAAATACACTCTCTCTGCCTACCCTGACATATTTAGACACACCCATCCCTTCATAATGATCTGAATGTCAGATTTAAATTTAGAATCCTTCCAGGTCCTTTCTTCCCAACACATTGCAAGGTCCCCACATTGCAAGAAGCCTCATAATTGCATGTGTGGGCATCCCGGGGTTCTAAATTCCATCCAACTTCCTCAAGGAGCCTTTCCTTCATCCTAGGAGTGCACCCCAGCAGCAAGGTATGTCCACAAGAGGGTACACCCCCCCCCAAAAAAAAGGCCTGCACAGGCCCTGGAATAGGCTGGGCCAGCTGGGCACGTAATTACAGTGTCCCAGGTGCCAGAAGAGTGATCTAGAGTAGACTCTGAATGGGTGCATCTCCTTGGCCCCACGGACTCCTTGCCTTGTGTGAAGGCCAAAGTCAGGGCCTCTCAGGGCAAATGCCCTCTGCCCCACTGACCCAATCCCACCAGATGGAAATAAGAGTTGATATTTACCCTCCACTTTACAAAATACTTTCACACATAATACTCTCAATCAATCCTATCTTATAAGATTACAACCTCATGCCATTTGATGGACGAGACTCCTGGCTAAATCACACAATAAAAATGAGTACTGCTAGGTCTCCTGGGGAAGCCTTTCCCTCCAAATTTCAAAGGTCACTTCTGTCCACTATTCAACACGGCCACCCATCCCTCAGTTCTCTAAAGAACAGATGAAAGCTTTAAAAAAAATTGTAAATATAGGAAAGCAAATTTAACACCAAATGCAGAGTTCTTTCTGAGAAAGAGCCCGAGATCAAAGCAAATGTCATCATTGGGACAAAGAGCACTATGAAGTAGTAGTGGTAGTAGTAGTAGTAATCCCAGCTGAGTCTTGGGGTCCCTATCTCCACCCCAAACCACAAAATGAGCGCCTTCAACACAATTAAGCAATCTCCACCCAAATTCCACACCAATTACATGGGCGGCCTGGCCTCAGAGCCCGCCTTCTCCCCACCACCCCACTAAAAATACTTTATTAATCAGAGGGTGGCATAAAGCCACGGGCCTCCATGGGCTCCAGGACCAGCCAGAGAGCAGCCTGACACCAGCCCCTGCTGACACCCGACCCTCCTCTAGTGAGGACCCCCTACGCGAGGCCTCCCTCTAATTACCAGGTGTCTGGCTCAGGGGCCGGCCGGTTATTTAGAGAACCAGCGCCTGCTCCTGGCACAGATGTCCGGGCGAGGCTGGGACTGCAGGCTCTATCTGCTCACAGCCAGCTGCCTGCAGCTGCCACCTCCTCACTCTACTGTCCCGGGACCCCTCCTGCTGCCTCTGCACCCCAAAGCTCAGCAGCATCATGTCGCTTGCCCACACAGCTGCGGAGTACATGCTATCAGACGCCCTGCTGCCCGACCGCAGGGGCCCCCGCCTCAAAGGACTGCACCTGGAACTGCCCCTGGACCGCATCGTCAAATTCATAGCTGTGGGCTTCCCCTTGTTGCTGATGTCCCTGGCCTTTGCCCAGGAGTTCTCCTCCGGTAAGTGGTTCTCCAGACCCAGTATATTAGAGACTCCACTTTCTCTCCTCCCCCTCCCAACCCCCCTCTTTCAGTGTATGTACATACTATTGATTTCAGAGAGGGAGAGGGAGAGATACAAACATCAGTGAGAACCATTGATTGGCTGCCTCCTGCACACCCCCTACTGGAGATCGAGCCGGAAACCTGGGCTTGTCTCCTGACCAGGAATCAAACCGTGACCTCCTGGTTCATGGGTTGATGCTCAACCACTGAGCAGCACCGGCTGGGTAGTTCACTCTTTACACGGGTTTTGATGCAAGGCAGCTCCTACATTGTCGGGGTGGTCTGACTGGCCTGGGCATGACCCAGCAGGCTGGGTAGCATGCATTTAGAGCGCCAGCAAAGCAGGGCACCCCCATTTTCTGAGAGTCATTTTCAAAATCTTGCAATAAAAAAGATTTCGTTTCGCCCTAGCTGGTTTGGCTCAGTGGACAGAGTGACTGAAGGGTCATGGTTCAATTCCTAGACAGGGCACATGCTCAGTTTGTGGACTCAATCCCCAGTAGGGGATCTTTGAAATCAATAAAAAATATATATTTTTAAAAAGATTTTGTTTCAATTTCAGTATTCGTGTATTTTATGGAATTGCAATGATTAAACTTTTATTTTGATTTTATGTATATGGATGAGGGAGATTGGGAGCCTCATAATCTCTTCAGGGCCTAGGACTTCATATATATTTCCGAGAGAAAGGGAGAGGGAGAGAGAAACATCAATGATGAGAGAGAATCCTTGATCGGCTGCCTCCCACATACTGGGCATGTGCCCTGATCAGGAATCAGACTGACCTGGCTCATCTGGCTCATAGGTCAACGCTCAACCACTGAGCCACACCCGCTGGACAGGCAGGACCTAGGACTTCTGAAAGTCTTTGCCATCCGTGCTTTCCATACGTCTCTGACCTCCTTGGAGCCTTCTTCTTACTCCCTACCTCCAGGGTTACTGACTTAAGAACTTACGTGAGGTGCCTGACAGAGCTTGGGACATCATACATCACAGGCGAATGAATCCACTCATTCCTCTCCACACACACATTAACAAGCACATGTACGTAGTGTCCCAGATGACGCATGAACTCAGCAAGTCTGCCACCTCTGCTGAAGCGTGGGTGGACTCCCTATGAACTGGGGTTCCTGGCTTTCTTTTCTGGCCGGGTGATTCCCTTACTCCATTTCCCAAGGAAGTGTGTCGACTCCCGCTGCCTCTTCATTTACCCGCAGATGGGAAGAAGTACTGGGTCCCCTTTCTGCCTCTGTCTGGAGAATGATGGGAAAACCAAAAACGAGACCTTCTCCCTCCAAGCCCACTTGCCTTCCACCACCACTCCTCTACCTTTTCTCTTGATTTGGACTCAGAAGTCCCGGCAATTCATCCTCTAAGTGTTGGAACCCAGGTGTCAGCTCTCTGAGAAAAGAGATGTCATCATGAAACTGCAACCTTCTGGTGCTAAGCTGCCAGAGTGCAGGGACCATCTACCCTCCCCCCAACCACACACACACACACACACACACACACACACACACACACAC
>JAAGEH010000417.1:17211697-17330719 GCA_011751065.1 Lasiurus cinereus
CACACACACACACACACACACACACACACACACACACACACCGCACCTCCCACCACTAACTCCCTGCTGCCTGCCTGCCTGCCCGGGGTCCAGGGAGAGCTCAGAGAGCAAAGCCTGGCAAACATCAAAGGCAAGTCAGCCATGGGCAGGCCTGCGTCAGAGAGCAGAGTGCTGTCCATCCAGCCTTGCCCGTCCCACAGTGACACGGGCTGGCCAAACCCAGAACTGGGGCACGGGAAGAAGGAAGTGCCTGCCGGGTACACAGATTGGCAGAGCTGTGGCGGTGGCTTCTAGAAGGTTTTAGCTGCGTGTCCCCTGGATTCCTGTTCCTCACGCCAGCTCAGGGCTTCCTCAGAGCCTTGTTCCCGTTCCAGGGTCTCCCATCAGCTGCTTCTCACCCAGTAACTTCAGCGCCCGGCAGGCCGCCTATGTGGACAGTTCCTGTTGGGACTCACTGGTGCACCACCAACAGGATGAGCCTGGTCGGTACCGGCTGAAATCCCTCTGGCCTCACAAGGTAACCTGGGCCCGGCTCCATCAGGCTGGTCTCCCGACTGAGTGGGGTGGGGCTGGGTTGCATCACTGTATTCTCTCTTGTCTCTCCGCCACCCCTCCACTTTCATATGTTGGTCACATGTTTCAGGCATTCATCAAATGCCTGGCGATCTTGGGTTTCCCACTTTTATCTGATTGGGAGTTTTGTGCTGATGGATGACGCTGGTTGGCCAGCAGCCCTGAGTTGAAGGAGATCCCTTGGGCCATTTCATGGCGAAAACCTCACATTGTCAGCATCTGTAATCCCTTCTCTTGAGCTGGTCAGTTTCCCCAAGAAGAATGGTTCTACCCTCATTTGTGTAGAGGGGGCCGGGAGGAGTTGATATCCAGCTCAGCTGCCAACCCTCTGGGAACCAGATGTGGGTCACAGCATGCAGTATTCAGTTAGCTTCCCCCGTTCTCAGAGTGGTCCCCCGCAGAATGGACCACAAGCACAGAATCGCTCTGGCTCCATGTCTGGGGAGTGAACCTCAGCCTTCTGCAGGGGAGGGACCGGTCCTCGCTGAGAGCATCATGTTGCAGAAAGGATCCGCAGGGCTGGCTTCTCAACATCCCTGTTCCCAGCCCCACTGGCGGCCCCTTTCAGATGAACCTGGTATCCTGAACAGCTCCCATCCACCCACGGGCTGGTATCTTTCGTCACACAACTGCTTTTCAGTTCAACATTTTGTTGCTCTTGTCTCTTCTTCTTCTTCTTCTTCTTCTTCTTCTTCTTCTTCTTCTTCTTCTTCTTCTTCTTTTTAGTGTATTTTTGTTGATTTCAGAGAGGAAAGGAGAGGTACGAGATAGAAACATCAATGATGAGAATCATTGATCAGCTGTCTCCTGCAGGCCCCCTGCTGGGGATCAAGCTTGCATTCCGGGCACCTGCTCTTGACCAGAATCGAACTTGGGACCCGTCAGTCTGCAGGCTGATGCTCTATCCACTGAGCCAAACCAGCTAGGGCTGGTCCCGTTTTCTTTGTTCTTACAGGATTATGTCTTTTTGATCCATTCACTGCAGTTCCAGAGTGGTTTTATGAGGGAGCAGAAGTCACATAAATGTCCAATTCACAACGTTTAATCAGAAGTCACCGTGACTTTTTGTAGTTATGACCATTTACAAGGTCTTAAAATACCCTAGTTCCAGGACCCAGACAAAACCAGACTTCATGCAGAGATTCATGAGGTCTCTCCCTGGAAATGTCACAGCCGGATGTGGACAGCAACGAGTTCAACATAGTACAGAGGGAGTTCTATGTCAGAAAAGAGTAAAATCTCTACGAGTGAAGACTATTTTCAAGGAATGTTATTTTTTTAACTATATTTTATTTATTTATTTATTTATTTTATTTTTTTTACAGAGAGGAAGAGAGAGGGACAGAGAGTTAGAAACATCAATGAGAGAGAAACATCGATGAGAGAAAAACATCGATCAGCTGCCTCCTGCATATCCCCTACTGGGGATGTGCCCACAACCAAGGTACATGCCCTTGACCGGAATCGAACCCGGGACCCTTCAGTCTGTAGGCCGACACTCTATCCACTGAGCCAAACCAGTTTTGGGGAATGTTATTTTTTAAAACAGGTTCTAGTTTTCTCTTGTAGTCTAATATACCTTTCAGAAACACACACATTCTCTTTATCACACACTCCCCTGAAATGCCAGGACCATTGTTGGCCACGATTTCTGGTTGGCTCCTAACATTACATAGTTATGACAATTTACAAGGCTCACATGCCTGGGGAATGGGGAGTCCTCTCTACCCATCCCATCCCTGATTCCTCCCTTCCTTCCTCTCTCCTCTTCTTTCTGCCTCTTGCCTCTCTCCTTCCTGGGACCCTACACAGACCCCAGATCAGAAAAGGGGAGCTGGGGAGCCTGGATACCCACTGTCCCTTCTTTCCTGGCCTCACGGTATGCGGCTTTAGGTGCTGGGCCTGCGGCAGCTCCTTCCCCTCTGAGGCAGGGGTTCTTCACTCAGAACTCTCTCCGCTCTGGGCCTCCCTGCTCAGCTCACCCTCGTCCATCCCCGCAGGCCCTCCCCTACTCCCTGCTGGCCCTGGCGGTGGCCATGTACCTGCCAGTTCTGCTGTGGCAGTACGCGGCCGCGCCGGGCCTCAGCTCGGACCTGCTGTTCATCATCAGCGAGCTGGACAAATCCTACAACCGCTCCATCCGCCTGGTGCAGCACATGGTGAAGATCAGGCACAGGAGTTCGGACCCGCATGTTTTCTGGGATGAGCTGGAAAAGTGAGTTCTCTCTGCCTCTCCTGTCTGAGGGGCTCCTCCTGGCATCTGAGTGCTACCTGTGAGGTCAGGTTTCAACTAGCCTCTATGCCAGGGGTGGGGAACCTTTCTCCTGGCAGGGGCCATTTGGATATTTATAACATCATTAAATTATAAACTTAAAAATTCGCCTGCTATATTTGGTCATTTAGTGAACTCACCCCTAATGCCTTGGCAAGGCCAGACCAAACGATTTCCTGGGTCTTATATGGCCCCAGGGTCAGGCGTTCCCCGGCCCTGCTCTACACCACCCTTCTCAGGAGTGCACAGCGGTGAACACCTCCTCTCATTAACTTCCCACCACCTGTGTACAGGGAGAGGCGAACGGACTCTGCCTCCAGTTTGCAGATGAACACAATCAGAAAGGGATTCCTCACTCCAAAAACGACTTCATATACCACTCCCTGCTCAGAAACCTCCAATAGCTCCCCTCATGCGTACAGAAAAATATCCCCATTCCCCCCAATACTCTTCCAAGGCCTTCTACATACACTGCCACCAACTACTTTTTCTTTCTTTTTTTAAAATACATTTTTATTGGTTTCAGAGAGGAAGGGAGAGGAATAGTGAGATAGAAACATCAATGATGGCAGAGAATCATTGATTGGCTGTCTTCTGCACGGCCCCTACTGAGGATTGAGCCCGAAACCCAGGCATGTGCCCTGACCAGGAATCAACCGGTGACTTCCTGATTCATAGGTCAATGTTCAACCATTGAGCCATGCCGGCTGAGCTGTTTTGGGCGCTTTAGATGTGTGTCCATATGGCTGCTGGGGGGCAGAGGTAGGGAAGAGACAAGGCTACACCTCCCCATGCGGGCTTATATTTTATCAAGGGAAGACAGGCAGCGAATAATCATCACACATAATAATATGGTAGAAAATAAGTGGTTGAAGAAAAACAGGAGAGCAGGGTCAGGGTGGGGGTGGTCGGGAAAGCTGGGAGGCTGCGGCATGGTACGGTTTTAAATAGAATGGCCCGGGTGGGCCCCACCGGAGGAGAGTCTAGCTAAGATCTGAAACCATATTCTGTCTCAGGATTGTGCACACACTCTTTCTGAAACCTACCTACCTCTTGCAGGCCAAGTCTAAGGCAATATTCTCCATAAAGTTTTCTGAATACTCCAGCCCCTACGGTGATCCTCTCTTCTAATTTACAACAAGCATAGTTTGTAGTCATCATTTTAACAACAAACCAACTGCTATTTTTATCTCATGTATGCGTTGCTTATCTGCCTCTTTCCCACAAGCCAGACTGTGAACTCCTTCAGAACAGACTGGCTTACATATACCTGATTATCACAGCTCTCAACAAGTACTTGCCAGCACATTTATTTTTAAGGAATTTAAAATATATATATTTTTTATTAATTTCAGAGAGGAAGGAGAAGGAAGAGATAGAAACATCAATGATGAGAGAGAATCATTGATCGGCTGCCTCCTGCACGCCCCCTAACCTCGTCAAATGCCCTTGAACTCGGGACCCTTCAGTCTGCAGGCCGATGCTCTATCCACTAAGCCAAGCTGGCGAGGGCGCACATTTATTTTAATAAACTAAATGAATCGGTATAAAAATCACAGAGTATTCAGATCAAGAACCAGAAGAGGCTTATTTAGACTCCCAGCCCAGTGCTCACTTAATAAGCCTTCCTGCTTCCTAAGGACCCCCCTTCTTCTGCTTAGAGGGTTATTCTGCCTTGCTGGGCAGAAATCCATTGTGGCAGTTTATTACTCACTGGTCATTCACGGGGTTCACTGCACTGCACTCATTGCTTGGAGAATGAAGATGTGCTTACTTCTTACCTCCCTTTGGGAGGAGGGTGGTTATGCCTTGAGAAGGCAGGTTTTCATGGTTGAGAATGCCATGTTGGGTACACAGAGTCTGGTCCTTTCCCACATGGCTCCCTCAGAATACGGTTCTCAATGGGCCCCCCTAACCTTGCCTCCTCTCCTCCCCTGTCCAGGGCCCGACGAGAACGCTACTTTGAGTTCCCCTTGCTGGAGCGGTACCTGGCATGCAAGCAGCGCTCACACTCCCTCGTGGCTACCTACCTCCTGAGGAACTCCCTCTTGCTCCTCTTCACCTCGGCCATCTACCTGTACCTGGGCCACTTCCACCTGGATGTCTTCTTCCAAAAGGAGTTCAGTTGTTCTGTCAAGACGGAGCTGCTAAGCGATGAGATCTACATCCCCGACCTCATCACCTGCAGACTGACCGCCCTGTCTGTTTTCCAGATTGTCAGTCTCTCCACTCTAGCCGTGTACACCCTCCTGGTGCCCGTGATCATCTACAACCTCACCCGGCTATGTCGGTGGGACAAACGGCTCCTGTCCATCTACGAGATGCTCCCAGCATTTGACCTCCTCAGTAGGAAGATGCTGGGGTGCCCCATCAATGACCTCAATGTGATCCTCCTTTTCCTCCGAGCCAACATCTCTGAGCTCATCTCTTTTAGCTGGTTGAGTGTCCTATGTGTGTTGAAGGACACGACCACCCAGAAGCACAACATTGACACGGTGGTCGATTTCATGACTTTATTAGCTGGCTTGGAACCCTCGAAACCGAAACACCTCGCTCGCCAGATCAGTGATGAAAACCCGTAGTTAAGAAACCATAAAGCGCCCTAACTGGTTGGGCTCAGTGGATGGAGCATTGGCCTGCGTACTCAAGGGTCCCAGGTTTGATTCCGGTCAAGGGCATGTACTTTGGTTGCGGGCACATCCTGGGCAGGGAGTGTGCAGGAGGCAGCTGATTGATGATTCTTTCTCATCGATGTTTCTAACTCTCTATCCCTCTCCCTTCCTCTCTGTAAAAAATCAATAAAATATATTTTAAAAAAAGAAACCATAGAGCAAGAAATTTTATGGGTAAAAGTCTTTCTCCTTCCTATAAGCCTCACACACTATTATAAAAAAAATATATCTACTTTAGAATTGCTAAGCTTGGATTCAGCTGAATTATGTATCTTGTAGCGTGTTATTCTAAAGGTGAGAAGATATAATCAACACCTGGTAACAAATCTGAACATTAGAGCTGAAGAGTCAAAGAACTAAAAAATTAGATCTAGAGCACAATAGAAGGGGGAAAAGGGCCAGAACTAAAATTAAAGTATAGGCATTCTATGCAGGCAGGTTCTTCGCTCTATATGTACTCCATGGCCCCTCAGTGGGGTAAGCTGGTAAGAGAATAAAGATATGAAATCCAAAAAAAGAAAGAATATATATGAAATCCCTGGGAACACTTTAGTGTGGCCTGAAACCTTAGGAGTGTGCCCAGTTTGCTTTGTGAAAGTTATCAAATTTGGCCAGGCTCTCTGTGGCCTGCAAAGTGGGAGGAGAAAATGATGGCAGGAACTTGCAACACGCTTCTGGGGCTTAAGGGCAGTGTAGAACAAGGTCTGGGCCATGCACCAGCCATGGCTGGAGCCATGAGGTGGGCAGATACACCTTTCTATCCTTTAAATCAGGGACTCACTTAACCAAGGGCTGGAATTTTAGGCTGTGAACTTCTTCACAACTCTTTTTTAAAAAGTATATATTTTATTATTTTTTACAGAGAGGGAGAGGGATAGAGAGCTGGAAACATTGCTCAGCTGCCTCCTGCATACCTCCTACTGGGGATGTGCCTGCAACCAAGGTACATGCCCTTGACCGGAATCAAACCTGGGACCTTTCAGTCCACAGGCTACGCTCTATCCACTGAGCCAAACCAGTTTCGGCTTCTTCACAACTCTTAATGGGTACAGGTGTGCTTGTCATAACCCAGGAAGACTCTACATCCGCTTGGAGCCAACCGCTGAAGAACAACCACTTAAGTAAAATGCTGGTGATCCCCTTCTCTCTCTCCTCTGATGCATCACCCCATCTTATCTGATCACTCCCATCCTGTGCCCGTATTTAATGGAGCTTTATCTGACTCCAAAAGCTATACTCAGCCCACAATAACAACTATCTCTCATTTGATATTTATTTTTAAAGGTGCACATTATTATACCCTTTTTCATATGGGTATGTAGAAAAAATTTGTTCCTGACAAATTTGGGTAAGTTTACCTAAAACAAGCCAAGGGGCTGACACATCAACATTCATTGACTTCCTATTGTCTAACTCTTCAAAACTGGCACACAAGACACTCTGCAATCCAAATACTGCCTACCCCTTCAGTCCTCTCACCCCTCTCACCCCTCTCCAAGTACAGCTTTCGCTCTAATCAACTACTTGCATTTTCTATGCTTCTCACGATGCTAAGCCTTAGAACATGCTGTCCCCACTGCCCAAGATGCCCTCCTCTTCCTCTCTCTTCAGTCATGCAAGCAGCGCTCAACTGGGGTGGCTCAGTGGTTGGACATCGACCTATGAACCAGGAGTCATGGGCTGGATTCCCAGTGTGGGGTGTGCAGGAGGCAGCCGCTCAGTGATTCTCTCTCATCATTGATGTTTCTGTCTTTCTTTCTCTCTCTCTCTTTTTTCCTAAAATCAATGAGTAGGAGGAGGAGGAGGCAGAGGAGGAGGAGGATAAGGTGGAGGAAGAGGAGGGGAAGGGGGGAGGGGGAGGAGAAGCCTTCCCTAACTGGGGGCTGCCATATCATCCACTACCTGCCTGAGATAAAACTGACCCCACTGTATTAATATTGCCCTCTTCTGAAATATTGGCTCTCCCTCTGAAATAAGTTTCCTAAACATTCTGCCCTAATCAGAACCACAAATGCTTCTGAATAAGTAAGTAACCGAATGCGTGGCTTGATAACATTACGATGTTTGGAGTACACAGACCCAGCCTCTAAATCCTGTATGGAAAAAAGCTTTGCGCACCAAGATGCTCTCTGCAGCAACTGATAACCAAAAAGCCAAACAACGTGGAAACAAATATATAAAACTATTACGCCACAACGGGAAGATTGCGGGTACCAAGTGCAAAAGCTGGTGTTGGCAGCCGCGGGCTACGGGAGCCTGAGGTTCGCGCAGGGTTCCCGCCGGTTCCCGCCTCGGCCCAACCTCCACAATCCTCCGCTACGCACGCTGTCGCGAGTGACTGAAGGTTACGTCAGCCGGCGCCGTGCTTTACGTTTAGTCGGCGCCGTGCTTTACGTTAGTCGGCGCCGTGACGTAACTTCCGGGCAGGGTTACTTCCGACGCAGCTGCGGAAACGGGAGGTGCTTGCCCGAGTAGTGGGTTCTGGCCCGGCGCGCCCCTAGGAGCGTTCTGGAGAGGTCGGTTCCTCCGGACCCGCTCCCACCAGCGCGGACCCGCCGCGGCGGGCGCCACGCCACCCCTCGGCCGGACGCCGATGCCCGCCGAGCCCGGGAGGCCCCGCAGCGGGGCCGGGCCATGAGCCTGCTGGGCGGCCTTGCTCCCTCGCCGCGGGCCGCGCCGCCGTTCAAGGCCAGGATGAAAAGGCTCCCGAAGCGGAGCCAGAACGAGAAGTACCGGCTCAAGTACCTGCGGCTGCGCAAAGCCGCCAAAGCCACGGTGTTTGTGAGTCTCACGCCGCCCGGCCCGTCGCCCCGACGCCCGAGTCCGCGAAATGTCTCCCCGACGCCGCCCCTCCCGCGGAGGCGGTGGTGATCGGTGGTGGCGGCTGTTGCGGGACACGTGGCTTCTCGGCCGCCCTGTGTCCTTGGGCAGACCCCGTTACTTCTGGAACCCCG
Organism: Lasiurus cinereus; assembly: GCA_011751065.1. Lineage (NCBI taxonomy): Eukaryota > Metazoa > Chordata > Mammalia > Chiroptera > Vespertilionidae > Lasiurus > Lasiurus cinereus. Next base: position 17,220,169 of record JAAGEH010000417.1, read on the forward strand.
GTTCTTGTCTGTGAGATTAACTACCCTGCGAGGCTGGGAAGATGAAAGGAGGGAAGGGAAGGGTTTGGTAGCTCGCTGTGTCCGTTAAGTTTTAGCCAGTATCGTTGTAACCGCAAAACTCTTGGACATGCGTTTGGTTTTTCAAGAGAATCCTGAGAATGAGGCATTTATTTAAAAAAATAACATCCAAGTCCAGAGAGAGAGGGCGCTGTGTCAGAGCGCTAACCAACTTAAGACACCGCGATTCTAGTTTCTTCATTCCTCCCACCACCACCCCTTCCCGAAACACACACACACATGAAGCTTTCGATAACTAATCCCTTGTAACCCCTTTTGAGTCTCCCAAGTGTTTCTGCGCTCCTTTCATTGTAGAGACGCTGGGTGTACTGAGTGCAGGAATGAACTGGTTTGCCAGCCACACGTGCTGTTACAGTGTTCTGGCTCCCTCGAGCTTGCCCCGGGGTCTGGAAATAGGAGGGGAGTCCTCAAAGGCCCTCCCACTGCTCCACCTTACCTCCTCTACCCAAAACTTGGAAAATCTCTCGGCTTTCTTTGGAAGCATAAAGGTTTGGAAATGAACACGTTCATTCCCAAAATATTTATTTAGCACTTGCACTGGGCCTCTAGTAGTTTCTCATATTGCCCTAGTACTATAACCGTTAATAGTGCCCCCTTTCTAATCAAAGATACCCCAGAGAGAAATAAGAAAAGTCAGATTAAGAGGATCTGACACCTTTTTTTTTCTCTCTCTCTCCCCTACTTGTCAAAGGCACATAAAGCTTGGATCCTATGTTATTAGAAAGGCTTTGGTTCCATTAAGTATTTACATAAAGGTTTTGTGAAGAAAAGGGCTACTGTTGTGAACATTCAGAATTCTCTGAGGTCCCACCTTGTGGCATGTCCAGCTTGGAGCATTCCCTTCAGGGTTGAAGGGACGAATGAATGAATGACGCTTGGGAAATAGATTGAGTCATCAGTACAGACAGACAACACTTGGATGAGGAAGTTGAAGCATTTTACATCCTGGAGTTGATGTTGTTCCATCCTATTTTTCTCTCTAGGATTCATATTGCGTGGGGTGCTTTGGGTTACATTGGTTTTCTAAGCCCCTCAAAGTGAAAGTACTTGGGAATGGGTATTCATATTTTTATGGATTGAATTTAAGCTTCTGCGGATTTAAGCAGTATTCCCTTTTCTTTGCTGAAGGCTACCCTACTTAGGATGACTGTACTTCTTGGTTTGCCTAGAACACCCATTCTATAAAGTAAAAGCCTAATATGCACATTGACCAAACAGCAGAATAACCAGCAGAAGACTGGTAGCTATGTTGCGAACTGACCACCAGGGGGCAGACGCTCAACACAGATGCTACCCCCAGCCCCCCAGCCCTAGACAAGCCAAGGCACATGCCAGCGGGCACCCCCCACACCACACCACCAGTCGCCCCACAGAAGGTGACTAGTGGCAGTGGTGCAGGGCGGGGCTGGTGAGCGGGTGGTGCCAGGCCGGCCAAGATGGGTGCCAGCAGGGGCCCCACAGATCAGCCCAGATTGCCGGCCAGGCTTAGGGACCCTACCTGTGCACAAATTTCATGCACTGGGCCTCTAGTAGTTTCTCATTGGCCTAGTACTATAACCATTAATAGTGCCCCCTTTCTAATCAAAGATACCTCAGTTTTGATAAATTCTATAATTACTAACTCTACCATTACCTAGATTCTTTTATAGTTTGCAAGTAGAATAGTTCTTCCTTCTTATCTAGTAACAAAGACTTCTTTGATTGAAATAGAACTCTTCTTCCCAGCATAATGCTTTGATCTTTTATTCATCTTATGTAATTATGCTTCTTTTTTTCTTTCTTTTTTTAAGGAAAATGCTGCTATTTGTGATGAAATCGCTCGTCTTGAGGAAAAATTTCTTAAAGCAAAAGAAGAAAGACGGTGAGCTGACTTTCTTTTATGTTCAGAACCTCAGTTTTGGTGATTGATACGGTGTTATTACTCTGGGGATTTTTCTCCAGTGGGAGTTTTGTGCATTGCACAGCTCGTTGGCCCCTGATCAAGTATAGCGACACCTACGACATTTGGTATTGGTTCCTGTTTACTCAGGTCATTTTAGATCAGTAGTGATGAGACAGCTCCTCTATCTCTCTGATAAAGCCCTCCTGTTCCAACTAATAATCTAATTACAACTCCACCATTATAAAAGAAACTCTTATTCTGTAAATATTTACTCTGTGCAAAGCACAATGTGTATAAATACATATGCAATTCCTGGTATATTCCCTTCAGAAGCCTAATACCTTACAGATGCAAAGAGATACATTGCAATTCTTTATCCTTGGCTCCTTAAGTATTCCCCTCTGGAATTTTATTATTTTCAGGGTCCAGTAAGAATGCTATCTTTACAAGTACATTAATCTTTATATATAGTTCTGGCTTCCACCAAAACTTAAAATACTGACCTGAGATGAAAGGGAATTTCATTCATCTGCTTCCTCTCCTTCCCACCTCAGGTACCTGCTGAAGAAGCTCCTGCAGCTGCAGGCTCTGACTGAGGGGGAAGTGCCGCCTGCCACGCCTGCTCACAGCTCCAGTTTGCCCCTGGCCTATGGGGTGGCCAGCTCTGTGGGAGCTCTGCAGGGAGCTGGGACCAGTTCCGGGCCTGGCACTGGGGCCGAGGAGCCATTTGGGAAGAAATCCAAGAAGGAGAAAAAAGAAAAAGGCAAAGAGAACAACAAATTGGAAGGTACCTCAGAGGACATACCAGTTGCACCAGTGGCTCAGCAATTATTTTGACCACGACTTGATACTAACTGGTAGACACACACAGCCACAGATATCCTTAAATGGTCCTTAAGCAGCCCCAATAGCCTGTGAAAAACAAGTGGATCAGAGTCGCTTTGAGTGGAAGAGTTCCAGTTAGACCTGGTCAAATGCTAAGGGAGCAGCTAAGGCTTCCACCTTCTTCTCTATCCCAACTCTCTGGGTTGCCTCCAGTTATGTCTTTCCTACATGCACGGAAATGACTGACGTGGCCTTTAGAGCACACTGCTGGCTTGGGAAATTCCTGACCTTTAAAAGTGAAGGAAGAGGTCTTAAAATGTACAAGGCTTGCCTGGCTGGTGTGGCTCAGAGATTGAGCGTTGACCTATGAACCAGGAGGTCCCATTTAGATTCCCATTCAGGGCACATGCTGGGATTGCAAGCTTGATCCCCAGTAGGGGGACATGCAGGAGGTAACCAATCAACTATTCTTTCTCCTCATTGATGTTTCCATCACTCTTTTCCTCTCTGAAATCAATAATAATATATGTATTTTTAAAAGAACAAGGTTTTTAGCTCCTAATCAGTAATATTAAAAGTGGTTACTGCTAGGTGGGTGGGTTAGAAAGATACTCAGAGCTTTGGAGAAAAGTCCATGTGCCCATTCAGTGAGTGTGTAAAACCAGGATTGGCTTACTGCTCTTAGCACTTACATGTAAAGTTTTCCCTTCCCCTTAGCATTGGGAGGGGCCTAAAGTGGGTGACCCCAGATTTGCGTTTCAGTTCTGAAGAAAACATCCAAGAAAAAGAAAATGGAGGGAGGTGCTCGCAAGCTGGTTCAGCCCATTGCCCTGGATCCCTCAGGACGGCCTGTGTTCCCCATCGGACTGGGGGGTCTAACAGTATATAGCCTGGGGGAGGTGAGTGAGACCAGCGATATATAGAGAGGCGAATCAGAAATATGGGAATGGGGTTGAGCCTTCCCTCCCTCTTCCCACTAGCAGCAGCCCCGTGCTGTTCCAGACCAACCCCAGAAAATCTCCATCCCTAGGACCAGGTCGGTTTTGTCTGCAACATAGCCTACACGCTTTCTGTGTGACTTGAGTCACCCTTTGCAGCCCCAAAGTGGTTCCAAAGGCTACCTCTGGACCTCTGAATTCTCCAGTGACCTCAACTGCAGGTTGGGGGCATCTTTTTTATAGATCATCACCGACCGACCTGGCTTCCATGACGAGAGTGCCATCTATCCTGTGGGCTACTGCAGTACTCGAATATATGCCAGCATGAAGTGCCCAGACCAGAAGTGTCTGTATACCTGTCAGATCAAGGATGGTGGTGCGCAGCCTCAGGTATTGCTCTTCACAAAAATTTATCGAACTTTGTAGAAAACTGGTCGAGGAATTATATTGGATAGTCTTTGTTACAAAAATACTTTCTTGGCAGAAATTCGTATTAATATAATTCTGATTTAACAGTTCTTTATAAACAGTTAAGGTATTTTGCACTTTAAAAAATACAGAAATTGAAATGGGGGTTTGCAGTCAAAATGACCTATAATCCTCTTAAATGTTGTAAGAGAATATGGAGAATGATTTCACTTGTTTTTAAGATACCAGTTGCATTTGTACTTATAGGTGTAAGTAAATGGAAAGGGGTCCGGAAAGGCATGTAACCAATTAAGTGTTGACTCTGGAGAGCAGTCAGGCCAGGAGTATAGAATTGAGACAGTTGGAGGACTTTCTGTTTTCTTTGATTTGTGTGAACTTTAAATGGCACTGTAAGAAACTGAACCACCTCCTGGTATACACATCAGCTTCAAGTTCCAGAGTAAAGAACACTTACGGGAGTAGCATGACCTCCTCTCTACTACTTCTTCCTTGAAAAGTGCTCTCATGGCTCCTTTTTCTTTCTCAGTTTGAAATCGTTCCTGAAGATGACCCCCAGAATGCCATTGTCAGCTCTTCTGCAAACGCCTGTCATGCAGAACTGCTCAAGGCCATAAGTGCTACTATGTAAGTTGACCAGCAGCTTGAAGACAAAAAAAGATCACTTCGGTAGGGGGAGACTTTTTCTCTTGCTTCTAATGAGCAGAGATCCCTGTTTTGTCAAAGGCTTCCTTTCGTCCTTCAGATGTCTTAGCAGCTAGTCTCCCGAGTGTCCAAGTCAGGAAAGCTTACTCTGGATGTTCATGCCCACATTCCATCCCTAAACCCATTCTCATCTCCCTCTAAGCGCTCGGATTAAAGTTCTCCCTCTCCTATTTAGGGGGAAATTAATGTCTAACCTGCTTCCAACTGGAGCTGACTTCTTTGGGTTTTCTCATCCAACCATCCACAACCTGATCCAGAGTTGTCCAGGAGCTCGAAAATGTGTGAAGTAAGTGTGGTCAAAACCCATTCCCTGGAGAGATGCTCCATGAGCAGCGGCCCAGGGACCTAAACTGTTTGGTTCATTCGTACATTTACTGAGCTGCTTCTGTCACAGCATGCTTGTTCCTTGACTACCGTGCCTCAGTATTGTCTTAGCCTCTGGACAGGGAAGCAGAAGGCAGTACCCCATGTACTGTAATTATCATTTTTTCTGTGTACCATGACAGCAAAGGAAATCTGCACTAAAGAGGCCTTTTTTTTTTTTTTTTTTGTTAATATGTTATTAGAAACATATTGGAGAGAGCTACAGAAAAAATACCTGATCCCAATGGAGGGAAGAATGGGCTGTGGCTAACGGACAGCTCTTGCTAATGATCCCTTTGATCCTGCAGTTACCAGTGGGTGAAATACGATGTGTGCAAACCTGGAGATGGGCAGCTGCCCCCAGGACCGCTGGAGAATGATGCAGCTATAAGCTTTGAAGCCTTTCAGAGACAGACCTTTGATGAAGATCAGAGTGATTCCATTCTACAAGGTATCTATAATAATAAAAGTGTAATATGGTAATTAGATCAAACAGCTGATTGACTTTCTGGACGAAGCCGGGGCTGCGAGGGCCGAGCCCCTTGCATGAATTTTGTGCACCGGGCCTCGAGTCTTAATACCTTTCTGGTTTGAGGTTTTCCATATTTAGGCCCTCTTCATTCATAGCTGAGTTCCTCACATGTCTGCGCAGTAAGTGATTCAGGCTTTCACTGGTCCAGTCCTGGAGAGTCCTGAGCCAGGAGGACCTGCTGCCCTCTGTGACTCTCCAGCAGTCCCCACGGAGGTCGCAGGGCACAGCTGTGATCATAGTAAGGCAGGGCCCACGAGAAACGGGTTTCTCATTTTCTACTGAGGTTAAGACCCGAGCGGAACTCCAGGGGAAAGTTTACCATGCAGGACTAAGTGGGATACAGGGGATCAGGTCAAGGCCTTGGTCCTGCCTCTGTTCCATGGATTCTCTACCTTATAAATGGAAGGAGCAATTGGGATTGACACTGGGATCATAGGGAGAGCTCTGAACTGGAAATAAAAAAAAATTTTTTTTAATTCTCACTCTGCCTAATATACTACATAACCTTAGGCAAGTCACTTAAATGTACTTCAGCCACAGAAAAATTAAGTATCTTCATTGTAAAAGTAAATCTGTCCTATCTTACCCAACAAGGAAGAAATTGGGCTGACAGATGCAAGGATGTTAAGGACTTGAAGGAACGTATATGTATCTGGTCAGCCTCCTAGGTTTTTGGCAACACTGAAACTTACGGACTTTTCCCCCCAGGATCCTTGGACCTCCCGGAGCTTCAGCCTACAGCCTTTGTGTCTTACCAGCCCATGTTCCTGACGGATGAACCTTTGGTAGATGACCACCTCCAGCACTTGAAGTCTCCATCGCAGTGCAGCCCAACGCAGTCTTCAGATTGAACGAGAAGGGATCAGATACCACCTCATTTTCATGATGATGATTTTAACTTCAACTAAACTTAAAATATATGGAAAGAGGCCAAATTTAAAAGTGAAGATTAAATTAACACAAGTTGTCGTGGAGGTTCCCATGGTGACAGTTTTCCCTGAGAAAAACTTCACCTGCTTTATTTTTAGTAATAAATTTCTCTTGACAATTCTGCTTATTTTCATCTTGTCCTCAGGATATGATCTGTTTTGCTTAGCTCTGCCTCAGGTAGAGTAAACTTAAGTCCTTTATTAACCAGAGTGAGAGATGGCTGCTGACGCATAAAGAAGTAAGACCCGACAACCTTCTACCCTTGATTCTCATCCTAGTCCCAGCCCCTGCACTGGAAATGGCTGTTCTATTTTTGAGTCGGTGTCATCAAAATCAATCCTGCTCATCCCCAAGCTGGAGAGTCCAGCCCAAGGCACATCCATCCATTTCTTCACATGTGCATACCCTTGGAGGGGATCAAAAGGTTATCTTTAACACTTTCTACATCCTCTTTGTGGTTTCTTATTGGAGAATGTGTTTTTAACTAAGTACATTGAAACTGCATGATAACACAAATTTAGAAAGGACTGGGGATTGGCTCCCAGCCTCCGTAACAGACTCACCCTGTCATTTCATTAACCATGTAATCACTGCACTCAGTGTGACTGAATTGTCTGGACCTTGCTGATGGCATTAAGGTGAAGGTTTACCACATCACCTCATCCTGACCACAGCCGCTGGTTGGATGGGCAGCAAGGGCATCCCAGTGAGGATCCATCTTAGTAGCAGGGCTGGCAGAATGGGAGGAACAAAAGGACCCCAAAAGTAGAAGACTGGGGAAGGAGTGGTGAAAACTGGATTGTTGCTGCTCTACAATTTGTAACTGTAACCGGGACAACGCAAGTGGGATTCAAATTTTATAAGAAGGAATCTGGCCCGCAGAGGGAGGGGCCCAGCAGCATTGAGAGCACACCACATGTCACCATAAAGTATCAGAAGCAAGAAACATTAATTTTATAATTCTTAATTATAGTCTCTATATTTTGTATAGCTTTTACAGTCCAAACATTAAGTATTAGAATTTGGATTTGGAAAACCAATGATACAGAGTTTTACTCAAAGCTGTTAATGTATTAATATTTTTCTTTTGTAAGTTGCCTGGATGTATCTGTCTTACAGAAAAATGACATAATTTTTATCATATAGAAATTATCTTTCTATTTCATTACAGCTTGAGCAAAACATATTAAAAGAGAGGCTCATTTTAAGAAAGACATTTTTTTTAATAGTGTGCAGTTTATGCTTATTAAAGAGTTCACTTTGTAGCTTTCCAAGAACAGAAAGAACCCATTTGCTATTCTTAGGGAGCCAAGATGAACATCTTTTAAAATAAAATAATTAGAATATATTGAAATGCATTGCATGTCAAAAGATTGAAACTTTGGTATTGATTATGATGTATATATGTATATAACTATCACATTCACATGTATGGGGATACATGGAATGTCAAATTTTTTCGTATAAATAATTTTTAAAAGCTTGAAAAATACTGCCTTATTATACTTAAAATACCCTTTCATCTACTGAATTGTTCAAGAATTTTTGGATTTAACAAAATGCAATATCAATGAGAATGAGGTAAAAAAAAATGGGACTGTACTTTGTTGGGAATGTAAACTGTTGATCCCTTGGGAGGATAAAACTCTTGGTATCAAAATTTTAAATATTTTTATCATAAACCTGTTATTCCACATTAAGGGCCCTAAAGGAAATTAAGTGTGGTGTGATGTTTGCAAGTACTGATTATCACATTAGTGATAATGTACAAAATTGGGGAAAAAATAGATGTCAACTATTGGGAAATTAGTTAAAGAATGGGATTCTCATCCCTGGCCACTGTGGCTCAGTTGGTTGAGAGTCATCCTATGCACCGAAAGTTCTCGAGTTCAATTCCCCGTTGGCACATAACCTGGTTTCGGGTTCAGTCCCCAGTTGGGGGGGTGTGTATGCAGGAGGCAATATTTCTTTCTCAAATAACAAAATCCCATTTTTTTAAAATGGAGTTTCCGCCCTAGCGGGTTTGGCTTAGTGGATAAGAGCATTGGCCTGAGGGCTGAGGGATCCCGGGTTCGATTCTGGTCAAGGGCACATGCCCAGGTTGCAGTCTCGATCCCCAGTGGGGGGCGTGCAGGAGGCAGCCAATGATTCTCATCATTGATGTTTTGATTTCTATCTACCTCTCCATTCCTCTCTGGAATAAAAATATTAAAAAATAAAATTGGGTTTCCACAAAATGTCACACTAAATCTATATTCAACTTACATAGGAACATTGTTAGAATAAGTGAAAAGCAGATTAAAAATAATACCAAATGCAGTGTGTAAAATATGACCCAAACAAATCAAATGACTGCTCACCAAAATATTGGTGTTTTTCTCCAAATGATGAAATATGGGGTGATTTTTACTTGCTTACACTTTTTATTAGCATCCAAATCATTTACAGTGATTATAAATTTCATTTTTCAAACAGTAAAATGTTATTTCATTTGAGAAATAAGCAGAGTCCCCATGGAATGTTTTCCATTTTGAACCATTAAAAATTAACTTTTACATGACTTCATTAATATATCCAGTCCCTAATCCTCATTTTTCACACTGTGTGCTCTAGGTTTTGGGGGAATAAAAGGAACATGAGCTTCTTAATTATCTAGTTTATCAAGTAAAAATCTTACAGTAAGCGAAGGTTAATTTATTATTGAAGAATATTTTATGATCATTTAGAGTAGCCCACATATGCAGTGTTCAGAATGTTACAGTAGTGCACATAATGTCCTGCCTTCACATTCACTCACCACTTACTTCACTGACACCCGGAGCAACTCCAGTCCTGGAAGCTCCATTCATGGTAAATGCCTTTACAGATGTACCATTTTTATCCTTTATACCATTCTGTCACCATATCTCTCGTGTGTTTAGATACACAAATACCACTGTGTTAAAACTGCCTACAGTAGTGCAGTAACATGCTGTATGGGCTTGTAGCCCAGGAGCAGTTTATACATACCATCTAGATTTGTGTAAGTACATGCTCATGTTCACATTACAAAATGGCCTAATAAAGCATTTCTCCCTCTATCCCTTCAAACAGTGTGTGACTTACACTTTTCTTTCTAACTTATAATAGACTACACACAATTGTCAAGAGCCGTGAGCTATTTTCAAGCAACCAATAAACAGCATTGATTCTTCACAGTACACAAGAGCCCTCTTTCACATTTGTCCCATAGGACGATTTTTCTAAATACCAAGTAGGTTAACTTTCAGCCTCACTTTTTTCTTCCATCTGGATTATCGGTTTTATAGTTAAAACTCTTACCTTTAAAAGAGCCTGACACTTTTTTTTTCTTTCTTGGTTAATCCTCACTGGAGGAGTCCTATCCGGTTCGGCTCAGTGGATAGAACGTCGGCCTGCAGACTGAACCTGGTCCCAGGTTCGATTTCAGCCAAGGGCATGTACCTTGGTTGCAGGCACATCCCCAGTAGGGAGTGTGCAGGAGGCAGCTGATCGATGTTTCTCTCTCATCAATGTTTCTAATTCTCTATCCCGCTCCCTTCCTCTCTAAAAAATCAGTAAAATATATATTTTTAAAAACTCACTGGAGGATATTTTTCCCATTGATTTTTAAGCAAGTGAGAGGGAGGTGGGAGAGAGAGAGGAGAGAAAGATCCAAATGAGAGAGCCACATCTATTGGCCGTGTCCCGCACAAGCCCCAATCAGGGTGGGGAACCTGTAACCCAGGTATGTGCCCTTGACCAGAATCGAACCCATGACCCTTGGGTTCATGGGTGGACACTTTGATCATTGGGCAATGCTGGCCAGGGCCTGAGGTTTATAATTATAGCCACCTGCCTGCTCCTCAGTGACCTCCACTATGACATCTTTCTAAGTTGGTGATCCCCAGGACCTGTTATGGAAGCCTGAGCATCTTCTTCAGTGGTTCTCAATCTTCCTAAGGCCGAGACCCTTGCATACAGTTCCTCATGTGGTGGTGACCCCCAAACATGAAATTTTGCTACTGTTATGCATCGTGATGTAAATATCTGCATTTTCCGATGGTTTTAGGCGACCCCTGTGAAAGGGTCGTTCGACCCCCAAAGGGGTCTCAACCCACAGGTTGAGAACCGCTGATCTTCTTGACTATGCCTCACCTTTCTCTTCATTCCTAAGGCTGGCCTCAGCATCTCCCCAAATGCCTACACATAGTTCTGCTTTGTCAACTTTCACCAGCCACACTGCCATTACTGGAACTGAGAGAGCAGAGCTTGGCTTAGAGTGAAACATCTAACACTTTGTCCTCTTACACCCGGAACTGAGGAAACGAGGGTTGGAAGGAACTTCAAGGCCATGGGGCCAGCTAGATGTTTCACTCCCGGTTATGAGGACGTGAATGACATTGAGGTCCAATTTGCTTGTAGTTTGGCATGAGTCCAATCAGTACAGGCGCCAGCCCAACTAAAGGCAGGCACTTCATTGTTTACCAGCCCTGGCTCCTCTCAGAATCTAGAAACAGCCCCAGGCTAGCTGGGCACTCTCCAATGAAGTTTTTCTGTTCATTTCCTTTAAAAGCAGCAGTTGTCATCATTTAAACTCCTAAATGCCCAAATCTAATTTTTAAAACATGCAATACTTGACTGTTTAGTCATGGCACTGACCTCTTTTCCCTTAGATTGCCAAATTTACAGAAAACACCCAACAGCCAACACAATCATAGCTGTTGGTGTGAATGAATCAAAATTATATCTTTTGTTGTTGTCATTTACTTATATCTGAAATCTGCTCCAACTGCACTAAATCACTTAGCAGCCTTGCTCTGATGTCCAGGCATCTAGTTTGCAATAAAAGCAAGGAAGGGAGGGGCTGGCAGGGTACTGTTGGGGTGGTACAGGGGACACCGTTTATATTCGCAAGGCCACGAGGCCCAGGCGTAGCGGAGAGCAGCCACGGCGCCGGGACAAGAGCTGATATTCAGGGCCAGGGTCTGGGTGGAGAAAGTGTTCACCGGAGCTGGCAGCCACTTGCACTGATGGTCACCACAACACGACATCTAATGAGAGAGTCATAAACAGGAAGGGTTAGGCCAGGTAGGAGGATGCTCCTAGAGGTTGGGAACTGCTCTTTAGACACACTGGGGAGAGAAAGCCACTTTGGGCCAAGAACCCACTTTCTACAGTAACCAGAGCAAATCTGAGTCAGTCAGTCTGGTCACTACAAGCCACAGGTGACGATAAATGTTCACGTGACGAATAACTCAGTCAACAAAGCATAAACTACCGAGGGCGATAGGGAAGCACAATCACATCCAGCATTTGGGGACGGCTCCCCGAACATCCTTGCTGTCACCCTCCTGACAAATGGTAAAGCTGCTGCTTCCTGTGGCCCTGCTGAGGAATAAAGAAAGGCTAAAATAAATAAATAAATAAATAAATAAATAAATAACCCTGCTGAGGAATAAAGAAAGGCTAAAATAAATAAATAAATAAATAAATAAATAAATAAATAAATAAATAATAAAAATAAAAATAACTGGATAATGAGGCCTTTACAGCAATTCAGGGAAGGGAGCATCAAGGATCCAGTGCCCCAGCTTACATTCTGACCTGACCGGGACTGTGATTCTGGGTCCAGAGGATGGGCAGACTGCCAGTTACTGACCAAAGGGGAGAAGAGAAGGCAGAAGCTCCCCGGGAGCTGGAATTCCCCTCAAACTCAGGGCCCAGAAGCCTAAGTGGCATGAGCGCTGATCAAGCACCCAGGGCAGGTGGATAAGGCAGATTCTGGAGTCCGGGTTCCAGCGGAGAGCTACCTGGAAAAGCTCCCGTGTGATTAAAGGTGTTTTAAGGGCTCTCCCATCTCCTCCAGGGCCCTCTTCCCGATGCCCCAACCCCAGCAATGGCCCTTGGTTCCCGGATGCTCATGTAAATGTTCCCTCTAGGAACACCTCCACCTCCACCCCGACAACAGACAACAGAAGATCCTCTTCGGTCACCAGCCCCGGTGCCACAGTGGAATGATCCTTAGAACAAAGTACCGTATTTTCTGGCATATAAGACGACTTTTTAACCCAGGAAAATCTTCTCAAAAGTCGGGGGTCGTCTTATACAACGGGTGTCATCTTATAGGGCGAGTATATCCCAAACTCTATATTTTAACTGGAAAAGTTGGGGGTCGTCTTATACACCCAGTCATCTTATACCCCAGAAAATACGGTACTTTCCTTTTACAAATTCACACTAAGCTACAAATCACCAAGTGTAAGCCTCTTAAAGGAGACACTCAACTCAAAAGGATATCAGAATTTAGGAAGGAAGAAGACATCTGAGGACGAGGGAAATGTTCTGGAGCAAGGATCCTTTCCGTAGGCAACCTGCAAATCAAGTTGCAGGCCCTGCCCAGAACAAAGATGGCTGCTTTGGAGGGAAAATACAAAAGGAGTAGCATTTAAATATGGACGCATTTTTCTCTTCCTTGATTGTCCTGACTATCAAAACTGCCTCTCAGCCAGTGACTGTCTACCAGCATGCCCCCTGAATGTTTAAGGCATGCAATACCTGACTATTTAGTCAGGGGCACTGATCTCTTTTCGCTTAGATTGTCAAATGCAAAAATGACAACAGCCAACACAATAGCCATCTGGTGTGAATGAACCAAAATCATACCTATTTTTTTTTTTTGTCAGGTTGGGGAAAAAAATAAGAATTTCAGTAATGAGTTGAGGTGTGCCATGAGATGAAAAGGCTGGAAAGTCGCCGCTCCAGGCAGATCATGAAGAGCCATTCATTTGCTTCTCAGACAAACTCAGCCCCCCACCAACCAAGCGCTGCCTGGTTACGTTAAATTGAAGAGGTGGGCCTCCCTGTGGAGGAAATCCTGATATCCCCATCCGGGAGGAACCCCCACTGTTTCTGCTGTTCTCACCTCAAATATCTTGTCATCCTGCCTCTGCACCTCAATTTCCTGGGAATACGTGACGCTGAGCAGCCCCTCGTCGGCCAAGAGCTCCATCTTCTCAGGCAGTGGTCCCTGGAAGGCCAGCGTCTTCTCCCCGTAAGCCACAGCCCGGGCCCCCAGGTGCAGCCGGTAGGCCACTGTCTGCTTATCTCGAGGGTGGATGCTGCAGGACAAACAAGTCCAGAACTTTGGGTTTGAGCTCAATAATCACCAGATTTTTTTTAAATGTATTTTTATTAATTTCAAAGAGGAAGGGAGAGGGAGAAAGAGATAGAAACATCAGTGATGAGAGAGAATCATCGACTGGTTGCCTCCTGCACACCTCTTACTGGGGATGGAGCCCACAACCCAGGCATGTGCCCTTGACTGGATTGAACCCAGGATCCTTCAGTCCGAAAGGCCAAAGTTCCATCCACTGAGCCAAAACCAGCTAGGGCAATAACCAGATTTTTTTTTTAAAGGGAATAATATACAAAGCACTCCCACAAGGTGAGAATAAAATTGACTGAGTTTAATAGCCAGTGGTTGGTCAGCTTCAGAGAAATGGTGAGTGGTAGTCACAGCTGGGGCTCTGGGCCTTTTATGGGCTAGAAACCTTGAATAACAGATGACTTGGAAGGAAGAAACAAAGGGAGGGAGAGACTGGTGGAAGGGAGGGAACGATGGAGGGAAGGAGAGAGGAAGGAGAGAGGGAGGTGGGAGGGAGGGAGATGGACAGATTGATGGAAGGAAGATGGGAGGGTACTACAACTAAGGAGAACTAACTCTTATAAGACTATTACAAACAACAGAGCCTGTGTTTCATCTGAACCAGCTATTTATTACTTGGTCCCCTCCAGGATTTATTTGTTCATTTAATAAATATTCTTTCATTCAAAAATAAATAAATACTAGTTCAAGCTCTTACTAGAATCCCGAGGGAGAAACCAAGATGGCGGCATAGGTAAACAGCTGAACTTGCTGCTTCGCACAACCACTTCAAAACTTACAACTAAAAGACAAAACGGGTATCATCCAGAACCACAGGAAGGCTGGCTGAGTGGAAATTATACAACTAGAAGGAAAGAGGAAAGCACACTGTGACACGGAGGAGAGGTAGAGGGGCAGACGTTAAGTGCAGAGGACAGAGGTGCGTGCACAAAGGACTGGCAACTGAGTACGCCATTGTCTTTTTCAATCGGGAAGGAGATATAAGCTCCCGACTGCTCTGAATTCCAGTTCCAGGTGAGACTCTGGGGTCCCAGACTCATACGGGTAGAAACTGGACTTTCTGGCATCGGGCAGAACTCGAGGGTGGCTTTCTCTCAGAGGGGCTTGCAGCAACCATTGTCCCTGCATGGTGCCGGGGGCACCTTGACACGGGACCTCTTCCAGGCAGTGCAGACGGTCAGCCATTGCTGTTTGGTCCACCCTGGTGATTTCCTGAGACCCCGCCCCACCCAATTTACAACCCCACCCAAGCTGTGCGCAGAGGCTTTTGCATATGAATGGCCTGGCCCTTTGCAATCTGAAACCTAAGGTACTGCAGCTGGGTCAAAGAACCCCAGAGCCTCCAAAAAAAGACCCAAGGCTCAACAGCAGCTTGCATTGCCTCACAGGTAGGCCTCATCTGGGCACCTCCAAATCCCAAACAGAGGGAATCTGCTGGGTGGCCTCTCTCCTTGGAGATCCAAGAGCCAGTGTACCCAGTGGTCAGAGAGAGACCATACAGACTGCAACTCTTCAGATCCATAAAAGACACGCTCAGTGAACCCCAAAGCCCTACTTAAGCAAGCCTGCCCCATAAAGGTGTCTCTAGCACAGAGGTTCGCCCATCATAGACACAACTGATCCTCACAGCCAATTGGCCTGGAAGTCAATTCCTCCCAGTGATACCAACAACAACCAAGACTTAATTACAACAATACTGTGCACACAGCCCACAAAGGGGTGCACCAAGAGTGTCCACCTCAGGTAACTGGGGAGGCTGAGCCACTGGGCCCTATAGTACACCTAGAACTAAAGCCATGCTATCAACACAGCCAATATGCAGAGACAAAAAAAAAAAAAACACAACAGATCATAAATGAAATAAATGGAGGAAAACAAACTACTGGATATAGAGTTCAAAACCATGGTTATAGGTTACTCAAGAATCTTCTAAAAACCATCAATAAATTTAGTGAGACCCTCCAGGATATTAAATTAAGCATACACTGACTAAAATAAAGAATAATATACAGAGATCCAACAGTGGACTACAGCAGTAGTCAGCAAACTGCGGCTCATGAGCCACATACAGCTCTTTGGCCCCTTGAGTATGGCTCTTCCACAAAATACCATGGCCTAGGCAAGTCTATTTTGAAGAAGTGGTGTTAGAAGAAGTTCAAGTTGAAAAAAATGTGGCTCTCAAAAGAAATTTCTATTGTTGTGCTGTTGATATTTGGCTCTGTTGACTAATGAGTTTGCCAACCACTGGACTAGAGGATCCCAAAAATCAAGTCAAAGATTTGAAATACGAAGAAGCAAAAGACATCCAACTGGAAAAGACAAAAGAACCCAAAAATATGAAGATAGTTTAAGGAGCCTCTAGGACAACTTCAAGTGTACCAACATCAGAATTTTGTGGGTGCCAGAAGAAGAGAGAGAGCAAGATATTGAAAACCTATTTGAAGAAATAATGACAAAAAACTTGGTGAAAGAAATAGACTTACAAGTCCAGGAAGCACACAAAACCCCAAACAAAAGGAATCCAAGGAGGACTACAACAAAACACATCATAATTAAAATGCCAAGAGCAAAAGACAAAGGGAGAATATAAAAGCAGCAAGAGAAAAACAGTTAATTACCTACAAGGGAGCACCCATATGATTGTCAGCTGATTTCTCAACAGAAACTATGCAGGCCAGATGAGAGTGGCAAGAAATATTCAAAGTGATGAAGAGCAAGAACCTAGAACCAAGATTACTCTATCCAGCAAAGCTATCATTCAGAATCGAAGGTCAGATAAAAAGCTTTGCAGATAAGAAAAAGCTAAAGAGATTCATCATTGGTCGAAACCAGTTTGGTTCAGTGGATAGAGCATGTATCTTGGTTGTGGGCACGTCCCCAGTCGGGGGTGTACAGGAGGCAGCTGATCAATGTTTCTTTCTCATTGATGTTTCTAGCTCTCTTTCCCTCTCCTTTTCTCTCTATAAAAAAATCAATAAAAGATATTAAAAAAATTAAAATTAAAAATAAAGGAATCCATCACTACCAAACCAATATTATATGAAATGCTGAAAGGTATTCTTTAAGAAGAGGAAGAAGAATAAAAAAGGTAAAGACAAAAATTATGAACAACGAAGTGACAAAAATACATATCTAGCAATAAGTGAATCTAAAAATCAAGTGATTAAAAAGTCTGATGAACAGAATAAACTGGTGAATATAATAGAATCGGGGGCATAGAAAGGGAGTGGACTGAAAATTCTTGGGGGAAAGGTGTTTGGGGGTGTGGGAAGAGACGACAAAAATCGTACACCTATAGATGAGGACAGTGGGGGGGCGAGTAAGGACAGAGAGCTGGGTGGGAAGGGGGGAAGGGGATCTATAGGGGGAAAAGAGGAACAACTGTAATAATCTGAACAGTAAAGATTTACTAGGGAAAAAATTCGGACACTGGGTGGTGGGCTGTATTGAAACCCCCTTGTACCCATGGCTAGCATGTGGTAGTCATCGAAGCCACTCACAAACACTCCACTGCTCCCCCGTGAGGCCATGGCAGAATCACGTGTCCATCTCCCTGAAGCTGGGCAGGCCACGTTTCTGCGGGCGGACAATGCAATGTGGGCAGAAGTGTCTTGTGTTGTCTCCAGGGAGAGCACTTAACTGCCAGTGAGGGATTTAAGGTGACCGTGGAAGCACAGATCGGCTCGGGACCTCTATTTCTCTGGGTCTGTGAACGACCCTGATGGCAAAGCCTCTCTGTTGACCTCTGGACAGGTAGCGTGAACAAGAAAAAAATTTTTGTTGCATCAAAGCACTGAGATTCTATTATTATTATTACTATTACTACTACTACTACTACTACTACTACTACTACTACTACAGCACATCCCAGTGTAAATGACTATAGATAATGCTTCTAGGGTCCAACCCTTAGGCCATCTACTCCCTCCCCTCTGACAGGTGAACATCACGGTGAAGGTCACAGCTGAGGAACATATATTATTATTCCAACAAAGCCCAAGAAGCACCCATACCTGCCGAAAGGCGAGTTCCTGTCACCGAGGTCCATAGCTACAGCCATGAAAGTGTTGGGCATCTTTAGGTTGGGGACATAGCCAAGGTCTGCTGTTTGATGCCAACGGATCTGGGGGAATCGGTCATCCGAGAATTCATCCAACAAAACTGCAGACAACTAGGAAGTAGAGAGATTGCTGCGTCAGAATCTTCTTTGCATCAGAATCCTACACGTGGAGTCTTTTGACAAGCAAGCCCTGGCTCTGCCTCATTCATTTGTTCAAAGTGCATTCACCAAGTATCTCCCGAGCTGCTCGCTGTTGTGGCAGGATCCCTCTCGTCCCACCTGCCTCAGTGTAACGCTGCCACCGCTCTCACCACGAGGGGCAGTCGCTGGCTCCTCCCATGGAATGTAGGCTACGTGTGTGATGTTCTCTGGCCAACAGAATGCTCAGAAATGATGTTGGGCAGCTTTCAAGTTTGTTTGTTTCTTTAATATATTTTATTGATTTTTAAAAATATATATATTTTATTGATTTTTTTGCAGAGAGGAAGGGAAAGGGATAGAAAGTCAGAAACATCAATGAGAGAGAGACATCAATCAGCTGCCTCCTGCACGCCCCCTACTGGGGATGTGCCCACAACCAAGGTACATGCCCTTGACCGGAATCGAACCTGGGACCTTTCAGTCTGCAGGCCGATGCTCTATCCACTGAGCCAAACCAGTTTCGGCATTTTATTGATTTTTTACAGAGAGGAAAGGAGAAGAATAGAGAGTTAGAAACATCAATGAGAGAGAAACATCAGCTGCCTCCTGCATGCCCCCTTCTGGGAAGGTGCCCGCAACCAAGGAACATGCCCTTGACTGGAATTGAACCTGGGACCCTTGAGTCTGCAGGCCAACGCTCTATCCACTGAGCCAAACCGGTTAGGGCAGCTTTCAAGTTTTTGTCTCAGGAGCTGGTGCCTTCTGATTTCATTCTCCTAGGACCCTGAGATGGCTGGTAAAAAAAAAAATTAAAAAATAAATGTTTCTAACTCTCTATCCCTTTCCTTTCCTCTCTGTAGAAAATCAATTAAAATATATATATATGTATATATATATATATATATATATACATATATATATATTTTTTTAAAGGTCCAAATTCTTTTTAAAATTTATTTTATTTTATTTTTTTAAAGGGGAGTGAAAGGGAGGAGGAGAGACAAAGAGAGAGAGAAACATCAATGTGAGAGAGATACATTGATTGGTTGCACAACCCTGGTCCTTGATGGGATTTGCCTGCAACAGAGGTACGTGCCCTTGACAGGAATCGAACCACGGACCCTTTGGTCTGCAGGCTGCTACTCTTATCCACTGAGTCAAACCAGCCAGGGCTAAGGTCCCAATTCTTTTCTTTTTTTAAATATATATTTTCTTTTTTCTTTTTTTATATTTTATTGATTTTTTACACAGAGAAAGGGAGAGAAATAGAGTCAGAAACATCGATGAGAGAGAGACATCGATTAGCCGCCTTCTGCACGCCCCCTTACTGGGTATGGGCCCGCAACCAGGATACATGCCCTTGACCAGAATAGAACCTGGGACCTTTCAGTCCGCAGACCAACGCTCTATCCACTGAGCCAAACCAGTTTTGGCTTTTATTGATTTTTTTATCAGCTGTCTCCTGCACGCCCCACACTGGGGATGTACCCACAACCAAGGTACATGCCCTTGACCAGAATCGAACCTGGGACCCTTCAGTTCACAGGCCGACACTCCATCCACTGAGGCAAACTGGCTACGGCAGGTCCCAATTCTTCATACCTTCCTATATCCACACCCTCTTGTCAAATGGCTTATGGTTTCTCCTATTAAGAGGAAAAGTGTATTTCCCACCACCTGATCCTGAGCTCAGCCACGCAGTTTGCTTTGGCCAATCGATGAAACCGAAGTCACGGTATGTCAATTCCTAGCCTCGCCTCAGGAGACATGGTATGGCTGCACTTACTCTTTTGCGTCTCTGCCATGCCAGGAGACTGGCACACCGGGGCTAGCCCACTACTCTCGAAAGGAGGCTGACAGCTGTGGAACAGAGCTGCCTCATCTCAGCCAATCCAGCCAAGCCTGGCCGCAGCAGAGCCCCCAGGGAACCCCCAGGACATGAAAGTGCCCAGTGGGACCAGCCACGGTCAATCAACCCCCCGCTACCCAAACACGTGAGCCATAATAATAAACGTTATTTTAAGTCATGGATTCTGCATGCTGACTACACAGGATTTGCTTTCATCTAGATCAGTGGTTCTCAACCTTCCTAAGGCCGTGACCCTTTAATACAGTTCCTCATGTTGTGGTGACCCCCAACTATAAAATTGTTTTTGTTGCTACTTCATAACTGTAATTTTGCAACTGTTATGAATCGTATCTGTGTTTTCCAATGGTCTTACGCGACCCCTGTGAAAGTGTTGTTCGACCCCCAAAGGGGTCGCGACCCACAGGTTGAGAACCACTGATCTAGATGAAAAGTGGGTAGATTCCTTTTCCTGCAAAGGACAGAAGCTCCAGAAAAATTCTTTAATATTACTACAATGCACATGGTCGGGCTATTTCTTCCTTCCTTCTCTGATGTTGTATCACCCTGTCCTCTGCTTTAGAGAGCGCCTTATTCTTAGCCTCAGTTCCAGCCAATGAGAGGCATCGAGCTCTTATCTCTCTGTATAAACCAGGATCTAACAGTAGGTCACACCGGACATTGGGAAACAGCCCGCATGAACAACCACACGGTCACTGTAGGATGTCTGTCCCCATCAGAGCAGCTGCGTTAGGAACAGACTGTTTCTCCCAGGCTCGTTACTCCATGGCCCCGGAAACACCTGAGATCAAACGTGGCCACACTCTGAAGAGAGGTCATTTCCTGCTCCTTGGGTTGTGCCAGAAAGACCAGAAGGTCATCAGGAAAACCCCGGAGAGGCTGCGAGAGTAGCAGAAAGGATATGGAATAAAGGGCATGTGGACCGCAGACTAACTGACAAACTCAGGGAGGCCGCATGGCGGCCTTGCGCACTCAGAGGCTGAGAGTAACCACACAGACGGTCTGAACCTAAAACGTCCGAACTAGAAGCGAGTCATGGCGGGTCGTCCAGTCCCAGGCCTGTCGCTCCTTTGACAAAGGTCAGTCGTGGCCTGAGGTGAGCCCATCCGTTGTCTTTTGCATCTGAGATAGCGTACCTCTGAAATGTCAGGGCTATCTCCTTGCCCAGACCTCTGGACACCTTCCGCACCGGGCAGGACGCCACAGAAGCCCTCTGTCATCTTCTTCTCCGCCTGCCACCTCTGTGTGCATGGTAGCTAGCTATCCTGCACCCAGCGACGTAAAAGAAGCGTCTTTCCATTTTACCTTTCCTCCAGCCCTAGAGCTTTCCCCGCTGTGCTCTCTCCCACCGCCTCATCCTGCCACTCAGCCGTTCTCAACCTGTGGGTTGCGACCCCTTTGGGGGTCGAACGACCCTTTCACAGGGGTCGCCTAAGACCATCAGAAAACACCTATTTCCCATGGTCTTAGGAACCAACAGACCGCTCCTCGGTGTAGCAAAGTGTAGCAATGTAGTTTACTGTTGTTATTTGAAGACTGTTACCCATGCTACACCACGATTCAAGACAAAATTTCATTTATTTGTAATTAGAAATAAATATTTCACAATATATAATTACATATTGTTTTGTGATTAATCACTATGCTTTAATTATGTTCAATTTGTAACAACGAAAATACATCCTGCATATCAGATCTTTACATTACAGTTCATAACAGTAGCAACATTACAGTGATGAAGTAGCAACGGAAATAATTTTATGGTTGGGGGTCACCACCACATGAGGAGCTGTCTTAAAGGGTCGCGGCATTAGGAAGGTTGAGAACCACTGCTGCCACTAACGCATTTCCTGTAACTCCCTTATGTCTCCATTGACGCCAACATATAAAAGAAGCTGCCCACCTTGCCATTCTCTGGAGCAAACCTCCATCCATTGAGATTTTGCTTCCTCCCAATTGTCTTCAGTCTGGCTCAAATAAACTCCTAAAGCCCTGGCCAGTGTTGCTAAGTGGTTAGAGCAGTGGTTGGCAAACTCATTAGTCCACAGAGCCAAATATCAGCAGTACAACGATTGAAATTTCTTTTGAGAGCCACATTTTTTAAACTTAAACTTCTTCTGACACCACTTATTCAAAATAGACTTGCCCAGGCCGTGGTATTTTGTGGAAGAGCCACACGCAAGGGGCCAAAGAGCCGCATGAGGCTCGTGAGCCGCAGTTTGCCATCCACAGGGTCAGAGCATCGGCCCACCCACCAAAGGGTCTCAGGTGTGATGCCTGGTCAAGGGAACGCAGCTGGGTGGCAGGTTTGACATCCGTTCATGGTATGTGCGTGGGAGGCAACCAACTGATGTGTCTCTCTCACGTCGGTGTTTCTCTTTCTCTCTCTCCCCCTCCTTCCCTCTCTCCCTTTCACTCTTTCTAAAAGTCAATGGGGAAAATAGCCTCTGGTGAGGATGAACAAACATAAAAATGACAAAATAAACTCAAAAATTCCCTACAGGTTTGGACATTTTCTTAATCCTCACCCTAGGATATGTTTGTTGATTTTATAGAGAGAGGAAGGGAGAGAGAGAAAATACACACCTACCACATCAATGTGAGGGAGAAGCATTGATTGGCTGCCTCCTGCATGTACCCTGGCCAGGGACTGAGCCTGCAACCTTTTGGCATAGGGGACGACGCTCCACCCAACGGAGCCACCCGGCCACGGCTGGACATTTCTTCCATCCACAGGGTGATGTGGGATGTAGGTGACAGTCCAATTCTCTTACTGAGATCTCTTATGCAAATTGGCTTTAATCTACGAAATGATAAAAGGTGGTGAATCTTCATAATGGGATGTCATGAAAACTAGAAAACTGGATAAAAAGATCTGTGAGTCACCCCCCCCCCTTCGTCCCACAAGACACGCAGAAGACTGAAGGTGGAACCGTATTTACCCGTCAGTGCCGTGATGGCGATCGTGGTACCAACGCCAGCAGAAAGGTCTAGGGTAAGTACCAACCTGATGCACAACGGGAGCAAGCTACCAACAGTCCCTCCTGCCAAGGAAGTTTCTCAAAATGGCAGTTTTGCTGAGAATTCCTGCAGCAATCCTCCACTCCCATTTCACTGATTGCACTAATACATACTGGCCACATGGGGGCACCCGCACCCTCCACAACCAAACTCCTAAGACTACAGTGGGGTGCTGTTCAGCCTCCCATGGCGATTGGCAGAGATGCTGCTGCTTATGAAGGCATACAACAGCCAACAACAGAAAGGCGGCCACATGCAGAGGGCTTTACAAATAACATACTGTAGTTTGCAGTCTGTTCCACTGGGCCTGCAAACCCCTTTGAAGAAAGCGTCGTAGGGACTCCTGCCCCCACCATGCTTCAGGTCACCTCCCCATTAATCATCTCTGACCCAGGCGTCTGGCTGGCCCTGGTCGACCTGCTGAGCTTGAGTCCTGCATCGCTAACTGTGCTCCAGTTCCTGCAAAACCATCACTTCCAACGGTCATCTTTCCTTACAGGCTACTGTCCCTCCAGATTTTCTGGCCTCCCTCATTAGTAAAAACAAACACTGCCCAGCTGGCGTGGCTCAGTGGTTGAGGCATTGACCTATGAACCAGCAGGTCACGGTTTGATTCCTGGTCAAGGTATATGCCCCGGTTGTAGTCTCAATCCTCAGTGTGGGGCATGCAGGAGGCAGCCAATCAATGATTCTCTCTCATATCACTGATGTCTCTCTCTCTCTCCCTCTTCCTTCCTCTCTGAAATCAATAAAAATAATAAATAAAAATAAGCAAAAAACAAACACTAACGTTATCTGGCACGTGCCAAGCTTTCCATGGATTAACTCACTAACTCTTAAAATACCAAAGGAGTTTGCTATCTTGTTCAAAATCACATCGCTGAGGAAGTGCAGGAGCGGGGATCGGAATCCAGGCAGGCTGGCTTCGATCTGAAGGCAGCTTTGATCGGCATCTCCTTTTGACGGTAGATGCTTACAGGCTCGGCTGGAAAACATGTTTTTGTTGATGACATGTTAAGCCCAGAGCTTAAGGGGATTCTACTGAACTGGAAGGCCTCGGTGCCAGGACACGGTCTCTGTGCCCAGCACCTCGCACGGTTCAGAGGACATCACAAGCATTCAGCACATACTTCTGGGTTGAGCTGGCTGCAGCCGCATTTAAATCGGCAAGTACACAGGTTAAGAGACCAAAAAAGTACCTCAAAATCCAAATGTAGTTCCACCAGCAGTAACTCAGAACTGTGACAGGAGCTGCTATTTTGATAATAATGAGCAGAATAATCTCGTTTCCAAGTCAAAATAAACGTTAAGAAAGAAAGTGATTGCAAAGTAGTTATAAGTGCAAAGAGTGTCTATAAAAACCTTTATCCAAAAAAAGGAGGGTGAAGTAGGACGAGGTGGAGGAGATGGGCAGCTGGTGGGAAGGGAAACTGTGGACATCCAAAGGCAGCTGCTGGGAGTATCATGTCCAGCTCAGAGTTAAAGCCCACTCCATCACTGCGTCCTGAGTTGGCTTTATAACATTTTACTTGTTTCACTTCCTATGTTCCAGCGAAGTCAGAGCCAACACCCGACTCAGACTCTGGTCAGTCAGAGAAGGCGTCCTAAGTGGTACCCAGGCTGAGACCTACAGGAGAAGAAGGAAAAGTTCGCCGGGAAAGTGTGGGGGAGAGAGATTATTTCAAGCAAAGAGCATGTGCAATGGGCCGGGAGTGAGAGAACGAGGTCCCTTCTGAGGAGCGGCGGGAATAACACCATGTTGGGGAGAGGGTGGGGAAGTGAGCATTCTCGCACATTGTTGCTAAGGGTACACAGTTATACCCACTCAACGATTCCTACCGAGAAATCTGGGGACATGGTTAGAGCCTCCAAAAGTATTCCATTTAACCTAGCAATTTCATTCCTGGGAATTGATCTTATGGAAAAAATTAAGCATGCATGTAATGATTTAGCTTCAAGGTACATAAACATGCCACTGCTTATAAAAACAAAATGACTAGCCGAAACTGGTTTGGCTCAGTGGGTAGAGCGTCGGCCTGCAGACTGAAAAGTCTCAGGTTTGATTCCAGTCAAGAGCATGTACATCCCCAGTAGGGGGCATGCAGGAGGCAGCTGATCGATGTCTCTCTCAGCGATGTTTCTAACTCTCTATTCCTCTCCCTTCCTCTCTGTAAAAAAATCAATAAAATATATTTTAAAAATGTTTAAAGCAACCTCAGGGCCCATTTATCAAGGCCTAGTTAAATAAATTATAACCATATTGCAGAGTACTCTGTAATCATTATAAATCGTGCCCAAGATTAATATTTATTGGCTCAGTAATTGAGCATCGACCTATGAACCAAGAGGTCATGGTTTGATTCCCAGTTGGGACATATGCCCGGGTTGCGGGCTTCATCCCCAGGGTGGGGTATACAGGAGGCAGCCGATAGATAATTCTCCCTCATCAATGTTTCTCTTTCTCTCCCTCTCCCTCTTTTTCTCCCTCTCCCTCTCCTTCTCCCTTCTTCTCTGAAATCAATAAAAATATTTTTAAAATAAGTATAATAAATAAAATATATTTATCAGCATGAAAAATGTTCACAATATAACATTATGAGAAAGAAAAAGCAAGATATGGTACAATATTGCAGTATGGATCCTCTTTCACAAATATGAGTAGAAAAGTCTGCTTGTTTCTGGATTGTGGAATTATAAATGTTTTTAGCTTATCTTTTTCATATTTCTTTAACAAACACGCAGTACTTTTGTTTTAATAGGAAGACATATTAGTTACTTCTTAACTTTTTGAAAGACTCACTTGTCCCAGCAGTGAACAGAGATGAATTAAGTCATACATTCAGAAGAGCTGACCAGCGGCTTTGAGGGTGAAAAAGGAATAGGGATTCCAGGAAAGAGATCTCAGCAGCACATCCCCGAGGCAAGGTCCCCACACCCTCCCCCCCTCAACACATACCTGAACAAACCCAAATGGGAAGAGGCGCTCCGTCTGCCCCTGAGAGCCGAGGTGGAAGGTCTGGCGCCAATCCTCAATGAGCGCGGGGAATGTGCAATTGTACAGGTCCCTGTTAAAACCGACATTGGCCTCCCCTGGGAACAGTCCCAGGGATGAGGGAGTGTGGGGTACAAGCAAAAATGGCCACACCATATGCCCCCACCTCTAGCCCTGCCCTGGGAAGTGGGCCTTCCTACAGTCTCTCTGGAACCCTGAATCTGCTACATAAACAATAAATAAGTCGGAGCTCGCTTGCTGGAGGATGGGAGGCCTCATGAGAGCCACAGGGCCCCAGCAGGTAGACAGCTCCCAGCCCACACACGTGGAAGAGAGGCCAATCTCAGCCACCCAGCCACCAGACAACCTGCCAAAGACACATACAGATCCCAGCGGAAATTAGCCTGGACGGAGAAACGACCCTGCTAGACCACTGAACAGGGAGCTAAATAAAATTGTTTTTGTTGTAAAGTTGCTGAATTCTAGGATGGTCTGTTAGGCAGCAAAGCTGACTGACACAATGGAGAAACAGCAGATGGAACACTCACCCTGGTACCATATGACGCCTTTCAGAGTCATGTTATGGAGTGGATGGATCATGGCATTCCAGAGAACAGAGTATCTGCTGGGACCTCTGAACAAAACCGGTGAAGTGGACCTGAAACCAATAAGGCGCACAGGTGTCAGGAGAGAGCTCGTGATCGGTCACATTCTGATCCCTAAGCTGGGCGTCTATCCAGCTTTTACTTGGGGCAAATTTCTGACGAAAGCAAACCCAGGATTTCATTGAGCCACTCTGTCTCACATGGACCCGTGTGCACAGTCTCTGAATTTCACCTCCAGGTTCTCCCCAGGATGAGGGTGTATCAGTCAGTTTCCTGTGAGCTCAGTGCAGGCCACCCTGTTTCCAGATAAGGTCATTAGAGCCACCGAGAGGAGAAGTAGAGATTTGTTTGACTAAAGTCCTCGATGAACAGACACTTGCACGCTTTTTGCTTTTGTCAGCAGTACCACGATCCTCTTTCCTGTAGCCCAGTGGTTCTCAACCTTCCTAATGCCACGTCCCTTTAATGCAGTTCCTCATGTTGTGGTGACCCCCAACCATAAATAGCAACGAAAATAATTTTATGGTTGGGGGTCACCACAACATGAGGAACTGTATTAAAGGGTTGCGGCATTAGGAAGGTTGAGAACCACTGCAGTGTAGCCTAATCATTGCGTACTTAATGATTTCCTTAAGATAAATTCCCAGATCTGAAATGGCTGGGTCAAAGGACACATTAAAAAAAAAAAAAAGGCTTTCAACGTGTCCCTAACTTTCTCTGTAGAATGCTTGTCAGAATTTACACCCACTTCCCCACGCCCTTGGAAATGTCCCTTCCATGTCCTCAGAGATCTGGGGGCCTGGCTTCAGAGGCCTCCTGCTCGACCACAGGCACTTATTTCTGCTCCAAAACGGACTGTCTTCACACAGGCACTCCCTGACCCAAACGAAACCAAGAGCTCACGTCCACCTTCTTCCCAGAGACCTTCCCCCGACTGAGGAGACGAAGGCTGCGAAGGCAGTCCACGTATGTTCATCTCTACGTCAGTGTGACGACCAAGGTTTCATCAAGTAGCCCGTCCTCCAACCCAAACCCCGCACCGCGTATCCTCCCTGATCTAGCTTTCCCTAAGGGTGCTTTCAGTATCACCACACTATATAGTTCTCTGATTCCCTGGCTTTTGTTCTTCCTGTTACACTGTTTATGCTGCTAAGCAATATAGCACCATGGTTAAGAGCACAGACATGGAGGCCAGGCCATTGGCCTCCTTACTCATGTGTCCATGAGCAAATTACCAAAGTTCTCTCCAACTTAGCATCTTTAAAAAATGTGTGTGTGTGTGTGTGTGTGTGTGTGTGTGTGTGTGTTATTGATTTCAGAGAGGAAAGGAGAGGGAGAGGAGGTGGAAACATCAATGATGAAAATCACTGATCAGCTGCCTCCGGCACACCCTACACTGGGTTTGGGAGCCTGTAAGCCAGGCATGTGCCCTGACCGGGAATCCGATGGTGACCTCCTGGTTCATAGCTAGATGCCCAACCACTGAGCCACGCCAGTTGGGCTCAGACTTGGTACCTGGATCCACGATATGTTCACAGTATCTACATTTCAAGAGACTGTTGTATTAAGTGAGTTACTATATAAAAACTACTTATAACATTTTTCAGCACGAAGCTTTCAGTAAGTATTAGCTATAATTATTATTTTAAAAAAGACTCATAATTGCTTCTGGTACTGTTCTCAGATGGCTGTGGTGGTGGTGACAGAGAAAATAATACCTTGCCTGTGCATGGATTAAGTTAATACATATTTGGACATTCAGCATGTACTTAACTCCCCAAAGGAGACCACGATTCTCCTTTTTTTTTTTTTTTTTATCTAATTTCCCGGTAGGCTTTCTCCGGGACTGCAGGATGCTCTCTTACCCTTCCTTAGGGACCCCGCAGGCTTTCAGTGACCTTCCAGATGACCAGGCTTCAATGGGGGTCCCACCCCACGAAGAGGAGACCAGCCCCACGGGATACCGTAGAGTGTCGTACAGGTGGCGCCCGAAGAGCCAGCACACGGCCGACATGTACTCGAAACTCCCGTGGCCTAAGTTTTCTGTTCAGAAAGAGTCAGGTAAAGAGTAGAGGCATGCAGATGGGTCTGGCTGAGAAGAAGGGTGAGGGCCATCCCTTGTGTTCCTTGCTAAGAATTTCCAAAAGCAGGATAAGATCGAGATGCAATGATCTCATGTGCAGAGCACCAAAGCTCCCTGGCCAGGGGAGTAGCTTTCTTCACACCCCCCACCCACACTCCCACACCCCCGCTATGCTCCTCTATCACCTACAGGTTCCTGAGAACCCGGGAATACGATTAGTCCTCCTCCACAGGTGAGGGCAGAAAGGCCATGGGGTCCCTCTACCACCCTCACCTCACCTCACCTCTACCTTTACCACCCTCACCTCACCTCACCTCTACCTTTATCTCGCCATTCGTTCCCACTCAGCTCCGTGGAAAGAAATGAGCAATGCCGAAACCGGTTTGGCTCAGTGGATAGAGCATCAGCCTGTGGACTGAAAGGTCCCAGGTTTGATTCCGGTCAAGGGCATGTATCTTGGTTGCGGGCACATCCCCAGTAGGGGACATACAGGAGGCGACTGACCGATGTCTCTCTCTCATCGATGTTTCTAACTATCCTTCTCCCTTCCTCTCTGTAAAATATCAATAAAATATATTTTTTAAAAAAAAGAAGAAAGAAAGAAATGAGCAAGCAGGGAGCATGTCGAGAAGAAATGTTTCCTTTTTCTACCCAATTGTATAGCTAGGCTCCTGAAAACATGGACAGGGGAGGGATGCAAAGTTTGGCTAAAAGAGAAAGCCACCAACACCAAAACTGGTTTGAAATTTTCAGCATAGAAACCTCAAATGTCCGTACAGCCCATAACTCACACACACCGGAGTGGGCACCTTGTGGGAAGAAAGCTGATGAAGAAGGGAACAGGCATACACACAATTGACGGGGTCACTCCACCCACTATTTGTTAAGGAGCTGCTACTTCTAAGGCACAGGCTGGGCACTACTCAAGATCCAAATTCAATCCAGTGCTGGTTGATAGTGTCCTAGTGGGGATTCAAATCAATTAAAACTGATTGAGCACCTACTAGGTGCCAAGCACATCTACATGGTGGGAGGACAGGAGATAACAAGAAAAGGAGAACCATGGGATCTCTCCTCCGAGGTCTCATATTCTACAACATAAGATATCTATTCCGCTGAGTAAAACAAAGTGCAAAATATGGCTAAGTGCCTTCAGGGGTACTAGCATGTAGAAAGGGGTTTTAACGGCAAAAGAACGAATATAAAATGCAAGGCAGATCATAAAAATCCTGATAAAGACTGATCTCCTCCGGTGCGTCCACAATGCTCTGTGCATAGGGTTTCCCTGACCCACTGAACTGTTCGCTTAGTGCACCCTATCCGGTGTCCGGACCTCACAGAGAGGCGGGAGATGTTTGTTGGCTGGTGTTGGGTGGTGGTGGGAAGCTGGTTTCATCGATGAGCAGGCAGAGAGAAAAGGTAATGAAGAGGACCAGGGTGAGCCCTGGCCAGGATAGTTCAGTTGGTTGAGTGGTAACCCATGCACCAAAAGGTCACTGGTTTGATTCCTAGTCAGGGCACACACCCGGATTGCAGGCTTCATCTCTGATTAAAGTGTGTATGGAGGCCATCAATCGATGTTTCTATTGATTATTCTCTCTTGCCCTCTCCCTTCCTCTCTGTCTAAAATAAAAAAAACAAACCACAACATATATATATATTACTAGGAAGGGAGAGGGATAGAGAGTTAGAAACATCGATGAGAGAGAGACATTGATCAGCTGCCTTCTGCACACCTCCTACTGGGGATGTGCCCACAACCAAGGTACATGCCCTTGACCGGAATCGAACCTGGGACCCTTCAGTCCGTAGACTGATGCTCAATCCACTGAGCCAAACCGGTTTTGGCTAAAATATATATTTTTTTAAAAACAAGGCAGAGAGGTGGGAAGTCTTGAAGGATAGACAGAAGTTGAATGAGCAGAGCTGGCATGCTAGGCAGAAAAAACAATATATTAAAAGGCACATAAAAATGTTGGAAGTGTCTGACTGGAGCATAGGTTACAAAAGGAAGCTGGGACCGGGGGGAGGAAAGTAAAGAAGATGGAAAGCCCCTTGAGAATGAGCCACAGTATAGGCAGAGCAGCCCCCCAAAAATGACCACACCCTAATGATAATAACCTGTGGCTACATCTTTCGTGGCTAACGGGCCTTTGTACACGTGATTGGGGTTAGGACCTGGAGACGGAGAGGGTCCTGGGTTAACCAGGTGGGTCCAAGCTAATCACGTGAGTCCTTATGAGTCAGGAAGCCTTCCCAGTGGCCAGCAGAGAGCTGTGACAACAGCAGAGGCAGGAGAGACACGAAGTGCGGGAAGGACTCGGCCTGCTGTGCTCCTCCCCGGCTATCCCACTGCCTCACCTCCTGCCGGGTATCACTGAAATGCTGCCTTTCTCACGAGGAATTCCACGGCCGCTCTAAACGGGAAACCATTACCTACCCCAAACCCAAGAGTCTCTATTGACTGCCTTCCCTGGTGTGTTTATTCAGTATCATTAGCCCGCACCACCGTCTAACTGTCCCCTGACATCCCAAACTTATCTGGTGCCCGAGTTCAGAGAGTGAAAGGGAGGTGATGGCAAGGTACGCACCCCTTATCCAAATCTACATGATTCCCGAGTTTTGGATAACAGATATAGTGAGAGTTCACAGACCAAAACAGTCCTCTAAAATTGGCCAAAAAATGCAGTTCCTAAGTTCTGATAGGGAGAGCTTGGATAGTGTGATGCAGAACAACATCAGATACTTCCTAGAAAGTTTACTGATTTTTAAAAATATTTTTTATTGATTTTTTACAGAGAGGAAGGGAAAGGGAGAGTTAGAAACATCGATGAGAGAGAGACATTGATCAGCCGCCTCTTGCACGCCCCCTACTGGGGATGTGCCCGAAACCAAGGTACATGCCCTTGACCGGAATCGAACCCGGGACCCCTCAGTACGCAGACGGATGCTCCATCCACTGAGCCAAACCAGTTTCGGCAAGTTTACTGATTTTACTATTCATTTTCTATATCCCCCTGCTCTAGAATACAAGCTCCATGAGATCAGCTGTTTTTGCCTGTTTTATTCACTGCTATACCCCTAGCCCATAGTGGGCACTCAAATATTTGGTGAGTTAATTAATACTTGAAAATACAGGAGGAGCAAGCGAGGTTGCTGAGGTAGAGCATGTACAGACGAGAAAGAACAGGGACTGGGAAGATCACCAGGGGCCGCACTGGAGAAAGCAGAGAGCTCGGCAGAGAAGACGCCGGAAAGGAAGTGCCACGCAAGCTAACAGGAACGTGCGGCGCCCCCAAGGGCCGGTGGGCAGGGTCGGATGCTTAGAGGAATCCAGGGGTAGCATGAGAAGGACAGGATCACTGTGAGGTGAATACGTTGTTGAGATGAAAGCACGAGACAGATCATAAAGAATTAAAGAGTGACTGCACAGAAAGGCAGTGGTAAGAATGAGAAAAAGATGTTCTAGAAAGTTTTAACAAAGCAAAGGGGGGAGCTGAGGCACTGTGTGCTCCGTTTTGCTCTATTTCATTATAAAGGAAAGCTAACCTCTGAGAGCAGGGACCATGTCTGCCTTGCTCACTGCTCCTCCCTTGAGGCTGTACACAGAGCCACTTGGAGTGGGCACTGAACAGAGCCTGGTGGGTGAGAGAAGGCCCCAGAGGAAGTAAGAGCCTGGTTCAGAGGCAGCCATGAGAGGACCCCAGTCAGCTGTGTTCAGACACGGAAACACATAGAGCATTGAGGATGGGGGAGGGGTGTCTGAGGGGTCACGCTGAGCGGCCTCAATGTGCTCAGTGAGGCTGAAGGTGGAGTCACTGCTCACAGCAAGGAAGAAGACGCAGCAGTGGAGTCTCGGGAACAAGCATATAGAATGGCTACCATCAGGAACAGGGGAAGAGTCGATAAGAAAAGAAAAAGGCCTGGCTGGCGTGGCTCAGGGGTTGAGTATCGACCCATGAACCAGGAGGTCACAGTTCGATTCTGGGTCAGGGCACATGCTTGGGTTGTGGGCTCAATCCCTAGGAGGAGGGGCATGCAAGAGGCAACCAATCAATGATTCCTTCTCATCATTGATGTTTCTCTCTCTTTCTCCCTCTCTCCTCCTCCCTGAAGTCAATAAAGAATATATATTTTATTTAAAAAAATGGAAAAGGATGGTTGCATCCTAATAAACAAATAAGAACCAAATTCAGGCCGAGACTGGTTTGGCTCAGTGGATAGAGCATCGGCTTTCGGACTGAAAGGTCCCAGGTTAGATTCCGGTCGGGGGCATGTATCTCGGTTGCGGGCACATCTCCACAGTGGGGTGGGTGTGCAGGAGGCGGCTGATCGATGTCTCTCTCTCATCGATGTTTCTGACTTTCTATCTCTCTCCCTTTCTCTCTGTAAAAAATCAATAAAATATATTAAAAAAAAAAAAGAACCAAATTCAGGGTCTCCGATTCCACCTGTCAGCTCCCTGTAGAGATGGCACCTGCTCCCGCACTCACTCACCTGCGGTGGGCTTAGACCACTGCAAGTCGATCTTGGCGAGATCCTCGAGCTCCTGCTCTGCCTGACTGAGAGACACGGAGAGGATGCGGACAGACTGGTAGGCTGTGGTGTTGGCCAGCTCGCGTGTAGCATTAAATACCTAGAGAAGAAATAGGA
This sequence comes from Lasiurus cinereus, assembly GCA_011751065.1. Taxonomy (NCBI): domain Eukaryota; kingdom Metazoa; phylum Chordata; class Mammalia; order Chiroptera; family Vespertilionidae; genus Lasiurus; species Lasiurus cinereus. The sequence goes on from JAAGEH010000417.1 coordinate 17,253,435, forward strand.
ACGTCATTTGTTACACCAACTATCCCACTGCCTCTTAAACACCATGAATGGTGGACAAAAAATGGGGCCCATCCTACACCCGACAAACTCAGGGGGGGCCCACCTGTCAGGCCCTACAAACTCAGAGACTGAAAGTAGCCACGGAGGATGGTCTGAGCATAAAAATGCCTAAGTAAAAGCGAGTCACGGCGGGAGTCGTCCCAGGCCTGTAGCTCCCTTGACAAAGGTCAGTCGTTGCCCAAAGTGAGCCTGTCCATTCTGCATCTAAGAGAACATGCCGGTGTTATCTCCTTGCCCAGACCTCTTATGGCACACCTACTGCACCAGCAGCACACCACGGAACCCCTGTAATCTTGTTCTCCGAATGCCACCTCCATGTACCGCATTTTCTGGTGTATGAGATGACTGGGCATATAAGATGACCCCCCAACTTTTGAGAAGATTTTCCTGGGTTAAAAAGTCGTCTTATACGCCGGAAAATATGGTACGTATTAAATCGCTACCCTGCACCCACCGATGTGAAGAAGTATGTGTCTGTTCACATTACTTTTGATCTGATTCCAGGTACTTGTACTTCCTCGCTTTGCTTTCTCCCACCCCCTGAATCGACCACCAATGGATTTCATATAAACCGCTTTTCATCTCCTCCTTCACCATTCTCCCAAGCATTTTCTCAATTTATTGAGATTTTGCTGCCTGACGATTGTTGTGAGTTGGGTTCAAATAAACTCACAAGAATTCTCTACAGGTTTGGATGTTTCTTATGTCAACAAGGAACTCCTCTGAACTCCTTCTGAGCCCGATAGGAAATAAGTAACCGAAACCAATGATGGGGTGGTGTGAGTCACCTTGATCTACCTTGTCCAAAAGGAATCATGAAGAATCACGCCCCCAAAGAAGGTCGGAAGGCAATAGAACCTGAGATCGCCCGGAGCAAGTCTGTACTGGATGGGAGGAACAGCGGCGTGGGGTAGGCTAAAGAAGAGCAAATGCCCCTAAGACCACTGCAGTATCTTGAAATGAAAATACTTCCATTCAGAAAGAGTGTCTGATAACACAACACTCTCTGGAAAATGGCGCCCAAAAGGCCTGGGGGAGGCAGATTCGTGTCATCCATACCACATAAGAGAAGCATATTAAAACACACATACACACACACGCACACACACGCCTGAGAAATGATTGTCGAACTACTGAAACATACTGAAATCAGCCTCCACGTGGCTTATGTTCGCATCTGGGTCTCAGCCAATCACCAAAGTAAAACTTGGGAGGAAATGGCACTGTGAGAAGTAGTGTTCAGGGTGACTGCGGGGAGCAGGCCCCAGAAATGAAACAAAGGAAAATGTCCATCCCCAATCGCTCTATGAGCCCCCTGCTGAGAGTAGGACAGGAAGGACGTGGAGCTTTTCTGAACCAGAGTGTGTGCGGTCGGCGCTGTGTCTGTGCACTGTGGGTGCTACCGGGCATCCTTCCTCTGGGAGCTTATGCAGAAGGGCTATTTCCTCTCGTCCTGATTCCTCTTTTAAAGAAGACACTGTCAATACCTTCTTTTGCCGTAGCTTTTGCTTTGTTCTGTCTTGTCTTCTTTCTCTCTCCCCCTGGACTGGTCTGGTTTCCCCAAACAAAGGGCTGCCGGAGCGTCAGAAGCCCAGTTATCCGTGGCCTCGGGGAAGGCGCTCCAGCTGAGGCAGGCCTGCCGGTGGCATGGCGAGAAGCGCAGGCGGCTGGATGCCTTCCATTGGCCGCTCGCCGCGGCAGCTGGCTCCCTTCCCTCCCGCCCACCGCGGCGAAGGCAGCTGGCCCTCCAGCCCACACGGCGAGATGAACGAGCGAGCTGCCAGATTGCCCCCACAGAGCACTTCGCTGAAATAGGCTGCCCCCCAGCCCCCACCCCCAGATCGCCTCTTCACTTGCCACGAAGATGGGCAGCCGCAGACGGCTCTCTGGGTCACGGTGGAAGCCACAGACTGACCCGCTCTCTGTCGGGGGTATGGGTCTTCCCACCACTGTCAGGACACACGTTACCTAGGGTCTCGGGAAAATGCCATAGGAAACCCCGATCTGTGTGTTCAGGATCCTGCCTGGCACGTTTAATGTAAAACAAAGCTCGGTGCGTGAGGACAGGCCAGCGCACTCACGGTCCACTCCGGCAGGGACCTTGCTTTTCAGCAGCAAGTACCTGCACAGAGTCCTCTCTCCCTTGAAACCCAGTTCCTCCTCACCAAGTGCGAAGGCTTGTCTGCTGCTTCCATGGAAACAGTGGATGGAGCTGCTTCCATTCTCTCCACCCACACCAGCTTCCGCAGCGACGCCGACCAGGGACTCAAGTGCCTCATCGCAGGAGACGCCAGCTCCCGGCTCGGGCAGGCGGCACGGCTGAGCGTGCTACTTGTCTTGCACACCCGCCGCTAACACTTGGGAGCACTGCAAGGCCACCGAAGTCGGGGTGGCTGGCGTTCTCCGATACTGTCACAGCGCGCAGAACTGGGTCTGAAGCACTGGCTGAAACACTTCTCTTTCAAACTCACATTTGTGTATTTTTGCAAGTCAAAACGTGAAAGCCACACGAGGTGGTAATAAAAATGGGGGTGAGAGCCATAGCCGGTTTGGCTCAGTAGGTAGAACACTGGCTGGCAGACTGAAGGGTCTCAGGTTCCATTCTGGTCAAGGTCAAGGGCACTACCTGCGTTGCAGGTTCCACCCCTGGTCCAGGTCAGGGCATGGTGCAGGAGGCAACCAATCGATGTGTGTCTCTCACATTGCTATTTCTCTCTGTCTCTCCCCCTCCCTTCCATGCTCTCTACTAATCAATAAAAAAATATCCTCGGGTGAGGACTAGTGAGAAGAAATGGTGGTGGGAGAACATTCTTGCTGTACCTGAGGACAATGACTTCTGAACCTGGCATCCTTTCCCTACATCAGCAAGCCTTTTTGATGGAGGCATCTCCTTAGGGACGTTGGCCACAAACTTAGGAATAAAGAGATTTCAGGAAGATTTTCATTTAAATGACACTTGGTTTCCCTGCTGATGAAAGGGGAAGCCTTACTCCATCTGCTGAGATCAAATTTCATCTCATCAAACACCTCGGTGTAATTATTTTCCTACCAAGTATTTAAATGAGGATGGAAATGAACACCAAGGTATTTGAAGTCATTAGGGCTGCTGGGCTGAGGGGGAGCAACGCGGTTTCTCCAGGGACCCGCAGCTCCGCATCAAAGCAGCTGCTCAGCAGTGTTCAATTTGTAACCTTTACACCACATTCTTGAATTAATGAAGAAACGTCAAGAATCTATTTCCTCGGAGAAGCTTGGCATGGGGTCTGCACAAGGAGCAAGGCCTGTGGTGTGTGTGTGTGTGTGTGTGTGTGTGTGTGTGTGTGTGAGAGAGAGAGAGAGAGAGAGAGAGAGAGAGAGAAAGAGAGAGAGAGAGAGAGGGAGAGGGAGGGGGGGGGCCAACGTGTGTGCGTTCTGTATTTCACCTTCTACAGTTATCCGGGAAATCGGGGTCTCCTCTTTCCCAGTGGGTGATGGGGTTGGGGTCCTTACAATATCTCCAGGAAAAGAATTTTCTGAGACTCACACAGGAGGATGTGATTTTTAAAGATGTGGAATGGCCTCCCAGGTTTTCCAAAGTCCCATGCCGGTCATGGAGGAAGTGTAGCTGGCGTTTCAGTAAAGCTAGGAGCAAAGCCGGTGTCCAGTGGTTTATATTTTTGTGTGTGTTTTTTTTCCATGTTGGAACCAGCTCCAGTTCAGCATCAGGCCAGCAGCAGTCCATTAGTCCACTGGGTTGGAGTCCACATGGCTGTGGGCCATGGGCACTAATACGGGAGAGCCACGCCTGAGCCAGGAGCCCAGTGTGCCAAGAGAGGACATTTCTTTGTTTAGGGATTCAGTGCCCCAGGTTTCTCATCCTTGCAGTGGCCATGTCCATTCTGGTCAATGACCTGCTCCCAAGCGTGACTGACAGACAAGTACCTTACAGACCTCACCCCAACTTTACTGGGCACGCATCTACTCTCCTCCCTGGGGTGTGTGCAAAGCTTTTGCTTTCTGGTGAAGTTGCCTAAATGACATGCCTGTAATATTTGGTCTTCCCTTTGCTCCTATTACTAATAATTAGAGGCCCGGTGCACGAAATTCATGCACGGGGGGTTGGGGGGAAATCCTTCAGCCCAGCCTACTTATTCTCCAATCTGGGACCCCTTGAGGAATGTCCAACTGCCCGTTTAGGACCGATCTAGGCAATCGGACATGCCTCTCACATCTAGGACTGCTGGCTCCCAACTGCTCACCTGCCTGCCTTCCTGATTGCCCCTAACTGCTTCTGCCTGCCAGCCCCATCACCTCCTAACCACTCCCTTGCCAGCCTGATTGATGCCTAACTGCTCCCCTGCCAGCCTGTTTACACCTAACTGCCCTCCCCTGTGGGCCTGGTCACTCCTAACTGCCCTCTCCTGCAGGCCTGGGTCCTCCTCAACTGCCCTCCCCTGCTGGCCATCTTGTGTCCACATGGGGACAGGATCTTTTGACCACATGGGGGTAGTCATTTTGTGTGTTGGAGTGATGGTCAATCTGCATATTACTCTTTTATTAGATAGGACTAGTTCATGGCAATGGTATCACTACTACAGTGTAATAGAGCAGTTTTAAAGTTGAGGAAATAACTATAAATAAGCCATCATCCATCATTACTTCTGTGAATCTTCTATTGTAATGTGCTAATAACCCTTCTCTTCTGGATTGTAATTTCTTTACTTGGAGAGTCGGAATATGGGGATTGCCGAGATATTGAGAAACAGGTTTCCTGTCTAACATTGGCCATCTTCTTCTGAGCTTGACTAGAAATATCCAAGTCTTAAGACCCACCCTGTCTTAGGAGGCGGCAGATGAACATTTAGACTTTTCTCCATTTATAAACATCTCGCTCAGTGTTATAAATAACACTCAATTTAAAAATTCCACTTTGCCCTAACAACAAGACAGGCATACAATCTGCCATTTCCTTCATTTGAATGTGAAGACTGGTATGTTATAGTGGAAACCTTACCTCCTCAGAAAAGTCACATAGAGGGAGGAAAAAGGGGGGGTGGGGGGAAGAGACAGACACCCTATGTGTTGCAGTGGTGGTGGTGAGGGAGGGTCTTTGGGAGAAAAGGAATATGGAGGAGTCACAGACGGTATCCTTTTGACAAAAAATTAAGTTCTACAGAATGTTAAGAGACTAGAAGCCCTGGCTTTTGGGACTGTTAGCACCTAAAATGCTGTCCTACATATTAAGTGCATGATTTAAAACCAATAAAATAGAGAATGAACACTTGGCTGTGGCAGGTGGAATCTCTCTGCCCCCTATCCGTACCCCCTCCTCCCATATCTCAGAGCTTGTAGCCTTCCTTTAATACAGAAGGTGATAAAGAGTAAATTCTAGGCAGAGAGAATGTGTGCCCTCTTGTCAAAATCTGGTTATAGGGTGGGATGAGAACTGGGTGGAGGAGGGAAAAATAGGGGGGACATCTGCACTATTCTCAACAATAAAGATAAAACTTCTTAAAATATAGTGTTATTGATTTCAGAGAGGAAGGGAGAGGGCAAGAGAGAAACATCAATGATGAGAGGGAATCATTGATCAGCTGCCTCCTGCATAGCCCACAATGGGGATCGAGCCCACAACTCAGGCATGTGCCCTGATCTCGGGAATCGAATCGTGACCTCCTGGTTCATGGGTCGACACTCAACCACTGAGCCACACCGGCTGGGCAAGATAAATTTTTTAAAAATCTTGTTATCATAGGCAACTATATATCAAGGAAGGAAGCAAAGGGAATGGGGCATGAGTCTACCTGCTTCACCAGGAAGGTACAGCATTGCACACACCCCAGAGGATCTCAGCATTGCCCTGCCAAGGATCAACATCCTTCCCTTTCCCCTCTGGTACCAGATTCGGGGGTGGGGGGTGGCGGGGGCAGTAAGCACATGAGCAAAAGAAGTCAAAATGGTGCAGGGGTGTATGCTTGACCACAGAGGCCTGTCAGTCTAACCCAGTGGTCGGCAAACTGCGGCTCGTGAGCCACATGCGGCTCTTTGGCCCCTTGAGGGTGGCTCTTCCACAGAATACCGCGGCCTGGACGAGTCTATTTTGAAGAAGTGGTGTTAGAAGAAGTTTAAGTTTAAAAAATTCGGCTCTCAAAAGAAATTTCAATCGTTGTCCTGTTGATATTTGGCTCTGCTGACTAATGAGTTTGCCGACCACTGGTCTAACCTGTGAAAGGGATCACTGGTCCGGAGGTGGACCCATCAGAAGTCAAGAAAGCTTGGTAAGTTGATGGGTTATTTTGAAAGAGCTCCTGGTCGTAAGTCTAAGGAACCAAAAGGAGCTCTCTTGCTTGTTGACCGATGCTAACTCCATTCATTTGCATTTCTTTCTCTTTCTCTCTCTCTTTCTCTCTCTCTCTCTCTCTCTCTCTCTCTCTCTCTCTCTCTCTCTCTCTCTCGCCCCCTAACCCCCCACACACACACATACACACACAAATATGACCATGCAGGTTTCACAACCAGGCCATGGCAGACTGTGTGGGCTCCGAAGGACTAAGCTTTCATATGAAACAGAAACTCTCGACACTGGCCTCTGCTTTGGACTTTTTCCATGGCGGATGGAGGGAGATGGGACTCTGGACACCCAGGGGCAGCTTTCTGGAATAAATTTTCTCACACCCCAATCCCCCGTGCATGGGTCCCTGGAATGCGTTCTTCATGATCCTGCATTTCCACCAGCAACGATCTAATTTAGCTCCACAAAAAGTGAGACTGCTACTGAGAACCTGACTGTATAAATAAAAACAGAACTGGCCCAGGCCTTTCTTTGCAAACAGAGAACTGCAATTAAAGCGTTAGGAAAGTACTGTTTTCCTTAACGAGTTAACAGCAAATCTACTTCTATACCAAGCCCTGGTTTCTATCAAGAGCTAAAATTTCACTTTTACTGCCATTCACTTAAGTTAAAAAGGAATCCAGTTAAAGTTCATTTTAAATATATTTTTCTTGAGTTCAGAGAGGAAGGGAGAGGGAGAGAGAGAAACTTCAATGATGAAAGAGAATCATTGATCGGCTGCCCCATGGACACCCCGACTGGGGATCGAGCCCGCAACCCAGGGATGTGCCCTGACTGGAAATTGAACCCGGGACCTTCAGTCCACAGACCAAACCAGCTAGGGCTAAAGTTCATTTTAATAAACATTTACGTTCAAAAGGTTTTCATATATTTAAGTAGGGCAAGAAGCAAGAGCAAATAAAATATTAGTTAGGAAGATACAAATGCAAGAATTTGCATTTCGAATTAGAAAACTTAATAATGAAATGAAGTATATAGGTCCAGAGGAGAATCTTTTTAGTAGCATTACTTAGCAATTAGTTTGAAAAAAAATAAGAAACTATAAGTGGTAGAAGCAAAATAAGAAATAAGCAAAATAAGAAATCATAAAGTGTGTTAAAGGATTCAATTTTATAATAAAAAAGAAATTCATTGAGATCATGGTCTAGTTGTAGATTTTAAAATCTCAAACTTAAATGTTCTCAAAGAATAAGAAATAAGTAACAAAAGAAAGGCAGGAAAATAAAAATCAACTTGAGAAGAAACTAAGTTTTAGAGAAAGAGTTAGAGAAAACAATAATATTTCCAAGTTCTTAATCTGTTATAGTGACACCATTGTAATTAGCTAATTATTAATAATAAATCTAGTCAAGAAGGTAGAAGATACGAAAAACTATAAAACATTGCTGGGAAAAAAAGTGAAGACATTAATGAAAAGACATCCCATGTTCACAATAGAAGTTAAAATGCCAACACTACCCAAAGTAATCTACAGATTCAAACACAATACCCATCAACAATCCCAGGAGCCTTTTTTCCCCAGAAATGGAAAAGCATGTTCTCACATTCATATGGGACTTGCAAGAACCCTGACGAACCAAAATAATTTTGAAAAAGAAGGACACAGTTGGAGGACTCACACTTCCCAACTTTGAAACTTTCTACAAAGCGACAGTAATTAAAACAGTGTGGTCCTGGGATAAGGAGAGACCTGGAGATCAATGGAATTGAAGAGGTAGCCATGAAATAAAGCTTTATATATTAATTAATGGTTAATTAATTATTGACAAGAGTACCAAGACCACTCAGTGGGGAAAGAACAGTCTTTTCAACAAATGGTGCTGGGGGAACTGAATATCCAACTTCAAAAGAATGAAGTTAGACCCTTATACCAAAACTGACTCAGAAAGAATCAAAGACCTACACTTAAGAGCAAAAACTATAAAACTCTTAGAAGACAACATTGGGGAAAATGTCCATGACATTGGATTTGGCAACATTTCATGAACATGACACCAAAAGGACAGCAAAAGAAATAAAAACATAAATTGAACTTTATCCAAAGAAAAAACTTTTGTGTATCAAAGAACACCCTCAGGGAAATGAAGGAACAACCTGAAGAACGACATAAAACATTTTCAAATCCCTTACCTGACAAGTGATTTTTATTTAGAATATTTAAAGAATTCCTACAACTCCACAACAAATAACCCAATTCAAAAATGGCCAAAGGACTTGAATAGACATCTATCCAAAGAAGTCTTACAAATGGTACTCAACATCATTAGCCATTAGGGAAACGCAAATCAAAACCACAATGAGATACCTCTTCACACCTACTAACATGGCTATAATAAAAAAAAAGGGGGGGGCCAAGACCGGTTTGACTCAGTGGATAGAGCATCGGTCTGCGGACTGAAGGGTCTCAGGTTCGATTCAGGTCAAGGGCATGTATCCTGGTTGCGGGCACATCCCCAGTAGGGGGTGTGGAGGCGGCTGATTGATGTCTCTCTCATCAACGTTTCTGACTCTCTATCCCTCTCCCTTCATCTCTGTAAAAAATCAATAAAATATATTTTTAAAAATGACAAAATAGGCATTAAAAAAAAGGAAAAAGGAACACATGTCGCTGAGGACATACAGAAACTGGAGCATTTTGCATATTGCTGGCAGGAATGCAAAATGGTACAGCCAGTGTGGAGAATGGTTTGGTGGTTTCTCAAAAGTTAAACACAGAACTAGCAGGTGTTCCAGCAATTCCATTCACAGGTATTTTTCCTAAAAGAATGGAAAGCAGGGAATGGACCAGATACCTGCCCACCAATGTCCATAGCAGCATTATTCACAATAGCCAAGAGGTGGAAGCAGCCTGGTGTCCATCAACAGGTAGATGGATAAACAAAATGTGGCATATAAAATAGGATGCAATTCAGCCATAAAAAGGGATAAAATGTTGACATATGCTACAACACCGATGGACCTTGAAAATATTATGCTTGATAATCCAGACACAAAGTCAAATATGATTCCACTTATGTGAGGTAACTAGAATAGTCAAATTCATAGAAGGCAAGCAGACTAGAGGTCCCTAGGGGCTGAAGGAAGAAGGAGAATTATTGCTTAATAGGTACAGAGTTCATGTTGAGGATGAGGAAAGAGTTTTAAGTAGAGATAAGGTATGAGTACACACAGTAAGTGAATAAAAGGTGGGGCAAAAGTAGGTTTACAGTTTGAGTGTGTGAAACACAGTATTTTTTTTTTCTTGTACTGTATTATTATTTTTTAATTACTAGAGGCCCAGTGCATGAAAATTCATGCACTGGAGTGTATGTGTGTGGGGGGGGGGGAGGTCCTTCAGCCCAACCTGCCTTCTCACACAGTCTGGGAGCCCTCAAGAACAGAAGGTAAGCTGGAGATCAGGGGAAGGCAATGCCCACTTCACACCTCTGCTGCTGCCACTGCTGGCTGCACAAGCCTTGGCCAGCCCTGTTTACCTGAGCCTGGGGCAGGCCTGGGCTGCTGGGGGGCGGACGGTGGGTCTGGCCGCACCATGCACCTACAGCCCCCAGCCCCACCACTGGGGGGAAAGAACTGTGGGTCTCTGGAGGGGCTGAGGGGACTGGGCGTCACCATCTTTGTGATGGTGTGATGATCAATTTGCAATATTCCCTCTTTATTCGATAGGATTGTATTGTTTTCCATATGAAAAACTGTAAATCTGCTTTTGCCCCACTCTGTATATTTAATGGTTCAAAGGAAAAGTACATTTATTCAAGCACATTTTTATATAAAGTGTGTTTTAAAAACAAAGTCTCCAAAATACCAAGTGAGAACACAGCTGCACCAGCGGGGGATGGGGAAAAGCTGAGTAGGCAGAAGCACCTGGGAATGAAGCACCTATTTCATTTAATAACAATGGAAAATGAGGGTTCCAAAAGAGCAAGCATGAACATGGGCTGCATTAGTAGAAATATAGCTCTCAAGACAAGGGAGGTGACCATGCTATTGGCCAGACCAGTGCTGGAGACCCAAGCTCTGTTTGGGGCCTCACCCCGGCGAGGTCAGTGGTATCCTGGGTTGTATTTGGGGAAGACTGGCTAGCATGGTGAAGGATACGGAAACCCAGGACATCTAGGGACCAGTAGAGAGAACAGAATCAAGAATGTCTTGCCGTGGCTGGTGTGGCTCAGTGTCTAGAGGCCTGTGGACTGAAGGGTCCCGGGTTCAATTCCAGTCAAGGGCACATGCCCAGGTTTCGAGCTCGATCCCCAGTAGGAGGCATGCAGGAGGCAGCCAATCAATGATTCTCCCATCAGTAATGTTCCTATCTCTCTCTCTCCCTCTGCTTTCCTCTCTGAAATCAACAAAAATATATATTTTTTTAAAAAAGAATCAAGAATGTCCTTTTCCATTTAGCAGGACCTCATAGTTACCCAAAGAACCAACCCTGACAAAAAGGAAAAAAACAAACAAGCAAACAAAAAAAAAAACTTGAGGAAAGCAGGTTTCTTGCTCAGCTTAAGGAAGAACTTTCATTTCTCCTTTTTCTTTTCTCTTGTTTTATCAAACTGCTCCCCCCCCAGCATCTAACATGCCTCCTCACAGCAGCTACAGACATTTTTAGTTAGAATATAATACACTTACATTGCTCAAAACCTAACCAACCAAGTAAGTAATTAAGCAAACAACCAATTAACAAACAAAACAAAAGAGGGAGAGAAAAACAAGTGATTTGCTCTAAGCCATACCCTAGTAAAAGGCTAAGCCAACATTCAATCTTCTTTTTTCAATCTCCATGACAACGAAAGACAAGTAGTGTATTAGTCGCTCGGCATTAAAACAAAATCTAATTGTTTTGGTTCTCCAGGCTCTCTCCAGAAGCTCATGTACTCAGACCAATCAAAAAGAAGAGTAATCTCCTTTGTCTTCCATTTATTATGAAACCTCTGTTACCATCAGCTGCAACTCTGGCTTCTGCCGTTAGCTCAGGACGGTGAGGCAACAATGCCTGGCACCCTGACCGTTCACTCACCACAACTGAGAAAGCACCTCTGGGGTCGCATCACCAGGTCCTGTCCTGGCTCCACTGTGGACTGTGACCTTAGGCAGCTAACTTAATCTCAGTGACCCAGTTCCCTATTCGGTGAGCTACGAATAAAGTACGTACCTCATAAAGTTGTCAATTCTCAAACAGGCAAAGCACTTAGAACAGATCTCGGTACATGGTAAAAAGGTTTCTATCTCGTTCTCTTCCTCCTCTTTCCTTTCCTTTTTCCCACAACATCAACATTATTTATTATCACCGAGACTCTGCAAATTACCTGTGAAACCGTCATCTGCATGTTGCTTTGCCCGCTGCAAAGCCAGACATCTCCGAATAAGACATCATGAATTCTCACGGTTAAGTTCATTTTTCCAAAAGTCTGCTGTGCCATCACTTCGTAAGGTCCACCAGGCCTCATAGGATCCAGTACCACCATCCATTTATTAGAGTGTGCTGAAATAATAACAAAAGGCTCCAAGGGATTAATCAATTCATTACCATTCAATTAAAGCCCCATCCTGTCACGCATCAGACTCATTTGTGGCCATTCCCAGCTTCAGTGATCAACTGAATTCGAAGCTATGAAAATTGGCCGCATTTCAGACAAGCAAATAGAAATAACAGCGGCGGCATGTCTATCCTTAATCTGTGCCAATCCCGTCTTACTTTTAACTGAAGCGTTTAGAAGAAAAAAAAAAAATTAGCCCGTGGTAATCCTAAATGAGGGCAGACAAAAATACAAAAGAAATTAAAATTCAAGGGAGTTTAATAAAAACAAAATAGAAATTCTTATAGGACTATCCAGTTGTCAACATGGGCTGCATTACTAGAAATATAGTTCTCAAAACAAGGGAGGTGAACATAACCATAATCTAAGACATTTTCACAGGGCCCCAATTAGAGAAAATCATTTGTAATCGGAAACGTCGCCTTGCCTGATGATATCATCTTTGTTCTCAATAACCCTACCTCCTCCCCACGTTGCTACCGAGGATGAATACTAGCAGTAGTTCTCAGTTCTCCTGTCAATGGCTAAACAGGTGAGTGGAGAAAGTGTCACATGAATAAGTATTGAAAGGCATATAAATTAGTCTCTCTGGCCCAGCCAGGATGGCTCAATGATTTGAGCATCAACTCATGAACCAAGAGGTCACTGGTTTGATTCCTGGTCACAGCACATGCCCGGGTTGTGAGCTCGATCCCCAATGCGGGTCGTGCAGGAGTCAGCCGATCCATGTTTCTCTCTCATCAATGTTTCTAGCTCTCCATCCCTCTCCCTTCCTCTTTCTCTAAAGTCAATAAAAACTTTTTTTTCAAAATTAGACTCTCTCTGAAGAAGACATTTAGACTTGCCCAATTAATTATTTTCAGAGTTACTTACCAGACTTAAGGTTTTCAGGCTCAATTAAAGCGATGAAAAGTTACCCAAGACCCTATTTCAGAAATCCCTTGCATATTCCTTAGGAACCACCTCCCCACCACCTTCCCACCTCTCACCCACTCACGCCACCACCTCTGCAAACATCATACTCAAAAACTTAAAAAAAGTCTTCAAAGTGGCAAAATTATGCCTAGCAGAACCAAACAACATGAACCAAGTTGAAAAAAATGAGAGAGAAAATAGAGAAGTAATCTTTTAAAAATAAATCTTCTTGGCATAATGCAGGAGAATGGGGAACTGATTTATAATTTAATGTAATTTCAACGGGAAAGAATGGCTAAGGACTGGGAATGAAGCATCCCGAAGTTATTATACCAGTCTGTAAAAAAAAAAATAATTACAAAAATACTACCCAAGTGACCACTAAGAGCCAGGCAAGGTGCTGAGGTCTTTCTTAGCAAGAGCTAAGCAGAAGCAGGGGAGGTCCAGATGCAGGACAGAAGGTCAGTAAAAGCTCAAACACAAAGGACCGCTCATTATTGGGGGGAATGTCCAAGGTGCATGTTTGCTCCTCCGGTAAGCACAACTGGCTCATCTGCAACCAAATGCCCGCTCCTGTTTTTATTCCCCTGAGAGCCAGACATCAACATATTACATGTCTAACTCATCCAAAGCAGGACCAGCGCTGCTTTGGAAGCAGTGGGCAGCGGGGACAGACTGTGTCACACTTCCGAGCAGGCAGACACGCCAGTCCGTCCCAACTGCAGTCTCGCCAAGGTCTTTCCAGGCTCCCTGCACTGACAGATCTCCCCGGAGCTCTGTCCTGCTGCCACCAGGACTATCTTTCAGCCTGCTACGACCACACAGTCCATTCCTCGTCGCTGCCGTGAACTTGATATTCACGCCACCTCCATTCAGGCAATATGGCTGGTGAAGAGGACAGCCTTCGCCAGAGTCTCTGAAAGTTCTGCTGGACGGCAATAGGAAGATTCATAAGGGAAGCGGGCAAAACATCACGACAATACCATCCTCTACAGCAGTGGTTCTCAACCTGTGGGTCGCGACCCCTTTGGGAGTCAAATGACACTTTCACAGGGGTCGCCTAAGACCATCGGAAAATACAGGTATTTACATTATAATTCATAACAATAGCAAAATTACAGTTATGAAGTGTGGTTGGGGGTCGCCACAACATGAGGAACTGTATTAAAGGGTCGTGGCATTAGGAAGGTTGAGAACCACTGCACTACAGGCACAGGAAGAGCTCCCCCTGCAGGAGGGAAGAGAACTACAACTAAGGCCTGAGCCTATTCCTAAGCCCGGGTCTGAGGAAACCTCTCAGCTGACTGGGAGACCTGGGAGAACTTCCTTCTGTTCTAGCCCTCATTTTTTTTTTTTTAACATATTTTATTGATTTCTTACAGAGAGGAAGGGAGAGGGATAGAGAGTTAGAAACATCGATCAGCTGCCTCCTGCATGCGCCCTATTCGGGATGTGCCCGCTACCAAGGTACATGCCCTTGACCGGAATCGAACCTGGGACCTTTCAGTCCGCAGGCCGACCCTCTATCTACTGAGCCAAACTGGTTTCGGCCTCAAGTTGTTTTAGTTTCTAGCTTTTACCCTCTCCCACTCGACAGAAAAATAAACTCTTATACAGGAATGAGTGTTAACTGCCAGGCATGGCAGGGGAAATCGGATCTACTACAGAAAGGTTACTAATGGTCGAAGTAACTCAGAAACAGTCCATTTAAAACAGTGAGGACTGCCCCACTGGCTCAGTGGTTGAGCAGTGAGTGACCTATGAACCAGGAGGTCATGGTTCAATTCTCGATCAGGGCACATTCTCGGGTTGCAGGCTCGATCCTAGTGTGGGTTGTGCAGGAGGCAGTCTATCAATGACTTTCGTCGTTGATGTTTCTATCTCTCTCTCCCTCTTCCTTCCTCACTGAAATAAACAAAAATGTATTCAAGAAGATAAAACAGCCGAGACCGGTTTGGCTCAATGGATAGAGCCTCGGCCTGTGGACTGAAAGGTCCCAGGTTTGATTCCGGTCAGGCACAACTCCAGTAGGGGGCGTGCAGGAGGCGGCTGATGGATGTCTCTCTCTCATCGATGTTTCTGACTTTCTATCCCTCTCCCTTCCTCTCTGTAAAAAATCAATAAAATATTTTTTAAAAAGAAGATAAAACAATGAGGATTTACTTCCCTGTAAGTATATACACAGGAGAGCAGCCACTGTGTAGACTTTTTCTTAGCTCAAAGGCAAGGGTGGGATTATAGAGGCAGACGCCACCTTATTTCACAGGAGAAGTGATTTAGTCCCGGGCCTGTTAGGCTGGGACTAGTTCGAGTGAAGCTCATCCCAGGATGATGAAGTCCAGTTGTAGTTTTTAGAAACTGTGTGCATCCACCCAAGTCCAACAGGTTGAGTCCAAATAATAAAACTGAGTCACCGACCACAGAGAGTTAACATTCACTGTCCAGAGCTGGCTGCCCGCAAATCCTGGGGGGCTTTCTGAGCAACAGGTGCTCTGGTACCTTCTCCTGGGCCCTAATCACTTGCTCTCTTGTCACCTCTTTTCCCAGTCCAGATGCAGGTGTCTGTAGATGTTCATTACATTCGAATCTCTGCGTCCTCAGATCTTTCTTCTCCCATCGAGAAAATTTTATCTCCTTCCTTCATAACACAGCTACTTAGATGTGCCCGGCACACCGTCCTGTCAATGATAACCTCCCCGCCCCACCCACCCACCCACCCACCCACCCACCCACGCCGTGACACGGACAATAAAGCCTTGCAAACTGACTGGGGCTTTGAGTTTCCGTGTCTGACAGCCTATCTGGCGGCCTATTGACTGTTCTATTTTCTCTCTACATTCCAGCAAAAAACACAGATAAAGAGCACTCTCTCCATTTCCTCTACTCTCCCTGACCAGCCCCCATCTAAACAGGGGAAGAATAAACAATCCAAGGGGGAAAAAAAAATACTAAAACAATTTGTCTGGAGACATGATGAGTCATGACATGCTTTTTTCTTTTTTCTTCTTGCTGTTCACATCAGATGTTAATTATTTTTTTCAGGTTGTTGTGCCAAATCTCAGAAGTCAAGAATAGAAAAAGGAAAATGATCCACAACCTTTCCCTTCCCACAAGGAAACACCTAGAGCTGGAAGTAACCACCCTGTTCACTTCCCACACAGAATCCTTGGCACTTCACCAGCTGCCAAATCGCTTTCATGATCTGCGGAAGTGACTTGGAGGTAAAGGAAGCTCTACAGGCCCCTTTCCTACCTGCATTTATTCTGTAGAAAGTCCTCCACCACCACCAAATATAAATGTTAAAAACGAAACAACACGCAAAAAAAACTTAAGGACTTGTTTGCCAACAAAACTGTTTGTGCAAGTAATTTAAACTGTAGCATGCAATGGCAGACACTCCCTGAGATGACCCCCAATAAGGCACACCCTTGTATAATCCTCTCCCCCTAAGTGCAGGCAGAATGTGTGATTTGCTTCCAACCAACAGAAAATGGCAAAGGGGATGAGATGTCATTCTCATGATTAGGTTACATTACATGGAAAGCATAAAGGGTTTTTCTAGATGTGATTAAAGTCCCTAATCAGTTGACTTTAATAAAAAGGATGATTATCCTAGGTGGACCTGACCTAATAAGGTGAGCCTTTTAAGAGTATCTATAGCCCAGAATAGTATTGCTCAATGGTTAGAGCGCTGGCCCATGAGCCAAAGGGTCACAGGTTCTAATCCCAGTTAAAGGCACGTACCTGGGTTGCAGGTTCAAGTCCTGACCCTCATTGGGGCCCAGCAGCAGGCAACCAATTGATGTGTCTCTCTCACATCAATGTTTCTCTCGCTCTCGCTCTCTTCCTCCCTCCCTCTTTCCCTTCCTCTCTTTCTAAAGAAAAAAAAAAATCAATGGAAAAATTGTCCTTGGGTGAGGATTAACAAAACAAAAAAAGAGTATCTTGAGATCAGAGGTGAAAAGAACCAAGATGCAGCCATGAATCCTACAGGCACAAGGAAATGAGTCTGCCAGCAGCCTGGAGAGCTTGGAAGAGCCTCATTCCCCAGTTGAGCCTCTGGATGAGAACACAGCCCACAGATGTCTGGATTTCAGCTTGTGAAACCCTGAGAAAAGCTAAATAACAGCCAGCTAAATAACAACCAGGCCTCAGGTCTACAGAAATTGTAAGATAACAAAGATATGTTGTTTTAAGCATCTAAGTTTGTGATCACTTATTACGTAGCATAGAAAACGAGTATGCATGCTAACACTGCAACCAGGAACTTTTTCTTTTCCAAGTTAGAGACAAGACATCTGTTTGCAGACACACCCTCGTTTTATCATCCGCATATGCATCCCCCTGGGTGCCAGAGTGAGCGGATATATGCTAATGTCCCCTATTTCTTTCTGGTGTCTGCATTACTATGCATCATTTGACAATTTGAATGGGTCCAGGACCTGACTATATTCCCAACCGTCCATCAGGTTTTAATTTTCCCAATGCTGTGGTGTCAGTCTGCCAGACAAAAAACCTTTCTGTTATTAAATTCCACTCTGCTGTGGGTAACTAGGGAATACAGGTAATAAGTTATATATTCACAGAGACAGACAGTGGCAAACTGAGGGTGTCTGGCTGAAAACCCCCAGAGTCCTCATTGGTATTTAAATAGACGTCAACCCTTAAACCCTGCAGTGTCTCCTGTGAGAAACATCTTTTCTGTCCTGTGGAATTTTCTACGTGTCTACCTTCTCTATTCCAAATAACGTTTTATTCATTTTACCTCACAGGGCAGGACAAAGCAAGATGCTACTGAAATAGGCTTGTGGATCTACACAAACGAAAAGACAACCTTCGCTCTCTGCCAAGCAGATGTGGAAAGCCTAAGAAACAGACCTCTGCCCGCCACCACCACCATCTTTCTCTCTTTTAGACAGAGGCTCCTGTGTAAGGCTGCTGGTTCTCAACGTCTTGACTATCCTCACCTTGGGTCAAATCTTCCCTGAACATCACAATAGCCAGCTAACAGGTTCCACCACTTCTCGTCTGCTCCATCTCCAATCAGCCTTCCACACCGTGCTGCCAGAGTAATCTTTCTAAACTTCAAATCTGACTGTGTTATTCTGGGCTTAAAATCCATCCATCCAATACTCCTTAACAATGACAAACAACATTCAAAAAGGTGGCGGTGGTAAACCACCCTCGTTTGAGGGTACCCCAAAGCCTTCATATTTACCTGGAGAGAAAATATATTATGAATGTAAGCTGGGACATTATTATTCCTACTTGTATACCCTCAGCACTGTTTGTGAGATAAATAATATGTGCTTCCCTATTGATGAACCTTGTTTCAGAAAAGAATGTCCAACTCCTAAGGTTCCTAATGGTGAAGTCTACGAACCAAAGGTGTCTATGAACCAAAAACGGGCTTTCAATTTGATACAGGCGCTTACCTTTATTGCAACTACGGAGATTTTGTGTGAGGCACCTAGAAAAATAGATAATGGAAAGCGCACGAATAGCTGAAGGAAGGTATTTGAATTTAATGAAGTAGTGACTTCTACTCGTGACCCTTCAAATGGACCTCAGGAGTATTCACCTATTGGAGAGAGCAAGCTTCTTTGTTCTGGGCCTGCCAGACGGAGCTGTGAGCCTCCTCAATGTAAAGTTTATGTTGTTCATTATCTTCCACCAATGAGTGAGAACATGTGACATTCATCTTTCTCTGACTGGCTTACCTCACTTAGCATAATGCTCTCCAGTTCCAGCTATGCCAGCGGTTCTCAACCTGTGGGTCGCGACCCCTTTGGGGGTCGAACGACCCTTTCACAGGGGTCGCCTAAGACTATTGGAAAACACCTATTTCCCATGGTCTTAGGAACCAACACACCGCTCCTCGGTGTAGCAAAGTGTAGCAATGTAGTTTACTGTTGTTATATTAAGACTGTTACCCATGCGACACCACGATTCAAGACAAAATTTCATTTTATTTGTAATTAGAAATAAATATTTCACAATATATAATTACATATTGTTTTTGTGATTAATCACTATGCTTTAATTATGTTCCATTTGTAACAATGAAAATACATCCTGCCTATCAGGTATTTACATTACAGCTCATAACAGTAGCAAAATTACAGTTATGAAGTAGTAACAGAAATAATTTTATGGTTGGGGGTCACCACCACATGAGGAGCTGTCTTAAAGGGTCGCGGCATTAGGAAGGTTGAGAACCACTGATCTATGCTGTTGCAAATGTGGTGCAGTGTGACCCGCCAGTACTCAAATATGGAAAACCATTGTCAAATAGGAAAGAACGTTTTTCCTACAAAAATGAGGTTGCATTTGAATGCCTGAAGGGTTTTTATCTTCATGGCAGCAACCCCGTGTTCTGTGGTGGAAACAATACATACTTGGGAGCCTGAGATGCCCACAGGTATTAAAGGTTTCAAGCCTACCCATCCAAACAAACTTCCGGTTTCCAGATATCCAGGATATCCCAAGTCTCTTGCATCACCACCAATTGAAGGGATTTTTGAAATGGATCCAGAAATCATTAATCTAATTTATTCTTACTATATTTGTTGCCATTACAGTAATTTGCACCTGTGTGTACAAATGTCTTCGCAGAGGAACAAAAGGGAGAAATTAAACATGTTTCTTCTAAAAAAAAAATGACAAACAAGCTTCCTTACATATCCAAACTTGTCTCCTGTCAACCAACACCAGTCACCTACCCCAGTGTTCCAGGCAAACCTCAATGAGCCATTTCTCCAATGACGCAAGCTCACCAGCACCTCCATGCCTTTGCCAGGAGAGTCCCTCTGCCTCGTTTGCCCTACTTATCTTTACAGATAAACCCTAGACTAGCGGTTCTCAACCTGTGGGTGGCGACCCCTTTGGGGGTCGAACAACACTTTCACAGGGGTCGCCTAAGACCATTGGAAAACACAGATACGATTCATCACAGTTGCAAAATTACAGTTATGAAGTAGCAGCAAAAATAATTTTATGGTTGGGGGTCACCACAACATGAGGGACTGTATTAAAGGGTCGTGGCATTAGAAAGGTTGAGAACCACTGCCCTAGACTAAGTATCCCTACCCAGCACTCCCACAGCACAAGGCACGTACCACACTTCCCAGTATTTGCTATTATTTTTCTGTCTCCTTGCCTAACCTATTAGCCTCATTAGGAGAGAGACCACATGTTTTGCTCATCACTGTATCACCAGTACCTAACAGAGTATCTGCCACATGGTAGTCACTCAGTAAATATTGGAGTGATTGACTTAAATAACAATAATAACAGCAGCTAACATTTATTCAGCACTTACTGTGTGCCAGGCACTGTTCTAAGTACTTCATATGTGCTAATTCATTTAAAACCCACAGGATCTCAAACACTATTATCTCACTTTACAAATAAATAAATTGTGACACAGAGGTATTAAGTAACATGTCCAAGGTTATTCAGCCATGAAGAGACAGAGCCAGGAACCTGAGTCCAGAGAGTGAATTTCAGAGCCTGGGTTCTAACCACTCCTCCACACTGCCTCGCCTTTCTATGTGATTCCGTTCCAATGCCACCTTCTACGTAAACCTTCTCTGACCATGCAATCTGAGGTAGATGTGTCTCTTCAGTATCCCATGACACCCCATATGCACCTTCATCATAGCAGTTAGCGCACTGCACTATGACACTCAGTGTCTGTCGTCATTATTCCATGAGCTCCTTGAGGACAGGCACTTTGACTTGGTTTTCATTTGTATCCTCAGGCCTCGCACACGGTAAATACGCAAATAGCCTTTATGGATGGATGGATGGATGGATAGATGGATAGATGGATGGGTGGATAGGTGGATGGGTGGATGGGTGGATGGGTGGATGGATGGGTGGATGGATGGATGGATGGATAGATGGGTGAATAACGGGAGATGGAGAGCAAGCTTTCATTCTCAGATAATCCAGCAGGTGGCAGAAGAAGACAAAAGCTACACGGAGAATGGGGGGCTGCCGTACCTTTCACATGAGTCACTTTCTTCATGATGGTTTCCTGCTCTCGACAAAGAGTCACTGTCACTGCGGCTTCAGATGTGCCATAGCCCCAAATCACAGCCCCTGCAGGCTCCTTCTGAAGTACCATGGAATCACTGATGTATGACGCAAATCGAAAACCAGCACCTAGAAAAGTCAGCAAACGGAAGAGCATCACCGGGAAGACTCATCGCTGCTAGAATCTGGTTAAAGAGCAAGAAACATAAGGTCTTTATACAAGAGAATTTGAATATACCCCGTACTTTTAATCTTCCAAAACTAGATCTTATTCCTCCTAATGAGGTAAGCAGCATAACAAGAACAGTTTCCAACAAGATGCATCACAGCACAACACCAACAAGGAAAACTCCAAGAGCCGAGAGCAACCAATGTCCTACAGACCTCGTCCCCGTCACAGCTTTTGACCTGCCTCTGCCCTCGGGCCTGGCCCTACTGCTTGAGTCTCTCCTCCCGATTCATTAAGATGCTCCTTTCCTGCACCCTACAGATGGTGTTTATGAGAAGAAGAAACCTCTTCCTTCCTCTACTTTCCACTCCCACTCCCACTCCCGAATAGCAGGGAATTAAGAAGCCTGCCACTCTCCAACACAGCCCTCTCTAATCTTTCCCCCCTTCCCACCTTACCAGTGTGAATTCCCCTCAAATAATTCCCCTTCGTATGGCTTTCTAACAACCCACTGAAAATGCTAACGAAGCATTTATGAATATCCTCGACAAATCTGCTTCCTTCGAAGGTAAATTCAGATAAATGGAGATGCAAAAATAAATAAATAAAGTCAGTGGGAGTTAGAAGGTCACAGTGTCCTCACAAAGGTCTTCTGTCGCCATTCCACCCATTTCACAAGCTAAATTATGCACCAGGAACAGGAGAAAGAGCACTCGAAACTGCGGATTCTATTCTAGAGTCACTAACAAGACTGAACAAGAACTCGCTTTAACAAGATCATGCCTATTTTTAACAGCCAGCCTATATAGAAGTATTTCATTAGTAACAAGCATCCATCCACATTATCTCAGCGAGCTCCTCATCAAAACTTCAAAGGGGGGGGGGGAACTTACATCTTTGTCTCAATAAAACAGACCCCAAAAAAATCCCTAGAAGAAAATAATTAACATTATTAAAAAATTTTTTTAAAGATTTTCAACAAAAAATGATAGGCAGGAGAGAGAATCAGACCTAACAAGGTTGACATTTTCCTCCCTCGAAGCTACATATGATGATGGCCCCTTAGGCGATGCTTTAAGGAGCAGCACAGCTAATGGGGCCTCCTACACAGACTCGGTGGCCTATTTGTCCTGCACTTCGAGTGAGAACCCGTCCCTAAACATCCTCAGCTCTCTCTTCTGAGTGAGTTCCACCATGAAGCCTACATGACAGTCAGAGTCCTGCGGAAGGCCCAGTGGGCTGCAGACGCGCGGCTGCCTGGAGCCAAGGGCTCTGAGAGCGCCAAGGGGAGTTGCATAAGCGCAGTGGCAGCCTGCGGGAGGGAAGAGGGGGGGGCACGCGTGTGGGAGGGCCTTGTCTTGGGTAGGTGCTTCTTAGGGAACAAAACTGAAAACTAAAGGTCTAAAAGCTAAGCAGAGAGGGGGTGGAGGTGAAGGAATGGAGGGAGGAAATCTGGCTGCCACTGGCAGATGAGCCGGTGCAAAGAGAAGGCTCTAGATGTGTGCAGCGCCATCTGAGGCTGCAGGAAACACCTTTCCAAATCAGTGTGTCTTCTCCAACACTCACACAATGAACCTCTTTGTAACTGTTCTGAGTTAAAGAATGTTAGAGGTAGCCCGGCTGGCATGGCTCAGTGGTTGGGCATTGATTGACCTATGAACCAGGAGGTCGCAGTTCAATTCCCAATCAGGGCACATGCCCAGGTAGCCATTTCTATATCCAGTGGGGGGCGGGGGCAGAGGGGGTGTGCAGATGACAGACGATCAATGATTCTCATTATTGGTGTTTCTCTCTCTCTGTCCCTCTCCCTTCCTATCTGAAGTTAATAAACATAAAAAGAATTTTAGAGGTAGAAAGATCTTTCACACCCAGTTTATAATCATGGTATTTACTGACCAACAGACTGAGACCCAAGTAGATTAGGTTATTTAAAAATATAGCTTGCATATTGATTCTTGAACTCAACAAGTATTTTTTGATGCCTACTATGTGCTAGGCACCATGTAAGCATAGAGACTATAACAGTGGAGGTGGGGGGAAGGATAAGACAAAATCCTTGCCAGCAGGGAGCTTACATTCTATGAATTCACTTACTTGTGCTAAACACACTGCACATATTAAATTTCTTCAGCCCCAAATCACAGAGGTAGTATATGACAGGACTAGAAACCAAGCCACTGGATTTCAATGTTACTGCAATTTCCACTCAGCCACAGTTCGAAACTGGTGGTGAATCAAAGGTCCTATTCCCTGTGCTTCTAAAGCTTACATTCCAGACTGAGTGACCAGTGGAACACTTCGAAGGGATGGAGCAAGGAACAAAACAGGAGGCTAAGGAAGAAGGCAGGACTGGTAAACTTTGGTCAAACAAGAAACTTAGGTTTAAAATTTAAAAAAAATTTTTTTTAAGTTTTCAATTTTTCCTTCATTTGGATATTAGATTAAAAACAAAAAAACACACAAAAAACAGGAATCAGTGTTCTGGGGAAGAGACCATCATTAATAGTAAATTGAGCCCTGACTGGTTTGGCTCAGTGGATAGAGCATCAGCCTGCAGACTCAAAGGTCCCAGGTTCGATTCCGGTCAAGGGCATGTACCTTGGTTGCGGGCACATCCCCAGTAGGAGGTGTGCAGGAGGCAGCTGATGGATGTTTCTCTCTCATCAATGTTTCTAACTCTCTATCCTTCTCCCTTCCTCTCTGGAAAAAAATCAATAAAAAAAAAAAAAGTAAACTGAGCCCTGGCCAGTTTTCCTCAGTAGTTAGAGCATCGGCCCATGGATTGAAGGGTCTCAGGTTCGATTCTCAGAGCCACTCCATTTGACTTTGTCACGTAGATTTCTCTCTTTCTCTCTCTCCACCCTTCCTCCCTCCCTTCCACTCAGTCTGAAAATCAATAGAAAAAATATCCTCGGGTGTGGATTTAAAAAAGAAAAAAAAAGCAAACTGAGGAAACTAGGACAGTGAGGAATGGTGGGTGCACTTAGGAGGAACCCCCAGGGAATCTCAACAAAACTGGCAGCATTCTCGCTCTTAAGTTGGGCTGAGCGCCCAGGCATGTTCATTGTATTGTTTCGTGGTTTATATATATATTTGTACATCTCAAATACTACATGATACATATGAACCCAGGGAAATGATTTGAAGGAAAGAGTTCAGGATGTGCAACCAAAAGGAGAAGTTAAGAGGATCAATCAACAAAAAAAAGAGTCAGTGGTCCTGAAGGTGATGGAATGATATGACCTAAAGGCAAAGATAAAATACAGATATCCAGGTTAACAGCTTCTCACAGAGAAAACAAACAGAATAATGGCCCCACTCTCCTCTTCACCTTCTCTCCACATCATATGCCAGATGCAGAGGCCACTGTGTGAGGCCGAGAGGGAGATAAAGGTTAGTTAAAGGAAAAAGCACCCATGGGCTGCAGCTTGTCTGGATCCGGTACTAACTGGGTTCTGGGGCACAGCAGCGGTCGCTCTTCCGCCCTCCCACCATCCTCCCACCTCAACTTCCATTTCTTGGCAGGGATCTCTGTGGCCCACTGTTTGAGTGTTTGGAGGGAGAAAACGAGGTCCAGCCTGTATCACTTTCACTTCGCACTAGCTGACAGATCTGGTTTCCCCACAGCTGTGACCCAGAGTCCAGCCTTGTGTATTCCACGGACGGGGTCTGACTTGGACAACAGGCCGGGGGTCGCCCTCTTCCCCACTGCCGTGCATATTATCTATCCCCCACCCGTGTCTGTAAGCTGCACCAGAGAGCAAAGCGGAGCCTTAAATACCCTGAGCCAGGGAGGGAGTTGTACTTCACAGGCCTGTCACCACTTCCACTAGCAACATTTAAGTCCTTGCCTAAAGCAAACCCTTCCTCAGCTTCCACTGAGAGGCCTGCGCTGAAATGGTCTGCAGGACTCTGGTCACCTGTTTCTACATATAATAACTTGCTTCCTCTTCCCGCCCCCCCGCCCCCCTTCGAGCTCCCCAGCTGTTATTCAAAGCCCCCGAGGGCCAGCCCACTGAGATAAACCCATCTCTCCATCTGCCCTACGCGCTGCACGGGATGGAGGAAGCGGAAGGGCAGGAGCTACAGTCCGGCGGAACTGGCAGTCCAGGCCTGGGTCGGAGATCCCTTTCCGGCCCTTGAGAGGGGTTGCGGGTGGGGGTTCCTGCCTGCGAGCACGCGGGAGGTCGGAGCCCGCATCAGCTGACGAGCAGGGTCGGGCCCAGCCAGGCCCCCTCACCTGCATGCATGTGGGCCCGCAGGACTACTGGCAGCAACAGCCCCAAGGCAACCCCCAGCGCCACCATGCTGGCTAAGCTCCGTCTCCCCGCGCGGGCCGCGCAACCCGGAGGCAGCCGGGGGCGGGGTCTATGACGGGCGGGGCCCGGAGTGGGCGGGGCCAACTGACCCCGCCCTCCCAGGCCATGCCGTCCGCGAAGCCGTTTGCGGCCGCCCGAGAGGACCCCCCTCGTCCCTTCTCGGCCGCCGTAGTGGAGTAAAATAGAAGGAAAAAAAAAAACGGTTCCTCAGCAACGAGAACAAACAACTGGAACCACCGGCACCAGCTCTGGGAGAACCAAGAGGTGAGGCGGTTTACCCCGCTTCCTCTCCAAAACCGAGACCTCGCCCTGTCCCTTCGCCTCTCGTAGTCCCTCCGCGTCCCCGACACGTCCCGGGAACCCGGGCGGATGGGAGGCGGCGGCCGCAGTCCAGTCCCAGGTCCTCGACGTGCGGCGCCGCCCACCGCCCTCGCCCCGCAGGTGGATGGGCTCAGGGGCGGCCCTGGGATCGGGTCAGGGCCCCCTCACCCGTCCGTTTCACAACCGCCAGGGATTCCACTCCTAATCCCCGGGTCCCCTCGGGAAAGGGGGTTAGAGGAACCTCCACCGACCGGGCCTCGTGAAGCCGCTGGCCCCGCACGGAGACCCCCCGCCCGGCCGGGGCCGGCTCGGCGGCGGCGTAACCGTCACAACAGGCCGCGCTGGGCGCGCCTTGCAGACCCGTCGCCGCGGCCGCGGGTGGACAGCCGCCCTCCCTCATCCTGGACGGGAGACCGGACCTGGTCCAGAAAAAAACAGAAAATAACAATGAGAATCCCCCATCTGGGGCGGCTGCGATTGCAAAACCCTGGCCGCGCCCGCCCGCCCCTTCCAGGGAGAGAGAGAACTAAGTGTGAACCGCGCTCACTCAACAAATTAGAATCATTTCTAGAACCAGGGCCAGGTCTGACTTTTAAAACAAAACAAAACAAAAAAAAATTTTTTTAGACCCTTAACCAGGGTCTTTTCGGCAATTTACGGTGACGTTTTAGCAGCCATTCTCTCTCCACTCCTGCGGAGACGGCAGACATCACTCTCACCTTGGAAAGAGAAAGAAAAAGCATACTTAATATCATAGTGAAAAATCTGTGATTTTTTTTTGTAGTGAACATAATGATCTATTGAATCTGTAATAGCCTCATCAAGAACGATGCCTCGTTAGTGACGAATTCAAAACTCTTCGGGACGGAGGGAGGGGCGTGGGGTGTGTGGCAGGGGGGGGGGGGGGGGGGGGGCTGAAGGCCCGGAAGTGCGGCAGTGAGACCTCATTTGCTGCCGTGGCTGTGATTGTAGCGGTGTGATGAGACAGATCTAAAGACAGTGCTCTTTGATGAATCCTAGGTACAGTAGGCAGTTCCTTCCAAGAAGATGTCGATTCCATTCTCCAACACCCACTACCGCATTCCGCAAGGATTTGGGAATCTTCTTGAAGGGCTGACACGTGAGATTCTGAGGCAGCAACCGGAAAATATACCATCTTTTGCAGCAGCCTATTTTGAGAGTCTTCTAGAGAAGAGAGAGAGTAAGCTTTAAAAAAAAAAAATAAGCATTTAGAAAAAGAGAGAGAGAGACTTAAATACTTGTTTATGGTGAAACTTGCTTGAAACAACATGTGCCTTTTGGGCAGGTTCCCTCAAATCACATCATTTCACGTTATCGAGGATGACCAGTTATTACCCAGACCTTCGGGGTTACCCGCTGGGTGGAAGGTGACCCCACGGGGTCATGTGGGGTAGCTCTCCGTGGCTCCCCGCTGGCGGTTCCCCCCGTTCCCCCAAGGCAGCGGACTGTCTGTTCTCACTGGGAGGAGAGTTTGTGGCTTTCTTAACATTTTTTTTTTTTTGCTCTTCTTACTTGACGGTATTATAAGTATGGTAAAAAATAATCCTACACGCCTTAGGTTATATAAACTGGTGTTTGCCGAGGGGTGTGAAACTGTCCTATAATAAAGGCACCGAGAAAAAGTGCTTTGAAAAGTGAGCTCCCATTCGCCCAAGGTTCCATCCCGCTCAGAGACTAAGCTTCAGGCTAACCCTGACTCTAGCTGAGAGCCAAAGCCACTCCTTCACTTGCATAAATAAAATTTCCAGATTCCCTGCCACTGTCAAGACCCTGCCTGATGGTCAAAGTGGAGATCATTGCAGCTGTAATTGTCTATTTAAAACGTGTAACAAGAGCCACCGTTTTTAACATAAGCTGTTATCATTACTTCTGATTACCGTATTCCAACAGAGCGGTAAAGGTGCCCAGAGAAACCACAAATAAACAAACATTCCATTTTAAATCTTTTTAGGAGGAGGAAACACAAGGCTTGAGTTGAAACAACTCCCAGACACACTGCATAGCTCCCCACCCGCTGTCTTCTTTGCTCTCCCCTGGCAAAGCTCAGGATCTCTGCCAGTTTCCTGAATGCCGCTGATCTTTCCCATACCCAGTCACTGCATGTTTGTCACACAATCTGCAACTTAAGTGCCACTAAAAGAGCTAGGGAGAGAAATCCTTTAGGGTAACAAACGTTAATTTTGTTGTTATAACTTTCTTTTATAAATTAATAAAATATCTTTAGTCATTTATTTAAATTTAGACCTTAAAAACACCCTATTACAAAACATTTGAGTCATTGTTACTGGATCATAATAATTAAAGCAATTGGCAACTCAGGGTAATGGTCTCAGAATACTAACTCGAATAAAAATGGGTAAGACTGTTTGAAAAATTTGAGAAAGCTTTAAGCATCAAACCCATTCTCACTCATGTAACCAAAGCTGAGTTTTCTAACTGATACAAGTATTAGGATTTAGTCTCTCCAAGTGGGAAGAATGAAGTCTTCTTGGCCAGTCTCTCACACAGTGCAAGAATTTCCTTACCAGCATTCTTCATAGGTAATTACTAGTCTTAATTTTTATTTTTGTGATAGGAAGTAAGTTAGTAAATAAGTGGCATCTTAAAATCACTAGACAAAAGGCAGGCTTTTATTAAATGATATAATAAAGATGGAAAAAGTTAGAATTTGATGTATTCCATACATGTTACACCAGGATAAGTTCCAAATTGATCAAATATTTAAATATTTTTTAAATGAAATCTACAAATACTAGAAGAAAATGTGGATAAATTTTTTCTATAAATAAAGGGGGGGAGGGCTGTTAACCAAGTTGCTATAATTAAAAATCCAAGACCAATTAGGGAAAAGATGGAGATAAAATTGACAAGATTACATGACAAAAATTGCCATAAGGAAAATAAAACTACAATGACAAACTGAGAAAAAAAATGTTTGCAATTTATATCTCAACTGGTTAATCAACCTAATAAATAAATAGCTTGTAAAAACAGTGAGAAAAAAGCCCAACAGTGCTATATATTAAAAAAAAATGGGCAAGTGATATGAATTTATACAAAAATAAATGCAAATGGCCCTGGCCAGTTTGGCTCTGTTGAGTATCATCCCATGCACCAAGAGGCCGCTGGTTCAATTCCCATTCCAGTCACATGCCAATAGGGGGCATGCAGGAGACAGCGAAAGGATGTTACTCTCTGCATCTCATTCTCAAATCTATTAAAAAATATTTTAAAAAATAAATGCAAATGGCCTTAACATATTAAAACCTACTTAAATTAACCCATAATAATAGAGGCTCATCTCAAAACTATACTGAGTTATCACCACCCCACCACCAGCACCTACTCATCAGATTGGCAAAAAGCCAAAAGTTTGCCAATTCCAGTTTTGATACAATCCCAAGGAGGGGAAATGGCAATGACCCAGAAATTCCACTTCTTTGCATTGCATTGCATTGCATTATTTGAGGAAGCTTCCCAAATACCCGTAATAGGTATTTATTGAATAAACTAGAGTACATCTACACAATAGAATAATACACAGCTTAAAAAAACAATGAGGAAGATCTCTATATGATGCTATGGAGTGATCTTCAAGATATATTAAGTGAAAAAAGTAAGGTGCAAAAATTATGTGTAGTATGCCATTATCTAATAAAGGAGTGTTGATATGAATACATAACGGTTTATTTATATTTTAAATCTTTTAAAATAACATTTACCTCTAGAGAGAAAAGGAACAGAGTGGAGGGAACAAGATAGAAGCTAGAGTTCTCAATATATATCTTGAGTTTGAAATCATAAATTTTAACATCGTTATAAAATAGAATAAAATTTTAAAATTGTTAATTTCTAAAATTTAGAAGCAAAGTGCAACAGACAAACCTAGTTAGTATTGAATGAATAGCATAACCACAGATACAAATTATTTTAAGTGACTTTATGACACAACTAGGGGCCCAGCATGTGAAATCGCGTGAGACCCAGACCCAGCGTGCCACAGAATGCAGCGTCAAGTCACCTGGTGACCAGTCTTTGGTCATTACAGCATATGACCCCTGGGTTTTTATTATGTAGGTAATTTGTACATCCCTGATGGCTATAGCCTTAAAACAAAATGAATTTTAACATACCTTAAATTATTTTTAGTAATTCTTATTAATATAATATAGTTACCCTATAATTATTTTTTACAATTGTAGGACATAGCAAATAAGTAACTCTCCTATTGTAATGAGGAATAAGACTTTTAATGTAAGAAAAATGATTTACAAATATACAGTTGATAAGATCCTGTAATCCTAAATTTGAATTGAAAATGTAAAATATAAAAATAAAGTTATCTTCTAAAATAATAAAAGAGTAATATGCTAATTAGATCAGACATCCTTCTGAACAGCCTTCCAGATGAAGCAGGGCTGCAAGGGCTGAGGCAACTGCTGCCATTGCCTCGGGCCGAGCCCCTTGCATGAATTTTGTGCATCAGGCCTCTAGTATAAATATAAAAATAAATGTATCCTAATAAAAGAGTAATAATGCAAATTGACCATCACTCCAACACACAAGATGGCTGGCCCCATCTGGACACAAGATGGCTGCCACAAGATGGCCAGCAGGGGAGAGCAGTTGGGAGAGACCAGGCCTACAAGAGAGGGCAGTTGGGGGTGATCAAACCTGCAGGGTAAGGTAGTTAGGGGTGACTAGGCTAGCAGAGGAGGGAAGTTGGGGGCAACCAGGCCTGGAGGGAAGGGCATTTGGGGTGGACCCAAGCCTGCAGGGGAGAGCTGTTGGGGGGACCAGGCCTGCAGGGGAGAACAGTTAGGCATCAATCACGCTGGCAGGGAAGTGGTTAAGGGGTGATCAGGCTGGCAGGCAGAAGCAGTTAGGGGCAATCGGGAAGGAAGGCAGATAAGCAATTGGGAGCCAGCAGTCCTGGATTGTGAGAGGGATGTCCGATTGTCCGTTTTAGGCCCAATCCTCCTGGGATTGGCCCTAAGTGGGCAGTCGGACATCCCTCAAGGGGTCCCAGATTGGAGAGGGTACAGGTTGGGCTGAGGGACACACACCCCCATGCACGAATTTCATACACTGGGCCTCTAGTTATGTATATAAAAAAGTAAATAAAATCCTGTAATCCTAAATTTGAATTTAAAAATATCAGTGTGACCTCATGATATATATATATTTTTTCTTTTTTTATTTTTTTAAATAAAGAAGTGCCCTAGCCAGTTTGGTTCACTAGCATGTTGACCTATGAACCAGGAGGTTAGGGTTCAATACCCAGTCAAGGCACATGCCTGGGTTACGTGCTCAATCCCCTGTGGGGGGCATGCAGGAGGCAGCTGATGGATGATTCTCTCTCATTATTGATGTTACTATTTCTGTCTCCCGCTCCCTTCCTCTCTCTGAAATCAATAAAAACATAAAAAATAAAGTAAGTGGGTTTTAGTTCCATACATTTTCAGGCCTTTTAGGCCTCAGAACAAAGACCAACCCAGTACCAGTGAAGACCTGGCCCCTACACTATCGGCTCTAATTACCATTTCTCCAGGAAACAGGCTTCTTGGAGAACGAGGTAATTTCTTGAACTGGGCAGGAAATACAAAGAACATCTTGCCATCCCAGAAAATAAGGAAACTGTCAAAGATTACTAGAGTTGTTTCCAAAGAACTCAAGAGCATCTAAGAACCCAAATAAGTCCCTACTGGGCAGTTTTGGATAACAAGCATCAATCAGAATAATAAATGTGCTCTAGCCAGTTTGGCTCAGTGGATAGAGCATTGGCCTGCGGAACAAAGGGTCCCAGGTTTAAGTCCAATCCAGAGCACATACCTTGATTGCAGGCTCCTCCCTAGCCTGGGCCTGCCTGGTCAGAGCTTGTGTAGGAGGCAATCAATCGATGTGAGAGAAACATGCTAATGTCTTTCCCTCTCTCTTCTACTCTCTAAAAATCAATGGAAAAATATCTTTGGGTGATGATTAAAAAGAATAATAAATGTAATGAGTTGAAATTCATCCAATTTGTTAAATATTCATGAGTTCATAATGGTAATAATAATAATAATAATAATAATAATAATAATAAAGAAGCTCCTTAAGAGAATCCTAAGGAACCCACTGATTATTGTGAAAATTGGTAAATAAAGGAAAAGAATCAGACCTTTAACCTATCTTTTCTGTAAGAACTATATTTCAGGGTAACCAAATAGTTGATGAAGAAAAGGTTTTCGTTGTTTTATATTGAGTACTCCAGGAAAAAGAAATAATAAAATTAAAACCCTGCCATTTGGCAACACCTAAAGAAATAATCTAAGGAATCATCAATGGGTCCATAAAAATTACAGAGACAATCCGGTACTATGTATCTCCTGACAGTATTACACTGCACTACCTATATTCTTGCCCAAAACAATCAGACTTGAATCAGATTGGACTGTAGATCTAACTAGCTGTCTATAATAAGTTCAAAGGCAGAAGAACTTGTTAAAAAAGCATTATGGGAATGGAATAAAAACTATGGAAAACTCCAAAGGAAAATGACCCAATTTCATCAACAAATAAATTGCAAGGAAAAAATATGGGGTGGGAGATCGGGAGCTTTCAATGCGCAGAGATGTAAGAGACATGATAAAAGGCTGTGTGTGCCCATTGTTTGGGTGCTGATTCAAACCAACAACAATAAAAATTAACAAGATCAGGCAATGAGGGGAATTGGAGTAGTTAATATTAAGAAATTATTGTTGGTATTTTAAGGTATGATAATGATATTGTATCTATACCTTAGTGATGCATACTGAAATAAATATTTATAGATAAAGTAATGTCAGCCATGACCTCCTGGTTCATAGATCGACACTCAACCACCGAGCCACGATGGCTCAGCTAATATGCCTCAGTTTTTTCAAAAATGTTCTCATCCTTCACTTTTTCAAACCTCCTTACTATTTAGCACTTATCTGTATACATTTTTCTGTGTTTACTAATTCATGCTTATAAGTTTCTATACTTATATTTAAGTATTGGCATTTGTTTTTTCTCTCTTTCCCATTTTGTTAAAAATTTTGTGAAGGCAGTGTTTTACTGCCTTTCTAAATATACCTAATGGCTCATCTAATGTTTAATTCATCAGCATATATTTAATGATCACTGGTTATATCTACAGTGCTAAGCTATGCATAACAGCAATAAGATTTTCAACTAAAAAAAAAGAAAGAAAGAAATACATTAGACTTCAAAACCTGAGTACAAAACATAAGAATGTAAAAGTTCTCAATTTTTCTTGATTTCATGTTAAAATGACAATATTTTTATATATTTGGGTTAAATAAAATAGATTCTTCATAAAAAAAAAAGACTTCCAACTGGCATCAATGAACCTCTGATTTGAAAAAGCTTATTTTGGGTTACTTTTAGATTTTACTTTAATGAACTCAAAATAAGTCCAAAATTATTTTATTTTTATTATTTAGAAACCAACTTCGATCCAGCAGAATGGGGAAGTAAGGTGGACGACCGCTTCTATAACAACCATGCATTCAAGGTATGGTCCTGTGAAACTACTGGATTTGGTTGTTTGTTTCCCTGTCTCCAAAACAGATTATTTGATCTCCCCAGACTCATATAAATTGTGAGAGGCATCCAATATATCTTATTAAAGCTTCTTAATTGTAATGTTCTTTCTGATGAGACATCCTTTTCTAAAGTATCTGAATCATACCAGATACATAGTTTAAATTTAAAGATGATCAACAGGAAGAATGTATGTAATCAAAGTTATAGAATAATTAGTCTCATTTATTCACATTTTATTGGGCATAAGTGCTAGGCAGTCACAGATGATAAGTATTGTTGAATTAATGAATGATATTTCATAAAGTAAAACACTGTCCAATTATTTCATTGTCATTGCACTTTACAAAAGACTGAATAGAATTATAGATGGTAATGATAGAATTTTCTGTATAAAGCTAATCTGTTCAGAGACTGAACCTATCTTCTCTTTATTAGCATTCTTAGAACCAGTCTTTCTCAACCAAGATTCCTTAAAATAATTAAGTCCTAAATGGAAGGCACACATTTTATGTAAGGAATCAATGTGCCTCCTTTGTATCAAGAATGCTTCATCATTTCACCATAGTTAATGCATCATTTTGGAGAGAATTGAGACAATAATTACTTAAAAGATTCTGTGTTCTGTGGGCCAGATAAGAAATGCTGGTTGAGAAAAGCTGTGTGGAACACAGCATCATTGGCATCAGCTAAGAACTTGGTAGAAAGTCATTCAGTCTAGGACCCTGCCGCAGGTCTACAAATCAGAAGTTGAATTTTAACAAGATCCCCAAAGGTAAAATGTAGGTACATTAAAGTCTGAGAAAGCACCGCTCCAGACAGCTGTGATAAACCATTAGCCACAAAGCACCCACACATATTTGAATGAAAAGGAATTAACACAGTTTAAGTTTTGATGGTATTCCACCATAGATTTGGGGAATTTCCTGGGGAAATATCTGTCACCTATTCCATGAGTTCAGAAGTAAGTTTCCATCCATTTGTGCCTGCCAGATAAGATAAATGTTCTGTTTATTTCCATTTAACTAGATTATCTGTGTTCATGCTTTATTGGAATCAAAGGAAAATGTTGAAAATGTTAAAATATTGGTGCTATATCAGCTGTTTCTTCTCTTTTGAATTCTAAAGACCTTATTTGATTAGCCTATTTGTCCTTTCTATTTTATGGATGAAGAAAGCTATTTCCATAAGTTGGGAATTAGCAATGTCTCTATTTTGGAAAAAGATTCCATAACCGTGTAAAAACAGGCAGAGCTGGCTTCCCTTTTTCTATTTAAATCATCCCCCACAACCAAACTTAGTCTTTCCACTTAGATTTCAATCTACAAACTTCATTAAAAAGTCAACTGGATTCCAAACTATGCAATACAATGACATTTATTTTGTTTCTATTTTAGAAACTATTGCCACCTCTTCCTTATACTGTTCAGGATTCATTACAGCATCTTATCAACTTTTAGTATAAGACAATAGCTTGTTTTGAATATAAAACAATGTCATATACTTTCAAGATGTAAAAAAGCAAACATTTCTTTAACCAATTCCTTCATCTTTAATACTTAAGCATATTTCCTTGAGAGTTTTCATTCTTTTTCCACCCATTTTCCTTGTTAAAGATCAGTATGTTTTTAATTATCACTTCTTCTCAATAACTTAAAAGTAGTATTTCATTACCTTTAAATAGCTTGATCCCAGACTACTGTTTTTTTTGAAATATTGCCTATTTGGTCCCTTCCCCCCTCTCCAGGAGCAAGAACCAGCTGAGAAAGAGAAGTCTCAGACCCCTGAGAAAGTGGAGACACCAGACACAGCCTTAGTAAGTTACATTTTCCATGCACTATTGGAAAGAATATCACTCAGTGTATAACCATACTCTTTAAATATGAATCTAGTCCATTATCCCTGTTGTCAAAATTGTGATTGTGATTTTGCTTTCTAGATAACTAACATCAGTAATAAACTAACTGGTGGATCTTTTTTTTTTAATGTATTTTATTGATTTTTTTACAGAGAGGAAGGGAGAAGGATAGAGAGTTAGAAACATCGATGAGAGAAAGACATCGATCAGCCGCCTCCTGCATATCTCCCACTGGGGATGTGCCCACAACCAGGACACATGCCCTTGACTGGAATCGAACCTGGGACCCTCCCCCAGTCCGCAGGCTGATGCTCTATCCACTGAGCCAAACCGGAATCGGCAATGGTGGATCATTTTTAGTCATGCCTCTTATAAAGAAAAATTCATTCTTCCCTTTAAAAATAAAATCTTATTTCCCAAGATTATCAACAGATGGAAAAATCTGCTCAAAGGGAAGAACAAGCAGAACTCACCAGCCTCATGCTTGACCCGTCAGATTCACTTTCCAATTTGGGAGCTTTTTTGCTCAGTGATGATGTTACACCACACGGTGGCAAAGGTTCCGAGATGACAGGGAATTATGCAACCAAATGAAATGGCTTGACGCAATGTGTCTTGCCTTCCATGCATTGCCCTCTACAAAAACGACTTCCTGCCTGACAGCCCACATCTAAATAGGAGACCTGGGAGATGCCTTTGTGAGTCCTGTATTCCCTGGTGCGCTAGAGCCAGCTTTCACCCTTTGGGAGAGGATAGTGTGCATTTCTTCACAACCCTGGGCATGGTAATGTCACTTTGGTAGCTTGAAATCAGCCATAGAAGCAGTATTAAGACCACGACAAATGGAATGAGTCAAGACTTTTTTTTTTTCTGGAGAGCCAGTTTTTAAGCATTTACCAACATATCACTGTCTATAATTTTCATAGTCCAGACTCAAGAAGACCAAGCCTACTGAGAAAGAACAACTCACTCTCCACAATACTGAAGGCCAGATTTTGAGTTCCTTTTCATGTCCCAGTTGACACCTATGATGGACATCCCCTCAAGGAATACCTTACTTCCTGCCCAGTGGGGCATAACTTTTCCCTATAACCTTTATAAGTTATTCCAGAATTATATCATACAACTTAGCCTAACATTGGCACAAGACACAGTGGGAGACTGGGAAAGAAGGAAGGGAGGTTTTTTTTTTTGTTTTGTTTTTTAATATATTGATTTTTTACAGAGAGGAAGGGAGAGAGATAGAAAGTCAGAAATATTGATGAGAGAGAGACATCGATCAGCCGCCCCCTGCACACCCCACAGTGGAGATGTGCCCAC
The DNA here is from genome assembly GCA_011751065.1 of Lasiurus cinereus. Taxonomy (NCBI): domain Eukaryota; kingdom Metazoa; phylum Chordata; class Mammalia; order Chiroptera; family Vespertilionidae; genus Lasiurus; species Lasiurus cinereus. The sequence goes on from JAAGEH010000417.1 coordinate 17,289,889, forward strand.
AAGCAAGGTACATGCCCCCAACCGGAATCAAACCTGGGATCTTTCAGTCCGCAAGCTGACGCTCTATTCACTGAGCCAAACCGGTCTCGGCAGGAAGGGAGTTCTGTTTCCTTACATCTTCACTGTTTCCTTTCACAGCTTTTCATGAGTTTGAGCTGGGATCCCATTGATTTCCAACCTCAGGATAATTTACTTGCCCATATTGAGCCATCATCTCAGAGGACTTTATACCATTTTGTTTGCATTTAAAAGTTTAAGAGCCCTAGCTGGTGTGGTTCAGTGGTTGGAACATTCACCTGTGCACGGAAGGTCACAGGTTCAGTTCCTGGTCAGGGGCATATACCTGGTTGCAGGTTCAATCCTCAGCCCCACCCCCACCCCCACCCCTCGTAGGGGCACATGTGGGAGGCAACCAATCAATGTGTGTCTCTTCAACAATGTCTCTCTCTCTCTCTCCCTCCCTCTTTCCCTCCCTCCCTCTCTTCTCCCTCCCTTTCAGTCTTTCTAAAAGTCTAAAAGTCAATGGGAAAACACCCTGGAGTGAGGATTAACAACAACAAAAATAAGAGCTAGCTTTGCCTCATTATTGTAATAGAGGGAGAGGAGAGGTGAACCACTCAGAGGTCTGCCAGTAGGAGGCTGAGTAAATGAATCAGTGCCCACCAATGCAATGCAATACAATGGCGTTATGTGGAAAAAAGAATGAGCAGAGTTATATCCTGAATCATAACATAGATGAAGAGAACCAAGATATGTTGTTAGATAGAAAAGGTAGTGACAGAACATTGTAAATAGCATAAGCTCATTTTTAAAACAAAAAGGCATTCATGTACCCATAGGAATACTTTGTCTATTTTTTAAAATATATTTTATTGATTTTTTTACAGAGAGGAAGGGAGAGGAATAGAGTTAGAAACATCGATGAGAGAGAGACATTGATCAGCCGCCTCCTGCACGCCCCCCACTAGGGATGTGCTCGCAACCAGGACACATGCCCTTGACCAGAATTGAACCCGGGACCCTCAAATCTGCAGGCCGACGCTCTATCCACTGAGCCAAACCGGTTTTGGCGGAATACTTTGTCTATTGATAAATTTTGGAAGAATATATACATCAACCCATAATAATAGTCACCTCTTAGGGGTAGAATTTGGGAAAGGGGAGAAAACTTTCACTGCCAGTGATAAGTTTTTAAATGTATCACTTTTATAATTTAAAATATTAAAATCTATTGAGTTATACCTTAAGAGCTATGCATTTCACTGTCTGCAAGTTACACCTAAATTTAATAAACAAACCAAAAGCTAGATACAAAAGTTAAACAAGCCCTAGCCAGTTTGGCCCAGTGGATAGAACCTGCAGACCAAAGGATCCCGGATTCGATTCCAGTCAAGGAAACGTACCTTGGTTGCAGACTCTTCCTCTGGTCTGGGTCCGTGTAGGAGGCAACCAATCAATGTGTTTCTCTCACATCAATTTCTCTCTGTCTTTCCCTCTCTCTTCCACTCTCCCTAAAAATCAATGGAAAAATATTCTCTGTTGAGGATTAACAACAATAACAAAAAAACCACAAAAGTTAAACCAATCATACTAAAACTAACATTAATGGACTAAGTAGGTTTCTCTCTAGCACTCTAAAGGTGTGCTTTTGGTTAGCTAGTTATTGAGAAATTAAGAAATTAACACTTGCCGAAACCGGTTTGGCTCAGTGAACAGAGCTTCGGCCTGTGGACTGAAAGGTTATGTATCCTGGTTGTGGCACATCCCCAATAGGGGGCGTGCAGGAGGTGGCTGATCGATGTCTCTCTCTCATCGATGTTTCTAACTCTCTATCCCTCTCCCGTTCTCTCTAAAAAATCAATAAAATATATTTTAAAAAATTAACACTTTAATTCATCTATGTAATCATGATTATTTTGAAACAGCACATTTGCTATTTTTCTTGACATTTTTACAGTGTTTCCAGGATTCTTTCTTATCTCTCCCCCCCAAAAAATGTTACTGTTCAGGAAACTGATAAATAGGAGCTATTTTGGAGGAAAAACATTGGCAACGAGATTTAATGTAGAGACATTAAAGAATGACAAAACACAATGCCTGCTATTTTGGCATTTACCATTTGGTACATAGACAACGTGACAATATATATATTTATGTAAAATTCCCTCAGGAAGCAACATATCTCTATTGATTAAATGTATGCACTCTTTTTTTGTATGCATTTTTTATGGCATCAGAATACCGTATGGGGCCCTGGATGGTGTTGCTCAGTTGGTTGGGAATTGTCCTGTGCACCAAAACTTTGCCACTTTGATTCCCAGTCAGGGCACAAGCCTGGGTAGAAGGTTCAATCCCTGGTAGGGGGCATGCAGGAGGCAGCCGATCCATGTTCCACTCTCACATCACTGTTTCTCTCTCTATCCCTCTCCCTTACCTCCTCTCTGAAAATCAATAAAAATATTTTTAAAAATAAAATCTTAAAATCTTTAAACAAAATACTGTGTGGGATGTTTACAAGGTCTCTTTCTCCTTCCCATGCAGGAACCTTCCGAAGAAGATAAAGACAAAGAGGAGCTGGCTGCCGTCAAAATCCAAGCCGTGTTCCGGGGACACTTAGCCAGGGAGGAGGTGAAGAAAATGAAACAAGATGAGCCTGAAGAGAAAACACAGGAAGACAACTGAGGAGACTGGTTTGCCCCCCTAGAAAACACGAAAAAATCATTCCAATCCATCAACCATGTTGTGATTGTCGTTTTTTTTTCTTAGTAAGGGAGATTCGATGTAGTGCAATAACATTGGCTGCTGTTGTGAAAATCTGTCATCAGCATTTGTTTAATAAACATGCCATTGAACACATGCTCTTGAAGATTTCTCTGAGATCAGAAGTCTTATTTATACTTCTCCACGTCTATGTGGAGAGACCCTTGGCTTTAGAACTGGAGCGTGTGCGTTTTCAGAGATCTCAGAGGCCATATATGTGGTCTAGCCATTACCTAATGAGAAGTCCTCTCTACCACATTCCTGACAATGGTCTTTAGCTCCTGTGATAGAGAATCTCACTGCCTTTCGAGGTAGTCCAGTTAATTTTAGAATAACGTGAATTATTAGGAGATAAAGCTGAGTCAGAAATCTGCCATCTTATAAGTTTTCAGCTGGCATGCCTGTGTTCAATCATTCATTAAAAACTATTGAGCAGAATTCGTGTTCTGGGGTTTGATAGTGACTATCTATTCTTGCATTTATGCAGCTGACAGTTTTTACTCTCTTGCTCTCCAGAATGACACAGAATAAGATTAATGCATCATATTTTTTAAAAAAATAAAGCTATCATAACATACTTTTTTCTTCAGCTAAAACTTCCCACATTTCTTTTAAAAAAATACTATATATATTTTATTGGTTTCAGAGAGGAAGGGAGAGGAAGAGAGAGAAAGAAACATCAAAGGTGAGAGAGAATTATTGATCAGCTGCTTCCTGCATGCCCCCTACTAGGGATCGAGCCCACAACCTGGCTGTGAATCGAACTGTGACCTCTTGGTGCATAGGTTGACACTCAGCCACTGAGCCACACCAGCCGGGCCTCCCACATTTCTTTAGTGGAGAAATGGTAATACCTTCATCACAAAATCACAAACTGTGGCAAACCCATGCAAGCCTGATGCCTTATATTTTAGAAAGTTCAGTCTCTCCTGTGTGAGGCCTCCCCACTCCTGAATATTCAAGAAACTGCAAGGCTCGTGTCTTACATCAAAGGAGACAGTTCCTTTCCCAAAGGAAAACGGAGAGAGAGCAGACTCTCGCCATATAATGCTGTTGCCTCCGACCCCAAAGATCAGCCTTGTCAGGCAGACCGACGTATCCTGGCTGGTTCAGGTTCCAGCCTGCACTACATTGGGTGTCCCAGGCGTGGATTCTAGCATTATTCCTCTCTTGGTTCACAGTCACACCGTCATTGGTCCCCAAAGCTCAATAACACGCCTGTGGCTCGTCCTTGAGGAGTTACTAAAACCAGCCATCGGTTATGCATACGAGTGGTCTCCTGCAAACTAGACCTCTGTCTGAAGCTCAGGCTTTCTCTTTCCGCAAAGCAATGTTTTCTCAGGCCCCTGTGGGCCTTCCCTGTCACGGAACCCTATCAGGCCCCACCTCAGACATTCACCCAAGCGATCTCCACTGAAACACCGGTGGCTTACACCAGTGCTTTCAAGATGGTGGCATTCATTCTCCAATCGTCACTCACCTCTAGACAGCCTTCCCCTTCCAGGGTCTTACTAGCACTTCCGTGCCAGCTAAACACAAATCTCTAACATGCACTGGACCCCTCCTTCCATCCTAACGCCCCTCTCCCACACATGGAGGGCAAAATCCAGCTGCTCATTCCTTACTGCACTCAAAGAACCAGCCTCCAACCCCATTTCTTCTCTAAGCCATCCTGCTTGAGGAGTTATCAAAGAGACCCAGAACTTCTGCAATGCAAAGACTTAGCTTCCGCCCTAACCGGTTTGGCTCAGTGGATAGATCGTAGTAGGCCTACGGACTGAAAGGTCCCAGGTTCAACTCTGGTCAAGGGCATGTACCTTGGTTGTGGGCACATCCCCGGTAGCAGGTGTGCAGGAGGCAGCTGATTGACGTTTCTCTCATCGATGTTTCTGACTCTCTATCCCTCTCCCCCCTTCCTCTCTATAAAATATATATATATTTACGACTTAGTCCTGAGAAGTAGACTGGAAGAAAAAGGACTTTTCCCCCTAGTGAGTATATACTCAGTGGGTTCGGGGAATACCAGTTAACTCATGCAATCCTTCTGTTATACCTGTTATAACAACACACAGGAATAACACTCTTGGGGGGAGGGGGGAATTTTTTTTTTAATATGTTTTTTTATTTATTTTAGAGAGAGGAAGAGAGAGGGAGAGAGAGAGAGAAAATTGATGATAGAGTAGTAACAACAACATTGATCCTGCACCCCTCCCCCCACTGGGACTCGAGCCTACAATCCAGAAAATGACCATTCTATTCTTCTATTTGCTCAGGCCAAAAAAGGTAGAATTCATCCGCGCCTCCTCTCTTTCTCTCACTACCTCCTTTACAATTTATGCGCAAGACCTGCCGGCTGCATCTATGTAACACACCCAGGATCTGACCGCTTCTGCTGTTACTCCCCTGGGGGTGGTCCCCAGCATCTCCTTCGAGAATTATGGCAATTACCTCTGTTTCGGTCGTTCAGTCGTTGCCACATTAACGCCGCCCAGTGCTGTATCTTTCTCAGGGGTGTGGGGATCAGAAGCACTTGAGCTGGAGCCAGGCGGGCTCCAGACCTAAGGTTGGGTTCAGCTGTAAGCTGCTCTGGGCTGAGGGTCTGGGGGTTGGCTGGGGAAGGCTGCTACAGGCTGCGAGCCCAAGGGTAAAGTGTAGTATCTGTATGGCCTGGGTCCTGTCTGAGCCCAGGCTGAAAGCGCTATCCAGGACATGCTCTTCTCAGGGTGGTCACAGAAGCACAAGCAGGAAAAGCCACAATGGAAGAATATTTCAAGCTTTTACTCATAATACGTCCACTGACAGTTCACTCACCACAGAAAGTCATTTGACCAAGTGCGAAGTCAAGAGGTGAGGAAATACACTGCTCACCAGGCAATCGTAGCAATGACCTCATGTGCCCATCATGCTGCTAGAGGGTAGTGAAAATTTCTAAAGAACCAGTGATTCAATTGAGTGCAGTTTGCTCTTCCTTTTCACATGCAAAGTACATTCACTTCTATCCCAAGACCCCTGAAAGGACCACCAAACCCTTGAAATGCAGGATATGCATTAGGTCCAGGTATGGCTGTTCTTGATGTCCTACTGTCCTTCTGCCTTCAAACACAACATCATTCCCTTTTGTTGTCATTCTCAAACCAACTAAACAGTGATTTTCCTAATTTCTCCATAAAATTAGCCCAGTAGTTAATCTCTTGATTACTCATATCGACTTGAGTTTTCTTTTCTTTTTCTTTTTTTTAGATTTTATTGATTTTTTTATGGAGGGGAAAGGAGAGGGATAGAGAGTTAGAAATGAAAGGAAATGGACTCTCCTCCATCTTGTCCTATAAGGGCTAGGACCCCTGCCTAAACCCCCCTCCCTTTTCTGGGAGTGGCCACAGGTGTGCCAGCAATGTCTTAACTTCCCCGACCCTCACCTGAAAGGACCAATGAAGCTCCAGGGACACAGCTAAGGTCCTAATTAGGCTTAACCACAGAAAGACCCCATTCAAGTGACCAATCTCTGTAACCCTCAACACTTTCCCAAGCCCCCTAATTATCCTACCCCATAAAACTCATTGTTCCCGCCCGGTCCGCTCTCTCGCCTCGCTGCTACGCCAGAAAGAGGCTGAGAGCCAAACCCGGGTTTGAATAAAGACTCTGCTTTTGCATCGGAAAAGGCTCCTTAGTGGTGGATTATTGGGGACCCCGAACTCTGGGCACAACAGAAACATTGATGAGAGAGAAACATCGATCAGATGCCTCCTACACACCTCCTATTGGGGATGTACCCGCAACCAAGGTACATGCCCCTGACCGGAATCAAACCTGGGACCCTTCAGTCCGCAGGCCGACGCTCTATCCACTGAGCCAAACTGGTTTTGGCTTAACTTGAGTTTTCTAACATTTGAAAGCTTTTCACCAGGTACCACATTTTCTTAAAACTGTGGGTTTTCGCTGAGATTGGTTTGGCTCAGTGGATAGAGCGTCGGCCTGTGGACTAAAGGGTCCCAGGTTCGATTCCGGTCAGGGACGTGTACCTTGGCTGCCGGTGCATCTCCGGTGGGGGGCGTGCAGGAGGCGGCTGATTGATGTCTCTCTCTCATCGATGTTTCTAACTCTCTATCCCTCTCCCTTCCTCTCTGTAGAAGAATCAATAAAATATATTTTAAAAAAACAAAAAACTGTGGGTTTTCTTCCTGTAAGATCACTCCCATATGCTTGCTTATTGGGAAGGGAGAGGAGGCCATACAGGAGCCAGGTACTAATTTCCTACATGCAGCTCTCTTGGCCTGGGGATACTGTATGTCTAAAGAGCACGTTACACACATAGGACTAGGGCTTTGGCTTTTCATTTTTAGTCTTATTTTTCCTCTCCCTAATCAAATGTTAAAATGAGAGAGATCATGGTCACTTAGCTACCATTGGGCCCAGCATCAGATTTTTCTGGGGTAGCCATAGGTATCTGTAAGAAACATATAACTCTGACCCATTCTGTACCACTTTGTGATGCGGATAAACTCATTTGCAAGCTGAAGTGCTTTTGACAAATAGAGCCACTGGGAGTGACATTTATGCCCGGGAGGCTCTCAGAAGAGACCAAACATGCAAAATGCAATACTTTAGAATGTGACCTTATTTTCTGTGAATGAAATGTTCTTGGGAATAAGCAGTGTTTTGGTGTAGAGCCAAAAATAAAAGCCTGCTGGGTGGTGATGTTATTGTAACCAACATCTTAAGCGTCATCACACTCATTATTAGTCACCCTAGCAAAGAATTATCAACATTCCAAGACCAAGAGGTCACCATGGGAAGTGTATAAACATACTCTCCCCAAAGGTCAGATATAAGATTATATCTGCTATTACTGCTATTAAGTCTGCTATTACTCTATCCCCAAAGACATCTGTCTCAGAGGTTTCTGACCAAGAATTAAATATTTTATTACTAAAAGTAGGGCTCAGTTTGATAAACAAGATATTAAACCAATTTTTAAAAGTATCAGGAAAACTTGTGTTTTTTTTAATCCTGAAACAATAGGAAATATGCTTGCAGTGCTATCCAAATAAAGAGTTTAGAATCCCTTGCTTTTATTTATTTATTTTTATAAAAAATATATTTTTAGTGATTTTAGAGAGGAAGAGATAGAAACATCAATGATGAGAAAGCATCATTGATTGGCTGCCTCTGCAAGGTCCTTACTGGGGATGGAGCCCACAACCTGGGTATGTGTCCTGATCAGGAATCAAACCATGACCTCCTGGTTCACAGGTCAACGATTAACCACTAAGACATGCTAGCCGCCAGCTAGAGTGTTTGGCGTTTAGATTGCTGGGGTGGTGTCGTGAAGGATGCTGTGTGCTGCCTAGACCTGCCCTCTTTTTCAGGACTAACGGCTACACCCTTTCTAGGAATTGCCTTCAGCATTAGGAAGTGGGTCACCCTGGGTTTTACCCTCCCTGGGGGCAGCTGGTATCTAAGGACAAGTCCCTGCTGAGGTAAAAGGGCTTGGCCCCTTGCCTCAAATTGAGAAAGCTCTACTCTTAGGATTTGTTATAGTTCAACTTCACCCTGTATCCAGTCCTGCTTCCCTACTGTCCTTACAGGTATTGTTCCTGAATGCACTCGCCAATAAACCACCTCTCCTCAAACTCTTAACACCATGGGTCTCAAAAACCATTCCCAGCAACCTGACCTATGCCAGGTAAATTGAAAATCTCTGACATACCTGCACATTAAAAAACTCTTTGCTTCCTCTAGGATCATCCATCCAAAAACTCAGTGATAGACATACCTGCTGGTCATAGAAAAATATAGATTTTTCAATAGAAAAATACATATTTCTCTTTCTTCTCCAATTGAATTATAATTACCAAAATTCCAAATAGTAATACCATGTACTGAACTGTGTCTCCAGAATTCATATATTGAAGCCCTAACAGTTAATGTGATGACACTTGGATAGGAGATCTTTGAGAGATGATTAGGTTTTGATGAGGTAATGAGGGTAGGGTCTTCATGATAGAATTAGTGCCCTTTTATTTTTATTTTATTTTTAAAATACATTTTATTGATTTTTTACAGATAGGAAGGGAGAGGGATAGAGAGTTAGAAACATCGATAAGAGAGAGACATCGATCAGCCGCCTCCTGCACGCCCCCCACTGGGGAATCTGCCTGCAACCAGGATACATGCCCTTGATCGGAATTGAACCTGGAACCCTTCAGTCAGCAGGCCGACGCTCTATCCACTGAGTCAAACCGGTTTGGGCGAATTAGTGCCCTTTTAAAAAGAAACACCAGAAATTCTCTTTCTCCCCACATCTCTCCTTCCCCCTCTCCCCTAGAATGAAGAGCTCATGGTAAGGGCTAAGGGTTAATTGATGCTCAAATATTAAAAGGAAACAAGTAAGGATCACTTAGCTGCCACTTTGGGCCTAATATCAGATTTTTCTGGGGTAGCCATTTCCTGACTGTTCAGTGTGGCTCCCACCTCCTCCCTTTCTACTAGTACCTAGCTCTTATTTTTGGTTTCTACCCTTCGTAAACAGAGAGCAAAAGTTGACACAGCTCTAGAGGCAAGTACAGATTGGATTAACCCAGTCAGCACTTTCCAGCCCTCAGCAGGCCCTCATTGTTTCAGAACCAGCTGAATGAAGGACGAAGGCTCATCTAACGAAGATAAAAACTCTCACCCAGTGGTGAGGTCACACCCATCCCCCAGAAGACATTTGGAAATGGCTGGAGGCACTTTGGGTTGTCCCAACTCAGGGTGAGAAGGAGGGGTGTTAGGCTATCTAATGGAGAGAGGCCAGGGATGCTTCTTAACATCCTGCGAAGCTCAGGACAGACCCTCTCCCTCAAGAAAGAATTATTCAGCCCAAATGTCGCTGGTGTTAGGTTGAGAAACCCCGATTTAGGCATCAAAAAATCATGTGGACAGACCCTCTCCCTCAATAAAGAATTATTCAGCCCAAATGTCGCTGGTGTTAGGTTGAGAAACCCCGAATTAGGCATCAAAAAGTCCTGTGGCTGCAAGGGAGAACAAGCTTTACAGTAAAGCTGACCCAGCAGGAAGGAAGGCAAAAAGACAGATACCGTATCTATTACTTTAGTGATTATGTCAGTGATCTGCTGAATCAAAACTGAAGTCCGAGGATTTTCCACTTGTGTGAGCCAATTAATCGCCTTAATTTTTTAAAATCCTCCTCTGAGGATATGTTTATTGGGATATATTTGAGAGAGAGAGATACTGATCGGTTACTGCCCAATCATGCCCGACCAAGAATCAAATCCGAAACCTTTGGTGTACGGATGATGCTCCAACCAAGCCACCTGGCTAGGACTCCCTTTAATTTTTCATAGCTCTCAGCTGTAACTGAAATTCTTCCAAACTTGTGAGTCCTGCGTTCAAGAATGGCGAGGGGGACTACAGATATGAAGAACCAGGAGAAGACAGGAGAGGACACAGACAGTGACCAGAAGGAGCAGCAGCTAGAGCTGGAGACGCGGAGAAAGAAAAGGAGTTGGGAGCTACTGGAATTAACACTGTAGAAAATGAAAGAAATCTAGAAATCATGACCTTTTCCTTAAGGGATCGTAGATTTTCATCAAGAAGATACATTTGCAAAAAAGAGTGCAGAGAAGATGAGAAAGGATTTTAAAAATATAACCAAAAAAAAACACCCCACAAACCATAAAAGAAACATCTGATACGTATGCTCACATTAAAATTTAAAATTTCCATATATCAAAAACACCATAAGCAAAGTGAAAAACACAGCACAGAATGAGAGAAGGTATTTGCAATTCAAAATGCATAAAATTAACAAAGGATTAGTATTCAGAATATAACTCCTACTCAGTACAAAAACTTTGCATGGAAATGATAAACACTAAATTTATGATAGTGATTATTGTGGGAGGAATGGAGAAGAGAGAGAATTGGAGAACGGGGCCAAAAGGGTAGGAACAATGAAGATTTTGTACATTGTCTTCTGTTCTTATCTATATGGTTCATAAAGCTTTTTAATGCATTCCAGCAAATCTTTAAGAATAAAAAAATAAATAAAAATATGAGCAGAAGAGGAAACCTGAGTTCAATAAACATACATGAAAAAGTTCAGCCTCTCCCATAAGAAAAATGTAAATTAGACAATAGTGAGACACAATTTCTCCTTTAAAGGTTTGACAGTGCTAAGTGGATGATATGCAACAACTGGAACTCACTTACACTGTTTTTAGCCTGGTTGTAGGCGGCAACTGATCAATGTGTCAGAGCTGATGAACTTGCTGACCATAAGCTTACCTGTTAGTGTTTAAGAAGGTCATTATGTAATACCCCTCTCTTCCCAACTAAATTTTGAACCAATCGAGGGAAACTAAGGAGGAAAGTGAGGATCAAAAGGAGTATTTAGAAACAGGATATTCAGGCTACCACTGAATTTGAGCAGTAATTCATGTCGCTCAGAAAGAGTGAGTCTATCTCTCACATATAAATACAATTGCTGTTGGACTTTGTTGTCATTGGAGAATGAAAATGATTTTGTAAGAAGACAGAAGATGAGAGTTGATTTTTGTTGTTGTATGGAAGTTCAGCTATGTCTGGTAGGGGCACATGAATTTGAGTAGCCGAAAGGGTAGACGCTGCCATTTAGCTCTTGTCCCTCAGCCTCTAGTTGGCTTTGGGATGCTGGGATTGGGCTCTGAACACCACATTTCTCCTTGGCCAGCTGGGTCTCTTTGGGGCTCTGACAATGGGGGCCAGTAAAGCCTGGAGCCGGAGGATAGCACAGGCTCCTCTCTGTTCCACTTCCTCTTGGTTTCCTTTGCCTGTTGATTCCACTGAAAATTGCTTCCCTCTCACTCCAGAGCCGTGTAATCCAGAAGCAGCTGTCCAGTCCAGCTTTTCCACACTCCCAGCCAGCCTCATCTCCCCTCATCCCCTCAGAGGCACCAGCTGGAGTCTTAGCTCTTGGGGGCCCTTTCACTACATTTTTTAAGTTTTAGTAACTTAACTCCTCTTCGTTCCTCCAGGCAGAGGAGTGGTCACTACTTCCTGCAGTGTCTATATCTGAGATAGCTGAATTTTCTTTTAGCTTTTCAGTTACTGTGTTAACAATTCTTTTTTATGTTATTAATTCTCCGTTTATTTTTAGAGAGGGGAAGAGACAGAGAGAGAGAGAAACCTCGATGTGAGAGAGACACATTGATTAGTTGCCACCTACAACCAGGCCCAAAATAAACTTTCTGTCCCTTGATTAGATGGTGACAAATTCAGATGGGAATCAAATTAGATTTATTTCTGTTCTCTCTCTCTCTCTCTCTCTCTCTCTCTCTCTCTCTTTTTTTTTTTTTTACTTAAAAGGGTGGATTAGAGACTTCTGGATTAAGATGAAAGACTGAACATATGCTCCTAATTCTGTATCTTCCAGAAACTCCATTAAGACAACAAAAAACGATTTTTAAAAATTAAGTGCCTCAGAAATGGAGACAAAATCAACCAGTTTGGAAAGCTGTGAACCAGATTCAGCAGAACTCAGAGAACCAAACCCAAATCCAAAGGAAGGAAGGCTGAGAACAATGCAATTTTCACCCCAGACTTTGCACAGGCACAGGGACGGGCAGGATCCATATCGTTAGCCCTGGAACTAGAGGTCTTAAGCGGGGAGGCTAAATGAAAGAAAACTGGGTAAAAGCTCAGAAGCACCGAGATCCTTAGATTCATTTTTCATCTCTAGCCCTTGGGAAGCTGCCCCACATCCCCATCCTAGCAGAATCCTGGAGGTTTAAGTCTAGAACAAACAGAATAGCCGGTAGACTAGACGTTAGTAGGTCCATCTGAGGCACCATCCCCAAAAAGAGTTAAGAATGACCTGAGTCAGAGACTTCCAGGCCCCTTTACCTGTCATCCCCTGTGTTTGGGCAGAAAGATCCTAAAATTCCAAGTAAGAGATGACGACGTTCTTCTCTGAGGAATCTGACCTACCTCTCTGACACTAGGGGTTCTCCACAAGCAGCCCATCAGGTTATTGGCAGCAGGAACAGCCCCCGGTGTCAGATGGTGGAGTTGGACTGGACCTGGGTTCACAGCAGCCTCAGTACTGGAGTTCTGGCTGAAAAATAATTCAGGGCCCACATTCAAACTATGTATAAGAGAACGTATTTATAAAATCACAGAGGTGAAAGAAGTAACTCATAGAAGAAATGGGCTTTGGAAACAGGTTATAGAGGTAAAGGAATGTTGCTTGGAGCTTAGAAGTGAGGAAGGTCAAGGTGACAGTCCTGGAAGGGGGAAGGGGGGGTGCGGACGGGAAAAGGAAGGAGGCAGGGAAAGGCTCCTGAACAGAGAGCGCACTAGGTCCTCCGTCCTAAGGGTTTTAGGGTGAGGTTTTAGGGGCAGTCCCCTGGGAAGATCTTTATAGAGTATTTCAGCAGCTTTCCAGATGTGTCCTTTCAGGTTCAGAGTCTCCATTGATTGGTTAGTTGGGGCATATACCTTGACGGGAAATTGAACCAGGACCTCTTGGTTCATAGGTGACTCAACCACTGAGCCACTCCAGCTGGCCATGCTAGGGGAACTTTTTTTTTTTAATATATTTTTATTGATTTCAGAGAGGAAGGGAGAGGGAGAGATAGAAACATCAAGGATGAGAGAATCACTGATTCGCCCACCACTGCGGACTGAGCCCGAAACGCCGGCATGTGCTCTTGACCGGAATCGAACCTGGGACCTTTCAGTCCGCAGGCCGATGATGCTCTATCCACTGAGCCAAACCAGGGAGGGCTAGGGGAGCTTTTTTAACAGCCTGCCTCAAGGTTCTCCCTTGCCTTCTAGATTTGCTAATAAAAGAGCAAGGGGAGTTGTCTATTCCCCTTACTTCCCTCCTTGGATTCTATGCATGGTCTATCCCTCTACCAAAGGCCACAGCTTTTGTCACACATCCTCTCTATAAGCTACTCTACTCATTCTAGTAACTTCTTCCTCCCCTTGATCCTGTAAGCTTACCATCAACATCTTCAAAGTTCTGCCCCATCTCTCACTGGCTTGTATTTATGCTAGTGGATAGCTAGTTATTGATACATTAATACTGCATACCCACCACTCCAAGGTCTAATATATTAAAACAACCACTTGGCCGAAACCGGTTTGGCTCAGTGGAGAGAGCATCGGTTTGTGGACTGAAAGGTTCCAGGTTGGATTCCGGTCAAGGACATGTACCTTGGTTGCGGGCACATCCCCAGTGGGGGGCTTGCAGAGGCAGCTGATCAGTGTCTCTCATCGATGTTTCTAACTCTCTGTCCCTCTCTCTCCCTCTCTGTAAAAAAGCAATAAAATATATTTTTAAAGCAACTACTTGTTTTCCTAGGTCTGCAGGTCAGTAGAAGTTGGCTGATTTAGGCTGGAGTCCATTGGGCGTCTTCATGCTTTGGTAGCTAGAACAGCTATGCTCCTCACTGTACGTCTATGGAACAGTTGCAGCAACTTTGTTCCACGTGTCTCTCAGCCTCCTTGGACCAGTAGGTATGTTTCTCCCATGGTGGTGACAGAGACTCACAAGAGCAAACAAAAGCTGAGAGTGGTTTGGCTCAGTAGATAGAGCATCAGCCTATGGACAGAAAGGTCCCAGGTTCGATTCCGGTCAAGGGCATGTACCTTAGTTGCGGGCACATACCCAGTGGGGGGTGTGCAGGAAGCAGCTGATTGATGTTTCTCATCGATGTTTCTAGCTCTCTATCCCTCTCCCTTCCTCTCTGTAAAAAATCAATAAAATATGTTTTTAAAAAGAGAGCAGCCAGAACCGGTTTGGCTCAGTGGATAGAGCATTGGCCTGGAGACTGGGGGTTCCCGGGTTCAATTCTGGTCAGGGGCATGTGTCCTGGTTGTGGGCACGTCCCCAGTGGGGGGCGTGGCGGAGGTGGCTGATCGATGTCTCTCTCTCATCAATGTTTCTGACTCTCTATCCCTCTCCCTTCCTCTCTGTAAAGAATAAATAAAATATTTTTTTTTTAAAAAAAGAGCAAACAAAAACATGTGACTTCTTTAGGCCTAAGCTTGGAACTGGCATACTCTCACTTCCACCTACATGACATTGGCCAAAAGTCATGTGAACAAGACCAAAGATGAGAGGCAAGGAAGTGCACTTCATCCATAATGAGGATGTGAAAGGGTATGGGTAAAGACAGGTGTGAAGAACTGAACTCAATTATTCAATCTTCCAGCCCTGCCTTCGTCTTTATAAATAGTTTCTTTATTAAATCCACCGCAGTTACATTATTTGAGTGTGTCAGGTGTTGCCTTCCAGGCTCTAGACTGGTATAATAATAGACACCAGAAAGGGCTCTAGTAAACATCCCCCAAAATAGAATTATGATATT
Organism: Lasiurus cinereus; assembly: GCA_011751065.1. Taxonomy (NCBI): domain Eukaryota; kingdom Metazoa; phylum Chordata; class Mammalia; order Chiroptera; family Vespertilionidae; genus Lasiurus; species Lasiurus cinereus. The sequence continues at coordinate 17,305,005 of JAAGEH010000417.1, forward strand.
CTATTGCTCTCAGACTTAAGAAACACACAACTAGCCTCCTTACCAGGAAGAAATGGGATACTGGTCATCCATGGCATTCACAGGCATCACAGTGACTCAGCTTATTATTGGTGATGACAAGGAATAAAGTGACTGTTGTACTTAGTCATCATAGTGACACTAGTGATGATGAAGATTGTGGAGTTACCTGGTGGCTTCTGATGGCTCCAAAGAGAGTAAACAGAGAAAGGAACACGTGAATAACCCAACTCAGAACCAGGTGGAAAATCAGGAAGTCCTTACAGTAACTCTAAAGGACTCCTTCTCCTGTGATCTCTCTGGACTGATAGGGATGTAGACCAGGTATAGGAAATGATTTTAATGGTTGCCGAGGTGAAAACCTAATTAAATACTCAAACTCTTCAACTCCAGTCTCTTACAATAAGCTGAGGGTATTGATGGGGAAAAATGGGACACCCAGATATGGGATGGAAACATTTGTGCAGACACAAATGAGACCACGAACTTGAATGCTCAAATTCTCTTAAATTGCCCTGAATATCCAGCAACCCCATTTCCACACAACGGAAACCTTTCAATGGCTGCACCAAGGAAATTCTATTCTCTTCTGGACCCACCTCCACTATCCTCGTTGCTTCCAGATCCTCAAGGAGAGTTAAATGGCAGCAGAGTTCAGATTGTAAAACGCAACACCTGGGCCTAGAGGAGACCGGTGAAATGTCAAAAGAGTTGTAGGACTTTAGTAACTTGTATCAGCAGGAGTCTGGGCAGCATTTAAGTGGACTCTAAGGTTGTTAAACCAAGAAGAACATAACTCAAGACTTGATTAGCTAATTTTTTTATATGGGTGTACCACTGGGAATTGGGTTTTAATGTCGTGGTTTAAGCACTTGGGACGTGGTATTAATAGTCAATTATGCTGGCAATCTCAAGAATAAGCTACAGCCAGTAGGACGAAAATGCCAGAACTTCCCTGGCAAACCACAGACAGAGAAGTTTAAATGTTACGGAATGTGAGTGCCAACATGGATCTGTGACACAAAATCTGCTCAACCACTGCCCGGGAGGTCCCAGAAGATGCTGTGTTCTCTAGATCATTAAGAAATTAATTGAGGGCCGAAACCGATAGAGCATTGGTCTTCGGACTGAAGGGTCCCAGGTTTGATTCCAGTCAAGGGCATGTACCTTGGTTTCGGGCACATCCCTAGTAGGGGGCATGCAAGAGGCAGCTGATTGATGTCTCTCTCTCATCTATGTTTCTAACTATCTCCCTCCCTTAATCTCTGTAAAAAATCAATAAAAGCATTTTTTTAAAAAAAGAAATGAATTGAGATTCTGGATGCAGAAAGGGAACAAACAAGCAGCATAAAGGGAATAAGCCCCAAAATAGAGTTTACTTTGTGGGGCGGGGGGAAATGAATTGAACTCTAATCCTAAAACCTGAAATGCCACCTTGGTTCACTATTCAGAGTTGAAAGTCAAGTAAAAGACGTAGTTTTCATCCCAGTCCAGTGGGACCATGGATCTACCTCACATATTTGGAACAGATATACTTAGTCACCGGAAGAGTCTTCATGTTTGTTCCCTTACCCACAGAGTGAGGTCTATTCTGGCCAAGAACTGTTTTATCCCAAAACTCTCCCCGCTGCCAAGCTAGTAATCCAATAGCCAACCCACCATCCTGGAGGAATTGCAGAGCTAGTGTCCCCATTAAAGTCCTGAAAGAGGCAGAGAGTGCATCCAACTGCATCCCCATTTAACTTCCTGGCTCTTGCAAAAGCCATATGGCCTTGGAGCATGGAGGTGGATCACCACACACTTGAGCAGCGGGGCCATTTGCAGCTGATGATGCTCATGATAACTTTGCTGGAGCAACACAACGGGAGCCCTTGGAAGCTGGTCTACAGCTATTTGCCTAACAAATTCTCTCTCACTCCCCATACCTCTCACCACAGGCAACCAGAAGCTATGTGTCTTCCTGTGGCAAGGATAATAGTATCCCTTCACTGGTAACGCTCCTACTCTTTGTCATAATCTTGGAGAAAACTCCGATTGTCTTGATAGCCTGAAGAACATCGTAGTGGTCCTTGACATTGGGACAGTGATAGAACGCTCAAGGGCATGCCCCATCAATGAAGTCCCTGAGGCTCTAATGTCTAGTTCACGTCAGGATAAACTCTCTGTAGGAATTGCCTTCAGATTTCCCCAGGACCTCAAGGTCTTCCTCCATTTTGGATATGAGATCTTTGGGCGATGATTAGGTTTTGATGAGGTAATGAGGGTGGGGATCTTCTTATGGTAACTCTAAAGGGCTCCTTCTCCTGTAAGCTCGGGACTGATATGGATGTAGAACAGGTATAGAAAATGATTTTAATGGTTGCCGAGTTGAAAACCTAATTAAATACTCAAACTCTTCAGTCTCTTACAAGAAGCTGAGGGAGTTGATGGGGAGAACGGATGTAGAAGTAAAAAGCAATTGGTTGCCTCTGCCCACAAAAAAAAAAAAAAGAGGCACAGTGCTTGGCAGGACCCCTGGGCTTTAAAGGCAACATGCCACATACCAGTGTGTGACTTCTACCCATTTATCAGGAAACTCACAATAAGGCTGTCAGTTTGGAGTGAGGGCTAAACAAGAAGAGACTTTACAAGAGGCTGCCAAGCGAGCCATCCTATCGCTTTGAATTGCATAGCACCACGCTCATGGGCGGTCAGTGGATGGGACAGCTGGGACGTTCTCCACGAAGAGTATTGTGCACAGCCAGGGCCCAGGAGCGCTTCTTGGAGGGCTGGCGGGGGGAGAGGTACGGGGTCGCATGTTGGAAAGGAGGCGTGAGGTCATTCTAGCCAGGGAAAGAGCTCATGTGTTTGCATTTAGCTTTGTCTCAAACACCCCCGCCTCCTGAAGAAGTCTCATTCTTAAATCAGAGAGGTCACCCGAAGCTCAGGGTTGCCTGCTCTCTGGTGACACAGCGAGGGTTAGGAACCACCATGCGCTTCTGCTACCCAAGCTCTTCCAAACCCGGGTGTAATCGCCCATGTTTGCAAGTAAACCTTCGCCAGCAGCGCCCCCTCCGACCAAATGGGCATCGGCCGGTGGGACAAAACCGGTACCAGCGGTCTCCTTCCCGGGAGCAGAGCGTGGCCCTCTGACAGCTGGGTTCCCTCCGGCCTCGTCCTGACGGCGCCCCGGCTAGCCGCGCCTCCCTCTCTCTGCCCGCGGCGTGGCAGCGCCCCCGCGGCCTTGACAGCGGGGCGCGCCCCGAGAACAGCGCACCCCCGGTCTCGTTTGGGGAGCGGCGGGAAGGAATCGGGACACCAGCTGCAGCCACCCCCACGCCGCCCCGGCTCTCGCCGGGATCTCTCCGGAGGGAAATGGGTCAGAGCCCCGTCTGCCAGGGGCGCTGCGAGGGCGGGGAGGCGGGCGCGCCGCGAAGCCCGCAGAGCCCCGCTTCCTGGGTGGGGGTGGGGGTGCGGGTGGGGGTGGAGGGGTGGGGGCTGGAGAGCAGCAGCCGGGCTGGGCGGCTGAGCACCGTCTCAGCTCCAGCTCCCGGAAAAGGAACAGGTTTTCCCGCGCCGCCGGCGGGCTGGGCCGCAGCCCCTTCCCCGAGGGCCCCCTGTCCCTCCCCGCGGGGCCGCCCTGGAGGGGGAGCCGGCGTGGGGACAGCGGGGCACGGAGGGGCAGGGGCGGTGTTTCTCTCTTCTTGGTGAGCACGTGGCAGCCCCCCAAGCCCGGGCCCGCGGAGACCTGGGTCCCCAGCAAGCTTTCCCCCACCCCATCCCCTCCTTCCCCTGCGCACCCCAGCGACGCGCTGCCTGGAAGGCGCGCGCGGCGAAGGCACTAATTGCGTTAATGAGAATGACAAACACATCCCTTCCATCTGGCAGCGCGAACCCAGGCTGTGGCGGGTGCGGTTCCCCACTGCGGCGAGGAGTGTGTCTTTCCTGGTTGCAAGAAGGGCCATCCCGTCACCCAGAACCCACAAACCATGCTCCCCAGGAAGCTCAGCCACGCAGACAGGCGGCTGCCATGCCTGAGGGCTTAGGGTGGCCCAGCTGATGCCGCTGGCCCATGGGTGGCGAGGGCACCCTGACACCACCAGGGGGGGGGTTACCTTGGGGGGGGGTGGGAGTGTCCATTTAGAGCAGTGGTTCTCAACCTTCCTAAGGCTGCGACCCTTGCATACAGTTCCTCATGGGGTGGTGACCCCCAACCATGAAATTCTGCTACTGTGATGCATCGTGATGTCAATATCTGCATTTTCCCATGGTCTCAGGTGACCCCTGTGAAAGGGTCGTTCGACCCCCAGGTTGAGAACCGCTGATTTAGAGCCTGTATTCCCAAGACCCCAGAGGGCTCCGACAGTCCCCAGACCTTCGTGACCGGATGTCCCAGGATCCCACACACCTGCGGCCACCGCGCCCCTCTTCCCACGCCGTCCCGCAGCCTTCCAGGTCTCCCTCCCGTAGCCAGTGGCTGCAGCCCGCTGGCGGCCAGATATTTCTGTAATTTCCGACATTATTTTCCTTCGTGAAATTTGTATATAGCAAAGCCGGTTTGCTTTAGGCGCAGCATATGCTGCATATTTATTGGAATAAGTTATTTAGTTCCTTCGCATTCTGTTCACTGATAGTCCTTATGTTAGAAATATCCCAGCTTCCCCCCTCCCCCCAAGTCTCAGTAGTAGGCAGCTGCAGTTCTCCTCTGCAGGTTTTTTTGGGGGGTAGAAACCAGCACCTACTCCACACACAGCCAGGCAAGTCGTCCCTGCCCGTGAGGAGGACAACCCAGGAAGAGAATTACATTTTTCTTCCTCGCCCCATTTCTTGGAGATTGATATTAGGCAGCCCTAATTAGGAACCCCAGGGAGGAAATTCTTGCTTAGAAATGAAAAAAACACGGCCAAACACTTTGTCTCTCACTTAGAGATTCTGAATTCTTGATTGATTGATTGATTGATTGATTGATTGACTTCAGAGAGGAAGGGAGAGGGAGGGAGAGAAAGAAACATCAATGATGAGAGATGGTCATTGATCGGCTGCCTCCTGCATGTCCCACATGGGGGATCGAGCCACAACAGGGGCATGTGTCCTGACCGGGAATCGAACTGTGACCTCCTGCTTCGTAGGTCGACGCTCAACCACTGAGCCAGGCAGGGGGGGGGCGGGATTCTGAGAGCCGATTCTTCTTGCAGGTCCACAGTGTGCTCCGTGCAGGAAGCAAAAGAGGAGGTGGAGGCTGCACTGAGCCTGGGACTCAGGAAGGCTGCACATCAGCTCAGCGGGTGCCCTCTTCCCAGGAGGAGTGGGCGGTGACCTCCTGAGGCTCTCACAGACCAAGCCCACAGCGCTAACAGCCTCGGTGATTTCCCAGAGGACCAATGGGGAGGCATCCTCCCTGCCAAGTCCCCAAAAGATGCCGGGAGCTTCTGTCTCAGCAACGGGGAATTGACTTTTATGACAACTCCAGCGGCAAGAGAACGAGAAACAAGCCAGAACTCTCCACACTTTAAACACAGAATTTGGATTTAAAACAGTAGAATATCCAAACTCATACGTACAGGTGTGCTTATCTGTGTGTGTGTGTGTGTGTGTGTGTGTGTGTGTGTGTGTGTGTTGAGACAGAGAGAGAGATGGAGGGAGAGAGAGAGAGAGATGGAAAGAGAGAGGGAGAGAGAGGGGGGAGCTGTGATCATGGGTGGGGTGAGATATACACCTACGAGGGAACAACAAACCACTCCTTGCGGGAGACCTCAGTTGAATGTGCCCTCATCTGCCGGGAGAGTGGGATAGGGATGAAGATGCCAAGGTCAAAGCTGCCTCTATGTCACTGGCCCCCATAGTCCGAGATCTCTTTGGAAGGCCTTCCCCCTCAAACCCACTTCTGTGAATGACCCCAGCTTGCTGTTCATCTTCTCTGAGCCAGAGCTGGGTCATGCGTGACTGGGTAGACCCTCTGGCAGATCGGGTACCCATCCTGGATCCTGACCTGTCTTCTCCTGGCCTGGCCTCACACAGATTCTGTAAGAAGCCAAACGGGAACTCCTTATGTTTCAAACACTCTTGTAAGCTGGTTACCTCTCATTTGAGATGCCGTTTCTCACGTAAACAACATGAGTTCGCGCGTTCACTCAGCCATTGTTGATTGAGTGCCCACACTACCAGGTGCTGGGGACGTAATGGCAAAAAGAACACACCTAGAGGTTACATTCCCAAATCAGTTCATTAAAAAAACACACAACTATTTAACCAGTAGTGAAGGCAGGCTGATTTGTGTGGGGAGAATTCCATGCTAAGCCCCACCTTGGGCTACCTGGAAAATAGCATCCCCTCTCTTGGCAAAAGCAGCTGAAATCCCCACCTGGTCCCTGAGCAACAGCAACCACAAGTCAGAGGCACAGAAAGCACCCTGCATTCAATGCCTGCTGTGTGGCTGGCTGCGCTCGCACCTCACGTACAGCTACGATACGGCTGCAGGACAGACACAGTCGCTCTCGGTTTGCAGATAAAAACATCCAATTCCGTGGCTGGCACCAAAGCCCATGGTTTTCCTTCTAGCCAGCAGCTGCCTGCCTTAGTTGAGGCTTCAGCCCAGAAGGGAGGAGCAGCTTGGGAAGGGGGGATGAGGGCACCTTTCCAGGGCTTGGGCCATGGGGTGCCCTGAGGCCATGGAGAAGGGAAGCTTGCAGACGTAGAGGTCCTTTGTAGCCACTGCTTCTGAAAGGAAGCTCTGGCCAAAGCTGGTTTGGCTCAGTGGGTGGAGCATTGGCCTGCAGACTGAGGGGTCCCAGGTTCGATTCTGGTCAGGGGCATGTATCTTGGTTGTGGGCACATCCCCAGTGGGGGGCGTGCAAAGGCGGCTGATCGATGTCTCTCTCTCATCAATGTTTCTGACTCTCTATCCCTCTGCCTTCCTCTCTGTAAAAAATCAATAAAATATATATATATATTTTTTTTTTTTTTAAATATTCGGCTGGAGCTGAGAACCCGCTCCTTCCACTGTGCTTTTGGGTGAGATGCTGGAGACTTGCAGGAGGAAGCGGGATGTGAGCGATGAAAGAATGGCTCTGGAACAGAAGATCCCGCCACCCGGGGCATGACGGCTCTGGGAGCCAGCGAAGGATTCCAGGTGCCGAACCAAGTTCTACATGTGGATCTGCCCCCTCGAGCAAGTCACCAATCCTTATCTGGTCTCCTCGGGGGAACCTAGACAGATGGTGCTCTTCCTTCCTTTCCCACGGAGGGACACCACGGAATGACTGCACAGTGGCCACCGGGAGCTGTGTGCATCCTGAGCGAAGGACACCCTTCTGTTCCTCCCCCCCTGCGGTACCTCTCACATCTTCAGATGCTCATTTTCCATGGCAATCCCAGGGCAGGGAGGGGCGACCTGGGAAACAGCATTCCATGTCTCTCGAAGGTCTTTAGACTCATTGATGTGTCGAAGACGAGTGGTCTGCTCCCGGGGCCCAGCAAGCGAGCATGGCCTCTGATCTCTGGCCGTCTGAGAACAGGGCCAACGGCGGCTTCGCCTGGAGATGGGACGGGTCTTGGCCTGATACCTGTCCTCTGATTCTACCTCTGCCACGAATCCATCTATGTCCTGGGAAGTCACCTGCCTCCCTGGGCCTGTGTCTTCATTTGCAACGGAAGGGATTCAACCCGATGTATCTAAGAGTCTTTGCAGCTTCCCTTAACCTAGGAATCTGAGCAGCTTTAAAACTTCCTTTATTTCATAACCTCCAGAGTGACAAGGCTCCATGGGTTGCTTCCAACAGACACAGAGAGACATGCGTACAAACCCAGGCTCTTCCCAACCATGCAATGGGTTAGACCCCTCGTGTCAGGTTCTGGAGGCACCGTTCCGACCATGGCTGTCAGGGGGTGTCTTAAACCAGGGCGGCTGCTGTCTCCCCTGGCCTTTACCTCCCCCCAGTGGCACAGTCCTTTGCCTCCATCCAGTTCAGGGAGGCTTTCTCCGGCCCAGCAGGTGGCTGCCCACCAGACAGTCCCCCTCAGAAGTTCGAGGGACGAAGCTGTGACGGGAGACTCCCTCGCCCAAGCCACCAGCATCTCAGCCCCAGGCCAGCTTTGCTCTGCTCCACACGCCCTGCGTGGGCTGGCTCCTGTTGCTAGGAGAACCTGACCATTTGCATTTCCGCTGCTTTTATTTAGAGCAGCAGCCACTGCTGCAGGAACACGGGGTATTTTAAGAAAGACCGAAAAGGAAAGGGTGAGGGGAGCCCCTAGCCTGGGTCCTTTTTCCCAAAAAGCCTCCAAAACACTCACAGAAAGGCCCCCACCCCACTCAGACCTCTTGCCTCCTCTTCCCTGAACAGCTCCACCTCCCAGTCCTGACACCTTCACAAGCACCTTCAAGTACAGGAACCAAACAGCACAATCACCTTCTAGACCAGTGGTTCTCAACCTGTGGGTCGCGACCCCTTTGGGGTCAAACGACCCTTTCACAGGGGTCGCCTAAGACCATCGGAAAATGCAGATATTTACATCACGATGCATAACAGTAGCAAAATTTCATGGTTGGGGGTCACCACCACATGAGGAACGTATGCAAGGATTTCGGCCTTAGGAAGGTTGAGAACCACTGTTCTAGACAATGGCCAGGACTTTTGCTCCACCCTACAAACACAGAGCATCCGCTTTCCCAGATGAAAACAAATAGAAACACTTCTAGATTCCACTGCAATTCTCTAACCACGCGAAACACGGACACTCATGTTTTCTCCTTTCTTCCTGCCCCTTTTCTCCCAGTCACTGCCCCGAGGATGGGGTTTGACTTTTCCTTCAAGGCCTCGCACAAATCAATTCCCTTCCCAGACCCCCCTCCTCTATTAATCTCTCTCTCTCCCTGTTCCAAAACTACCACCAGGCTATGAACTCTCAGAAGCCAGTGTCTACAGAATTCTTACTTTTTAATTCCCTTCTTGGTCCTAGAATATTTTGCTGACAGTAGCTGCTCATTAACACTTTTTAAAATTTGTTCATTCACGTCAGACTCATATGGAGCCTACCAAGAGCTGTCTGGTAGGTAATCACAGAACAGTCTCTATCATTAGGGAGCTCTTAGCCCAGTGGAGGAAGACAAGTAAAAGGTGTTCAACAGTGTGATGAATGTCGTAATGAAAATAGATTCCGAAGTGCAAGACGTTTCTTGAGGCAGAGGAGGGGGTGGGATGGAGTGTGAGCAAGAGAAACCAGGAGTGGTTTCGTGGAGCTGACTCAGGAAGGGGATTCAGAGTCTATCATGGGTTGACCACTCCAATGAGTTGACCACTCTTGCTTCTACCTAGAAGATAGATGTTCAGCGAAGATTCTAGCCACGGTCTTGAACCATGAGGTGACCTCAAAGATGGGTACCTCATACTGAGGGCGACACTGTGGGCAGCATACCAGCTCTGGTGGAAATTCACAACTCTCTCATGCACAGTTTTGTAAACAATTCCCAGGGTTTCATGAGCACTAAAACCAATGCGTGCACCTTAGGTTAAGAATCTTGCCTTAGCCCAGTCAGTGTGGCTCAGTGGATGAGCATCAGCCCATGAACCAGGGAGGTCACAGTTCGGTTCCTGGTCAGGGCACATGCCTGGGTTGTGTGTTCGATCCCCGTGGAGTAGGGGGAGGGGAGCAGCCAATTGATGTTTTTCTCTCATCGATGTTTCTCTCTCTCTCTCTCTCTCTCTCTCTTTCTCTCTCCCGTCCTCTCTCTAAAGTCAATAATATATATATATATATATTTTTTTATTGATTTTTAAAACAGAGAGAAAGGGAGATAGTCAGAAACATCGATGAGAGAGAAACATCAATCAGCTGCCTTCTGCATGCCCCCTACCGAGGATGTGCCCGCAACCAAGTTACACGCCCTTGACTGGAATCAAACCTGGGACCTTTCAGTCCGCAGGCTGATGCTCTATGCACTGAGCTAAACCAGTTTCGGCAGAAATATATATGCATATTTTATAAAAGAATCCTGCCTTAGAGATGTAGGGCAAGTCAGCTCTACCCCAACTTCTGAGCTCGTGCTTGTTGAAGTGGGAGAGACCAGGAGTGCACGGTGAGCATCCTCTGTAACCTGACAAGCCCTTTCTTCCCGCTTGACTTCCGGCATCAGTCCCTCCCCTGCCTCCTTCCTCAGACTGGCTCTGAGGCAGGGCTGCCCATCTCCCCTCCGCTCTTCTCCCGCCCCCTCCGCAGCTATTCTGCCTGGGCTGCCAATCCCACTCCAAAGTCACTTTTGTACGGGAAGGAAATTAGCATTTATGTTGGGACAGAAAGTGACACTGCTCAGCTCTCGCTGTCATTCTGCTCTTAATTAATATTTAACCTCAGCTAGATTGCGTAGTAGACGAACCGGCTGATGGAAGAACAAAGCCTGGGCTGGCGTTCCTTCTCACACTGTCGCCCCCACTTCCGGCTCTTCTCCCAGCACCTCTGGGCTCCGAGGGACCCAGCTAGCCCTCTGGGATGTGAGGAGGAGTGAGAGGGGCCAGCCCTGAGGACCCTCGATTTGATTGCACTTGAACTTGCTCCCTTGGATCTATTGTCTTTTTGTCGTTGTTAATCCTCACCTGAGGATATTTTTTTCCATTGATTTTTTTAGAGAGAGAAAGAGAGAGAGAATCAATCAGTTGCCTCCCACACATGTCCTGACCCTGCAAACACCAGGGATCAAGCCCGCAACCCGGGTATGTTCCCTTCACCCAGGACCCTTCAGTCTGCGGCCGATGCTCCAGCCATTCAGTCACAAGGGCGAGGGCTGAGAAAATGAGAGCGGCAGAGGCCAGGCCTAGCTTCCGGTGTCCAGAGATGGCCTTCGGGGAAGGATGCAGAGACAGGCAGGGGGGAAAGCAATGCCAACGTGCCCCCCACAGATTCTAGAGAGGCGCTATTTTTAGTTACTTCAAGCCCTTGGGACTGTCAGGGCGTTGCACCCCACTCCCCCAGGGAGAGGAAATGACAGGCATGATTACCAGCCCGGAACGCTGGAGCGCTGCGTGGTGGGTGGGGGAGGTGCTGTTTTGCCAGCTCCAAAATTTGGGAACTGAACTTCCGTGGGGAAATTGAGGACACCCAGGAAGATGGGGTTACATGCGCGGGGGCCCCCAGGACGCCCTCCTCCGTGCCCAGCTGGCCTGCCAGACCATCCCCAAGCACACACATGCACTGGGCCCAGACCAGGAGTGTGGGAGTCGCCTCAGTCCCCAAAGCGACTCGAAAAGTAGGTTATACAACACCCCTCTCTGCCAAGTTCTCCCTTCTCTCTAATCTTAGTTCTGCCTTCGGTCTAAGCCCATTTCCCCTCGCAGGCAGAGGCACCGGAGGACAGCTGGTCGCCAGCCCCCAGCAAGAGGGCCCTTCCTCTCCTCTGCTCCAGCCTGAGTCATCCGGGTGCCTTTAACCTTTCCACACCTGTCATGCTTTCCGCTCATCTCCTTGTCACTCCACTCACCCGGCTCTAAATATATCCCCCAGTACCTCCTTGGAAGCTGAACACACAGTGGTCCTTCTCCAGGGAACACCTGAGCATCACTTGGAGAGGAAGAACCGATCACATCCTGTCTTTGCCGGGCTTTCTGGTTGTATTAGTTATCCTGCCACAGGACCACGCTCTCCTCTAATCATGGCCTCCACTTCTGTGACCTTCTCTCCACTCAGCTAAGTGCCAGGCTTGTGAGAAGTGGTGCATACCTTGTCACTGTGTTCAGGTTTAAATGAGACGCATTTATAAAAATAATGTCAGCAAAGTCGTTATCATGTACTTTGTGAATTATACAGTGGCATCTCAGTGGTGGGGACTTTTACTGCTGTCAGAGCTCTGGGCAATGCTTTTTTTTTTTCTTCTAAACCATGGCATTCTATTCATTCGTTTGATAAATATACAATGAGTTCCTTCTGTGCCAGGCACTAATGCTAGATGCTGAGATGTCAAAATGAAAGACCAGATCCTGATGCTCCAGCTGTTCATAGCCTAGTGAGAAGGATGAGATGCAAACTGTTATTGGACGGTGTGGTAACTGCTAGGGAAGTGCACACCGCATGCCCAGAGAGATGCACAAGAAAGGGATCAACCACAGCTCTCTTTACAATCATATCCCACTCACGGATGCGGGCATTTTTATGACCGCCAGCATCTCGTCTTAGGGTTGGCCAGCCTGTTGTCCTGGAGCGCTTGTCAGTTATGTGGGCACATGCACAGGAAGGGCAGTGCAGATCCCTTCTTCACAAGGTTTGCTATATGGACACATAGAGGCCGATAGTCTCTTTTTCTTTAGCTGTTTTTGTCCTCTCTGCAAGCTTCCCACCAGTCTGAGGGTCAACCTAATGCAGAGAGAGACTAGGGGAAGCACCTCTGAAAGATGGGAAGGGAAGCAGAGATTGGGGGTCCAGCTGTGCCAACCCCAAGTGGCCCAAGAAATCCTCGTTTTTGTTTAAGGTAGTAGCTCCGGAAGAAAACCGAAGCCACAATAGTCCTCTGTACCACAATGGCCTTTCCTGGAGGGGAGAAGTGGGGGAGAAGATGGTTGCTTAATGGTTTCTTGACTCTTTCATGCAGAGAGTGAGAGAAATTCTTCCAGGCAGGAGAAGTAGCCAGATAACGGAGTAGCTATGGAGTTAAACAGACTCCAATGGAATCCCAGCATGACTGCCTACCAGCTGGATGACCTTGTTCCAATTCCTTAACCTCTCTGTCTCCCGTACGTTCCCTGCCTGTAAAACGTGGATAATAGCATTTGCTTCATTGGACTACTGTGAGCATGGTGTGACATAAAGTGCTGAGGTGGACACATTACTCAGCCATCCTGCTCTGAAACAACCTTTCTTCTGTGGAATTGCTCTCCACTCTAACCAAATAGTTCTGGGGAGCCCCACCAATCATATAATCCAGCTGGCCACACGGTTGTGCCACAGGCTGGGATGGTTATAATGCCGCCTCCTCATGTCACAGGGATTGCATGCAACCCAAGTTGGGGTCGTCAGCAATCTCACCTGCAAACTGTAAAATGATTTTTAATGAAGTTGGGATTGAAGAGCAGCATTTCCTCCTTGGTTTCTGGGGGTGTAAGTGCAGAACTGCCTGCAGTCATAGTTCCGGTATTAAGGGGATGGCAACCTTCAGCAGAAGGAAGCAGAGAGGAGCTAAAAAGAAAGGAGAGCGTCCTGGTAAGAGTTTGTTTTGCTGGATCTGGTTGTTCCTGCAGCTCCACCCCTGCCCCTGGAGGGAACTGTGCCTACGCTCATGTAAGCTGGGTTTCTGTCCCTTACAACTGAGACTTGATCAATACTGCATACCATAGGAGGCAGACAACACGAAATAATGCTAACAATAAATATTCAGCACAGGAAGTGCTCTCAGGAAAATGGTTTTGGGCTTTCCAGACTTATGACATCTCTAACTTAAGGTAAATTCAGAAGTCCTTGTACGTAGGTACTGGTTTACAAAAATGACAATGTTTAATATTAAGTGGCCTCCCAGTGTCTCAGAGGTCTCTGCTTAAAGGTACAAGCCATTTCCAAGTAGTGATTAAAAGTAATGCCCATGTTCAAGGAGACAAGCCTACTTTTAGCTAAAGAACTGGCAGGAAATCTCTGTCCTGTGGATTTCTAATGAACCCTTCAGAGTTTCAGCACAACTAGATGGGCAAGTGCATGTGGACTAATGTGCTGAGGAGTGATGAAGAGGAGCCGTACACTGAAACAATGTTGAAGACTGTATAAATGAGTTTGGATGAAAGTCAACTCTGCCTTGAATACAATCTTGGGGAGTTTTATTCCTATTAAAAGAGGTGGGAAGTTTCTACATTGGGTAGTCTAATATGTTAAGTCCCAGTTGCCTTGAAGAAGTCTATGGGTTAATGACTTTGGCCTACGGAGCTAACCCAATAGCATGTTGGGTAGACAAAGACCAGCCTGTCACTGTCATTTATAAGGAATCGGAGGTCTACCCACTATCACTTTTTAAAAACCAACAAGATCAGCCATCTGGCCAGAGAGAAAATGCCCAAACCTACCTAGTCCTCATCTATCTCTGACCACTCATCTCTGTCTTAAAGGAATTTTCCTTTATTGTTGGTAAGTCTAATTATAGCAAGCCCTCACACTATGGGACAAGCAGGAGAGGCTGATATGGTAGAAATGCTGAGAGAGACCAGGGAACAAAGACTCTGAGCATGGCTACTGGAACTGTAAATGGTCACTTAGAACCCTACCATGGTTCCTAGGGCAACCAATTAGGAGGGCAAGCTGTACGAGATCACATAAATTAGTCTGAATTACCAGCTGTTCCAACTTAGAATTCTCGGGGTCTGTCATCAAACGATCCAGGAAAGTAACTTGCAGTCCCCATCTTGTCAAAATGATAGATACATAGATCTGATGCACTCGAACATCTCTTGTAGCATTATGGTATATTAGGACTTCATTTTGTAGTTCTTGTAGGAAGTCTGAATGATAATGGCTTAAATATGTAAAAGTGTTTTCCCCCATGATTTTAGCATTTGACTTGTTGCTCCATGCATCTCTAGACATTGCTCTATGTTCAAGGCAGAAAGAAAAGGACTGGTGGTGCCAGCCATGTCTGCCCCCTTTGTCTGGAAAGCAAAAGCTTTCCCAGAAGAATTCTCAGCAGAAATCTGCTTATATCTCATTGGCCACATCTGGGTCTTTTGACCAGCCCTTGGTCATACTGCTAAGAAAGTGAAAACAGGTACAGACTCATGACTGCCCAACAAAACTATAGTTCTGGCCAAAACCAGTTTGACTCAGTGGATAGAGCGTCAGCCTGTGGATTGAAAGGTCCCAGGTTTGATTCCTGTCAAGGGCACGTACCTTGGTTGCGGGCACATCCCCAATAGGAGGTCTGCAGGACGCAACTGATCAATGTTTCTAACTCTCTATAAAAAAAATCAATAAAATGTATTTTTAAAAAACTATAGTTCTGTTAGCAATCAAGAAGGGGAATCCATGGATATTGGCTACGTAACCAACAGTGTCTATCTTGATAGTTTTAAGGTCTACACATCTTTTTAAAAATATTTTTTATTGATTTTAGAGAGAAAGGGAGAGTGAGAGATAGAAACATCAGTGATGACAGAAAACCATCGATCAGCTGCCTCCTGCATGCCCCACACTGGTGATTGAGCCTGCAATCCAGGCATGTGTCCTGACCAGGAATCGAACCGTGACCTTTTGGTTCATAGGTCAACACTCAACCACTGAGCCATGCCAGTTAGGCAAGATCTACTATATCTTCACATAGTATCCCAAATATCTATACCTCTTCACATAGAAGCCCAAATATGGAATTTTCCTGTTATTGAACTGACATGTGTTTAGCAAATCATAAAGCAGCATAGCTCAACCTCCTATTCCCAATGGAACAGAAAGCACTCTCTTCCTAAAAGACCAAGTCTTATATTCTCTCACTGTGAACAGCATCTACTAGATAGGATTGTGTCTACTGTATAGATCTTTGACTCTGTCTCCTAGGTGTATGAAAACATTAATCACCTGTAGAGAGACTATTTAAATACCGTAAAGCTTCAGGGTCATAAGGACAAAGTGGTTTTACCCAATATGACTTCTCTTTAAGCAGCAGGAACATTTTTACTAACAATCCAACCCCAAAACAGCTCATATTCCTGCACTCCCCACCCTCACCCCACTCCAACACACAATCCCACGGCAGGCAAAGCAAAAATAACAAAAGTATGTCGACCTAAATAACTATCAGTACTTACCTCCTTAAACCGATCCACCCAAAAGACAGAAGAACGAAAGCTAGTAATTACCAATTCTTGGCTTTTCTGTGCTCAGTCTGACCAAATAAAACAAACATCGCTTCCCAAGATCAGAGCCAGGGTTAATCTGAGTAGAACTACTCAAAGACCTTTAACCAAATTATCAAATTGCTGTGTCATAATCTAGTCCTAAGGGTGCGTGGTGTGTTTTTCATGTTGAATGGTGCCATTACAGGAGCTTTCTCTTACAGGTGGCCTGCCACCAGGCCCTACAATGGCTGAGTTCTAATATCTGTTCACCTAGATCTTGGCCATTACAGGATGATAGACTGCTAGGACAATTTGCCAATGTCTCCCTCCTGTTGAAGTCCAAAAGTAAAAGACCTTTTCATGTCAACACTTACTGTCCAATTCAGTAGAAGACAATGGTGGGTAACACCATCTCCAGCAGGTGGCTGATTGGGGTCGATTGAAAGAAAGTAATAGGTATTAGGCTCTTGATTCCTTGTAAATGGCAGTGTCAGGCTGGTCTTCATCCCTCCAACAGGCAGAAGTCATTAACACAAACTCATTCAAGGGAGTTGAGATCAACTATGATCTTAGGCTGTCCCAAAGAAAGTAACTTCCCACTTTCAAAAAACAAAAATAAAACCACCCTAATCGGTTTGGTTCAGTGGATAGAGTGTCAGCCTGGAGACTGTGGACTGAAGGGTCCCAGGCTCGATTCCAGTCAAGGGCATGTACTTTGGTTGCGGGCACATCCCCAATAGGAGGTGTGCAGGAAGCAGCTGACTGATGTTTCTCTCTCATCGATGTTTCTAACTCTCTATCCCTCTCCCTTCTTCTCTGTTAGAAAATCAATAAAATATATTAAAAAAATAAAATAAAATAAAACCCTCCAAGACTGTCCATGGAAAGAAAGACTCCAAATGGGACAGAGCAGTATGACCACAACCTGATTCTGAATCCCTGACAGCCAGCTTCCTCTTGAGATACTTCACCAATGACGGTTGCCACCAAGTTGCTTGTTTCATCTTGGGCTCTCTGGTCCATGACTAAGTATTACTCAATCTTCAATGTAAAATTCTTCCTTAAAAGTCCCCTTGAACAGCAAAGTCAAAGTTGAAATGCTTACCCAAGACAAAGAAAGGAAATAATAAAACAGAAATAGGTGGCAACATTAAACTAGAGAAACTGGTTTGTAGGCATGGCTCCATCCCAGGCTCTCAGGCCCTGGGATGTTCTGTCTCTCATGCTGTCCCCATGAAACGGGGCTACCTCATGTGTCTATAAACATAAACATGTATCCATATGTCTCAGCTCCTCAGAATGGAAGTCCTGAGACTGCATCTCAGAAGGGTCAGAAGTTACTTCCCTTTTAGGGCCCACCTACTGAGTTCTTGCTGAAGACATCCTCTAACAGAATCATGGCCCACTGCACATTAGGTCATGCCCGACCACAGAAATATGCACTTTTCTTTACCCCTTGCTCCCTCTTGATAATATTATTTATTCAGCCCCTTATTCATACGATCATTTGAAAAATACTTATTGAGTATCCACTATGTCCCAGACAATGCACTAAGACTACAGTGGAAAAAAATAAACCCTAATCTCTTTCCTTCTGAAGCTGCTAGTCTAATAAACATATGTTTTTAAAAATAGGTTTTAAAGAGTCCTTATATTTCAGAAACATACTGAAATATTTGTGAACTAGAGGCCACGTGCATGAATTTGTGCGTGGGTGGGGTCTGGCCTGCCCACCTTGATGGGGGCTAATGGGCCTGGCCAGCCTGAGGGAGGGACTGCAGCAGTTGGTGGCTGGCCCTGCCCCTGGTTGGGGTCAGGAGGGAGCAATCGGGGAAGGGGCCAGCTAGGAGGAGCCAGAAGCAGTTGGCCAGCCCCACCCCCTGGTCAAATTCCCAGTGGAACTCCTGGTTGAGGGGGCAATTTGCATATTAGCCTTTTATTATATAGGATAAGCTGACAATTAGGAGTATAGATTAAATAAATTTGATGATGAGCTGAGGATTATTGAATGTGGGTACAGTGGAGTTTATTATAGACTATTTACTTTTACGTGTGTTTAAACTTTTCTAAAATAAAGCAAAAAGGTTTAAAAAAGCATTCATACGGCAGTAATCATTAGATGCTAATGAATATCAGTCAGTGCATTTCATGCTCTCAGATTAGAGTGTCAGCCTGGAGGAGTGTGGGGCTGGGATACTGACCACATACGCACATTCCAAGAGATGCTCATTCTGGGTGGTTTTAAGAGTGTCTCCATGTTCTAGATAAGAGTTTCCCCCTTCTGCCCTGGACAGTGAGTTTCCCCCTTCTGCCCATGGACAGTGAGGGAAAAAATGGCCTGAATGCTACCTGACACGCTGGTAGGACTTTTTATCTAAGCATCGAGCTAAATCACAAAAGGAGAAAGGGTTTTTAAATGGACTAAGGAATAAGAATTATACTTTGTGTAAATCCTTTTATAAAAACGAATTTGTCCTAGTTGGTTTGGCTCAGTGGATAGAGCATCAGCCTGTAGACTAAAGGATCCCAGGTTCAGTTCTGGTCAAGGGCACATGCCTGGGTTGTGGGCTGGATCCCCCAATGAGGGGCATGCAGGAGGCAGCTGATCAATGATTCTCTCTCATCATTGATGTTTCTATCTCTCCTTCTCCCTTCCTCTCTGAAACCAATACAAATGTATTTTTAAAAATGAATTAAAACAAGCATTATTCAAGGCAACTGAAATCAACTATGATCTCAGGCCACCCCAATGAAAGGAACATCTCACTTTTTAAAATAAAAATAAAACCCTCCAACATTACAAATGGAAAGATTTTTCTGAGAGCCAGGAAAATTGAGGCAGTTATTAGGTTTGTGCTAGAATTTATGAAACTATTAACAAAATCATTGTTACCTTGTTATAGAAACTATTGTGTTGGCCCAATTTTCACAGGCAGAATGTATAGGCACAGGATTGCTTGACCATTACTAGCTTTCTCTTTTTTAATATATATTTTTATTGATTTCAGAGTGGAAGGGAGAGGGGGAGAGAGAGACAGAAACATCAATGATGAGAGAGAATCCTCCTGCACGGCCCCCCCCCCCCCCCAGTGGAGTTTGAGCTCGAAACTAGGCCATGTGCCCTGACTGGGAATCAAACTGTGACCCCCAGGTTCTTAGGTTGACGCTCAACCACTGAGCCATGCTGGTTGGGCCATCACTAGCTTCTTATGCACACAGAAAACTGAGAAAAGAGAAGCAGAGTGGAATAGAACAAGTAGATGTTTGAGGCAACATACGAACAAATTGCAAATCAGATACAGGACTTTGTGGGGTTTTTTGGTTTTTGTTTGTTTGTTTTTAAATACATTTTATTGACTCACAGAGAGGAAGGGAGAGGGAGAGAGAGTTAGAAACATCGATCAGCTGCCTCCTACACACCCTCTACTGGAGATGTGCCCACAACCAAGGTACATGCCCTTGACTGGAATCGAACCTGGGACCTTTCAGTCCACAGGCCAACACTCTATCACTGACCCAGGGCAGATCCAGGACTTTGAACTCCCCTGAGACACAGAGAAAAGGGGAGTGGAGGGAGAGGAAGCAGACCCGTGCAACACCAGTAGGAGAAAGGGGTAGGTGTGTGTTAGAGCTCCAAAGGAAGCAGGAGCACATTCGTGGTGAGCCCCTGGCAGGCTCCCATATGTCACCATAAAGTCAGGGCACTGAGCTTCTGACATAAAACCGTGTGTGAGGGGACGGAGACTAGGATTGCTGTTCTCGGGGCCTTTCTGGACTAGGGAGGCATCAGCTAACAGTGACACTAAATGTAGTGCCTGGCTCACAACTCTGCTGCTGCCTGAGATGTCCTCCTGCCCGTTCCCAGGCCCCTCCCTTCTCTGAGTCGTCTTCTTTCTCCAAACCATCCTTCCCTGATCATCCAGATCCTCAATTATGTCTCCCACACCACAGCTCCCATAACATTTACTGTCGGCGCCATTCATTTGGACTGATCATTACTTTAGAAAATATAAATATATCTCATACACAGATACATATTTATACAGATATATCTGTGCACATACTTACATATTTTTATCATCACACTGTGAGATCCAAGAGGAAAGAGACTACAGCTGATTTGTAATCACTGAGACCCATTCCATCCAGCCCCATGCGAGTGGTACACCACCGCAGTTTCGAGGTGAACATACACGGAACTTAGTCAGAATTCCTGTGTTTTTAGCCCTGTGTTTTGGGCAAGTCACCAGTTACTTCACAGAGGTTGCCTCGGCCTGCTTTCCTCCTCGAGAAAGGGGTTAACAATTACGAGTGCTCCCTCACAGTTAAATGAGGGCGGTGGGAGCTCTTTGTAAAACACTATTGAGATTTAGAATAATGTTATTATTCTGCTCCGAGTTTCCATCCGACTGTGTAGCCTTGGGCAAGTTATTATATATATATATATATTGATCTTTTACAGAGAAGAAGGGAGAGGGACAGAGAGTTAGAAACATCGATGAGAGAGAGACATTGATCAGCTGCCTCCTGCACACCCCCCACTGGGGATGTGCCTGCAACCAAGGTACATGCCCCTGACCGGAATCGAACCCGGGACACTTCAGTCTATAGGCTGATGCTCTTTCCACTGCTCCAAACCAGTTTCAGTCTTGGGCAGGTTATTAACCCCTAGAAGCTTTGGCATCATCATCATCAGTAACACAGCGAGCTCACAGGGATGTTTTAGGAATTGGATGAAAAGGCACAGACAGTGTGACCAGCACAGCAGACGGCGCCCAGTGCTCGCTCGGAAGGCGGCTGCTTCCCGTCTTACCGGGCACATTACTTTACGCCTTCATATTGTGTCCCTCGCAGTAGCCTGCACACAGGGTGCAGGAGTGTTTACTCTCCTGGATAACGCTGCTAAGGGCGACGCTGATGAGGATTCGTCAGAACTGTTGGCGAAGATGAGTTATTAGTCACCGAATGTCCAGCAAGCCTGCTTTACATTGAATGCACACGGGGAGCCCAGCGTTCCCCCCGCCCCCTCTCCTGTATGATATGTGGGTGAGGGTGGGAGGAGGCCTCCAGTCTGGCAGCGGCCCCTTTAAAAATGTGCCTGGGCTCCTCCTCTGCCAACCCAAGTTGCTAAAAATACGACCACAGCAAAGCTGAAATATTTGCACAGAAAACCGAATTTCGTGCTACCTCCACGCCTTCCACGCAAATGGGTAAAATCCTGACCTAAGAAGCCCCCGGATCGGCTCCACCCACCGCACAGGCCTGCCCTGGCCACGGAGTCCCTCTGTGGGCTTGAGCGGCGATGTTCTGTTCAGATCGTGCCTACTCCAAGGAAGGGTATTGGCAAATAGCTTGCCATGTGCTTTGGCGTTTCTGCTTCCAAGGACCAAACTCTCTCCAAATCCCCTCCATCTGTCCCAAGAAGGATCTGGGTTGTACCCCAGAAGCTTCCCACTAATCCCATCTTTTTTCTTCGCTTTCCTCTAACCGCCTCCTCCTCCGCTGGCCTGGGCTTCTAGGCAGCGCCCCTCCCCCTTCACGCTCTTTGCGGGGTCCAGCCCACCGACCAGCCCACAGGCCCAGCTCCCTCTCTCATCTGGCCCTTATGGCGCTCATCTGCCTGAAGTCCTTTCCTCCAGTGGCTGCACGGGCTGAGGGGTTTTGAAATGCAAGAGTCAAGGAGGACCAGGAAGGGCTCAGGTCCAGGTAATTAATAACAGGTAATTCTCCAATGGCTGAACTTGACACCAAGGCCATCCCCCAGGCGCAGTCCTCTGTGGGGAGCATCACCTGGCACAGCTCTGAAAGATCCAGAGTCTCGCCCTGACTGGTTTGGCTCAGTGGATAGCGCGTTGGCCTGGGGACTGAAGGGTCCCAGATTCGATGCCAGTCAAGGGCATGTACCTTGGTGGCGGGCACATCCCCAGTAGGGGGTGTGCAGAAGGCAGCTGATGGGCGTTTCTCTCTCATGTTGCTAACTCTCTATTCCTCTCCCTTCCTCTCTGTAAGAAAAAAAAAAATCAATAAAATATATTTTAAAGAAGATCCAGAGTCTCATAGAGCAAGGCAGCCAGACCCGGGCTCCTGCTGGGGTCCCCTTTCCTAGCGCATCCACTTGAGGCTCAGAGTTCCACACACCTCCTCCCCCTCCACCCCCCACCCCGTTTTGCTGACAAACCCTGGCCTCCTGGTCCAGAAGAGGAACCCCTTACCAGGGGAAGCATGTCCCTGGCTCCGTGGTGGAGGAGGGGTCGCTTCTGAGCATGTGCTAGGATGTGTGTCTGCACTTCTGGTCTATGTGGATGTGTTATTGACACGAAGCCTTACGTGCTGCTGCTCCTGCCTCGGGGTATTGGAGTTTGCGGGTGGCTGCCTTCTCATCGCGGTCTCTGCCTTCCCCGCTACCTTTCTTCCTCGCCCCACAGCCTGCCCATCCCCCAGGGCGAGCGCCGGCCAGTGCTGCGTAGGCGCCTCCAGTGGGCTGCTGCTGAAATGGCTGTTTTGCGGATGAAACTGACAGTCGCCCGTACCTGGTCCCCCAGGGGACCGCCAGCGTTGAGACACCCTCGCCCCACCCAGTAGCGCCTTTTAGGAAGAGGGAAAGGCTTTGTGCTGCCTGTGTTGGGGTTGGGGGGGAGGCGCGATGTAAGGGTACCCTCTCCCCTTCAACTCTGACCAGCAGGAGCGGCGCCCAGAGGCAGCGCCGACTGCCGAGGGACCGTTGCCTAGCAACTTGGGAGACTTTCCTGCAAACTCACTAAATCCCGAAATCTAATTTGGGAAGAGAAAAGCACAGGGTCCAGGCCTGCTATCCACTCTGCCCCCCAGTTTCCTCCCTTTTTTCCCCCTCCCTCTGTTGCGGAGGTGAAGTCCAAGCGGAAGTGGTGCAGCTCCAGGGCCCAGATGTGCGTGCACCTCAGCTCGGCCAGGGCCTGAGTTCCCCCGGACACCTGCCATTTGGTGGAGGTGGGGGGATGGAGGATGTGCCAGGGACAGATTGGAAAACAGATTTTCAGTTACACGGTGGGTGGGTCCCAACCACGCCGGGAGGGACACCCTGACACCCCTAGCCCTGGAATCCCAGCCAGCATCCAACTCAGCTTGGGGCCCAGCTGGCCAACCCTGTCTGCCGCACCAGTGGCCGCCGGAGTTTCCCTCCCGCTCGTCCTCCCTCTGGCCAGCAAGGCCCATGGCGAGAACAGGCAGGTAGGAAGGAAGCACGGAACAGCCGGGCTCTGACCAGCCAGCGGCTGTGGACTCACTGCAGCGCAGTTCCAGAGTCCCCAGTCCCAACCAGGGCCCCAGACTGTGCTCCCTCCTGGTTCTGTCTCAGTCAGCAGGCCCGAATAGCAGCCATCCTACTGCTACTGGGAGGTAGATATTATTTCCCCCATTTTACAGATGTGCAAACTGAGGTTTAGAAAGATTTTAAATGGTTTGTCCATGGAGGCACAGCTTCTAAGGGTGAAGGCAGGATTCAAACACAGCCTGGTCTGGTCCAAATACAGTACCTTCCCTCCTTGTGGGATGTTAGTTGCAAAAGACTTGACAGGTTTTGCAAACATGGCCCACCCCCTCCGTATGACAAGCCACACTGCTGCTCTAGACTCTAGAACCCGGACAGGGTTGGGGAGGCTGGCGACCACACAAGACTGGTGGCTGCTCCTCCAAGATGTTTCGGCCGTATCTCCCCTCCCCAGCCTCTTAGGAAGCCCACATCCTTCCTCCTTGGACCCAAAGGGCTCCAGTGCCTGTGCTGGGTGTAAGGTATCTGTCTTCCCAGGGGAAGGGTGCGAGCGGCCAGTTTTCCTCTTGCTCTGAAGCAGTGGAACTGGAGATTAGGGAGCCTGTGGTACAGAAAATGGGAGGAAAGGGTCTTTTTTCTGAGTGAGTATCCATAACTGAAGACATACAAGAGGAGTGCTGTGCACACAAGACTTTGTTTGGAGACGCGCAGACAGAGAGAGGGGAGAAGGATGGGTAACAGAAATGTCATGCAGACATCTGGGTGAGGGCGCCTGCCTGCGTGGAGGTCTGTGGAGTTATTTTTGCAGGTTGTGCCTCCAGGGTCTGCATGTTGAAGTGCACATTTAGTGAACCTGGGGGAGCCGTATATAGACACGTGGGCTTGTGAACATTTGTGTTTGTGTGTCCACGAGCCGGTTGTATACCGACAGCCTTCTCCCTTCCGCAGCTGTGTTGGTGGGACTTTTTAGCCACACGTATTTTGGGGCTTTTCTTTGAGGGCTGAGGGGGAGGGAAGCTAGAGGGAGCCCTATGCGGGGCTCTGGCGAGGTTGTGGAAGTGTGAGGAGGTGGGGAGGGGCGCGCGGGTTTCCATATAGGGGCGGGGGGGTGTTGTGCCCAGATGTGTGTTTGCGCCTGGATGTAGGGGGCCCCCATCTGCCTGTCAGTCTGCCGCCTCAGCAGCAAGGGGTTGGAGAGGGGAGCAGGAGGGTGTAGGAGGAGGGGATGGAAACGTGTGGGAGGAGGGGTTGGGGCAGGAGCGGGAGCACGGCGGAGGGGCGTGGCCATCCCTCCCGTTTTCCCCGCCCACCCTGTCCGAGGCGACTCGTGATTGGCTTCTGGACCGCAGGGCTCAGGTTACATTCGCGAGCGGAGCCGAGCGCGGGAGAGCGGACAGAGCGCGCCGCTGAGGGTTCGGCGCGGGTCAGCCGGTGCTGCTCGGCACCCCCAGGCTGCCCCAGGCACCACTCGGACCCACCCCCACCCTGCGCCAGCCCCGCCCAGGCGAGGACCACCCCCCAGCACCAGTATGGACTGCTGCACCGTAAGTTAGAGGGCCGGGGGGGCCGGGCACCCTGATTGGCCTGGGGCAGGGACCCCTGGGAACCCCCTGGAGGGGTAAGGGCAGGGAGGGAGAGAGGGGAGTGGGTGCAAAGACCCCGGAGCCATAGGTGCGCCTGCAGAGACCTGGTGGAAGGTGGTGGAAGGTGGTGGCAGGCGCCCGCCTGACTTGGAAGCCCTAGGAGAATGCTCCCCATTCGCGGGGGCGTCTGGGCGTCTGGGCGCCCATCCTCCAGGCGGTCCGGGCTGCACTGGGAACCCGGCATGGCTCTGCATGCAGCAGGGAAGCTGCGGGTGAGAGGGAAAGAGAGGAACTTCCCCCCGGAGAGCGGGTAGCAGCCATCGCCTCGTGATGCTGCCTCGACTCCCTTCGGACTCTTTTCTCACCTGCCTTTTGCCCCCCCCCCACCACCCATTCCCCCTCCCACTGCCGGGGCGCCCCGTGGGTGGGCGCGCTGGGTGATCCTCCGGAACCTCGAGCCCTGTTGGGCGCAGGGGGAGACAGTCCGTTCATATCGGTTAGCTTAGTGATGATGCTGGACTGCAAAGGGCCTCGTCGGTGTGGTTCTGGGGAGGGGCTGGCCCGGCTCCCAACGCCTCCTGAGCCCCCCGGGGACTGGGTGACCGCGAGAGAGCCCTGCTGGCGACAGAAGGAAGTGTCTGCGGTTTGTCAGCGCCCACGGAGACCTAGATGCGCAAGTGCCTCCCAGCAGAGTCGATTGCTGTTCAGGGGACTCTGGTTTGAAAGTGCCTGGCTCCCTAGAGGAGTACAGTGGTCATACATCTGTCACCCTTATTTTCCTTTCTGAACGATTGGCTTTTAGCCCCTACACCTGGAGAAAGACGACTGCAAAGTCCTCGCATTCTCGGCCATTCTGGCGACCCAACTAAGGATACGAGAGCTTACTCCCCACCCTCCACCCTTTAAAAAAAAAAGAGCGAGGTTTGGAAGGAAAGGCTAGCCCAGATTATAAAAGGGGAGAGAATTCCTTATAACTGGGTACCAAGAGGCAGAGAGAGCGTAGGGTCAAGTCGTTGTGGTTGTTCCTATGGTTTCAACCTCATAGCAATATTAATAATGGTTGTAAATGTGTGAATGCTTACCATGTACCTCACACTTTCTATT
>JAAGEH010000417.1:17330729-17375531 GCA_011751065.1 Lasiurus cinereus
AAGAAGATCAAGAGCCGAGAGAGCGGCCGGAAGGGCCCGGGCCCCGGAGGGCCTGGCGGAGCTGGGGGCGCGCGGGGGGGCGCGGGCAGCGGCCCCAGCGGAGACTAGGCCAGGTGAGCGCGCCCTTCCCCGGCCTGGGCCCGCCGAGAGCGCCCGCCTCTCCTCCCTCCGAAGGAGCAGGGGAGGCCGAGGGCGGGCGGAGGGAGGAGAGGGGCTTGGGAAGCTCAGGGTGGGGGACGGGGGAGATCCGGGACGGCAGGCTGGGGGGCGGGGAGGGAGGAGAGCTTAGGGCGCAGAGGACCCGGGAGCTCACCTCTTTCTCTCTCCACTCTCCTTCCCGCCCCTCCTTCCCGGACCGAAGAACTGAGCGTGTTCGAAGGTAACAACCGTGCGACCTGGGAGCGGTGGGCTGGGGACCCGAGGGGGAGGGGGAACAGGATCCAGTCCCCATCCCTTGCCTCTGCCCGCCTCCCCACCCCCCAACCCCCGGCGCCGGCAAATGCACCGTGCGCCGGCGGGGGTTTCTGCCCCATCCAGACGCCCGAGGCTGCGATCCGGACACCCCTGAGCCAGCACAGACAGGCGGCCACCCCGTGTGGCCATGGGTCCCGGCCGCGGGGCCCTGGCGCACGTGGTGCGCGCACAGACCGGCCGCGCCTGGGTGCAGCCCAATGGCTCGGTGGGGGTTGGGGTGCCGATGAGGCCCCCTGTTGTCCTGGTCTAGGAAGTGGGGCGGGAAAGAGGAAATACCGGAGAGGGCAGGTGCTCAGACCTTCTCTGTCCTCAGTTCCCCCAGGAGAGATGGATGCCGCGACCCCTCCGCCGTGACGCGACTTCCCTGCAGTGTTTGTGACCCTCCCTCTCCTTCCCGAGCCGCCCTGCGTCCTCAGAGACCCTGGCCCAGGCCGGCTCCGTCGGGGAGCCGCCCAGTCCGTGCCCTTTCCTTCGGTTCTCCAGGCCAGTGAGGTCCCGTTCGCCCCGCTTCCCCGCCCAGCGCCCCCGGCCTCGCGCTCCCGGAGCGTCCTTCCCGGCGCCTCGCCCCGCCCGCCTCCCGCACCTGCATGCAGCTTTGCCTCCGCAGCCTCCTTGGCGATCCCCCGAGTGCGCCGCAGAGGGCGCTCTACCGTCTGCGTGGCCCAGGGCAAGCACTTGAAAAAAAAAAAAGCCCTTTAGTTCCCCGCACAACGAAAGGGGGCGTCTTTCCTCTCTGTGCCACCCTCGCCCTCGCCCAGCCCCAGAACTTGGGATCGGGAGCGAGGCGAGAGGGGAGGAGCGTTTTATGGTGTCTGATACCCCTTGCTCCGATGGGAAGCGAGGTCCCTCTCCCACACCCCGCCCCACGCCTGCCTGTAACCGGCCTCCGCCGCCCCTCCCCCGGCTCTCCTCGTGCGGCGGCCGCTGAGCGCGGGCGGGCCCGGTGGGAGGAGTCTGCGGCGGCCCCGCCCCGGCCCTGCTGGCTCCGGCCCCGACGGGCTCCTGGGCTGTGGCCGGAAGGTTTTGTGTGTGTGTGTGTTTTCTTTCTGTTTGTTTTCTAATCTACGAGTGTGCATGTGACTGTGCTGGGTTGGAATGTGAACAATAAACAGGAATGTCCAAGTGTCCCCGGGGTGTCAGAGGGGAGGGTGCCTGGGTGCACGAGGCCACCGCTCACAACTTGAACTCAAGTCTCCTTTGACCAAACCAAAAAGGGGAGGGGGGTGGGAGGAGGAGAGAGGGGCGAGGGACCTGGGATCAAACCTCCCCTTCCCTCAGACAGCATCACATCCGGGACTGTAAGCCCACTCCCTCCCTGGCTGCCTAGGGGATTGGCTGCTCGGCCAGCAGAAGGAAGAGGGAAGACAAGATGGTACCCAGAGGCTTTAATGGTGGATATTCCCGCTGGGTGGTGGGCAGGGAAGTCAGACAACCACGGAGAGCTTGGACTTGGTCTTCCCAGACATGGCAGAGGGGGGCTTCTCCAGGAGCCCACTGTTAGGATCCGCCATCCCAGAGGTCTGCTCAGAAATCCCAGGAGCCGTGGCGTCCTCTCTGGTGGTGGTAAACACGTTCTTAGGGAAGGCTGGAGGCATCCCTCCTTCCAAGGACACTCCTCCACCCCCACCCCCACCCAGGGACCTGGACACTTTACTGAGCCAGAATGAATCATCTTCGGAACTTGGGTTGGAATGAAGATTCCAGGCCCTATCACCCCCAACACACACACACACACAATGCTACTTTCTGGAGGGGTGAGGCGGCGGCCTGAATCTGAATGTTTCTCCCAGTCATTTCTGTCCAAAGGAGATGGAGCCCGCAACCCAGGCATGTGCCCCTGACTGGGAATCGAACCATGGCCTCCTGGTTCATAGGTCAACGGGAGGACCACATTCGGAGGAATACGGCTCTGGTCCCTAGTGTGGACCCTACAATTGACAGTAGATGACGGAGACGGCTCTCATCTCTCCTCTCCTTGCTGTGCGGCACCCTCCCTTCCCCCGCAACATACACAGAATTCACACTCAGCTGAACGCTCTGGGCAAATCTAACTCCTGGAATCCACATCCTGCTGATGTTTAGGAAAGGCCTTGAAAACTGAAAATTTTTATACGTATGAGGAGGGGTAAGGGCAGCTTATACACTTGCTCACCCACAAATACACCCCTATCCACACCAAATCACAGGGCTGAGCGGCACTCCATACCCCCCCAAAGGTGTCACAGTTTCAGGGCTGGGATCATCTACCCTTAAAATCCAAGCCCTGCCCTACCCGCCCTTCTGCTCACCGGAGGTCACTCCCCACATAAGTCTCCTTGGGCTTCTTCCTCCTCTCTTTCTGGAATCTCATGAGGCAGAACACAGCGACAGACAGGATGAGCACGCCCAGCAGCACGCCAATCACCGCCCCGGCCATGCGGCCTTGGGAAGGGTCTAAGGACACACGGGGAGCCTCAGGGCTGCATGAAGCCCTCCGTGGCCCCTCAGACCACCTCCTGCAGCCTCTGCAGCCCGGGCCTGCCCGCCTGGCCTCAGCCCAGCATCCCTACCGGTCACAGACAAGGTCAGTTCGCAGGATGCGCTGCCCATCTGGTTGGTGGCCACGCAGCGGTAGGTGCCCGCGGAGGCCCGGGAAAGATTGGTGAGGATGAGCTGGCCGGACACCTCATCTAGAGAGTAGAGAGGAAGTAAGTGTTCCATTGCCGGACTCACGGCAAGCACCTCTATGACGAAAGCATTTTTCATTTCATCCTGTCAGGAAGGGACGAGCCTCGATGTATTAGTCAGTCCCTTCCTACCGAATAAATGCCAAAGCCACTGCAACCTCGGCGCACTTTCCCCCTACATGGCTGCCTTCTCAGGCAGGGGGAGCCTGCCCTCGCTTGAAGGGCGCAGAAACTGGCAATGGGACTGGGGTGGGTGCTCATGGCTGATGCCAGGTTCCTGGTTGCAGGGGGGGGCGGGGGGTGGGGTTTCATCACTAGAAACTATATCCTCTGGCGTGGCTCCAAGCTGGACCAAGTGCTTTTCTAAGCTGCTTACCTTCCCCACTTTTTAAAAAATATATATATTTTTATTGATTTCAGAGAGGAAGGGAGAAGGAGACAGAACAAGAAACATCAATGATGAAAGAGAATCATTAATTGGCTGCCTCCTTCATGGCCCCTACTGGGGATCCAGCCTGCAACCCAGGCATATGCCCTTGACCAGAACCAAACCCAGGACCTGTCAGTCCACGGGCCGATGCTCTATCCATTGAGCCAAGCTGGCTAGAGCCAACCTTCCTATAGATCAGCGGTTCTCAACCTGTGGGTCGCGACCCCTTTGGGAGTCCATCGACCCCCACCACAGGGGTCGCGTAAGACCATCAGAAAACACAGATATTTACATTACGATTCACAAAAGTAGCAAAATTACTGTTAGGAAGTAGCAACGAAAATAATTTTATGGTTGGGGGTCACCACAACATGGGGAACTGTATTAAAGGGTCCCGGCATTAGGAAGGTTGAGAACCACTGCTTTAGATCCTAAAGTTTAGAAGGCAGAGCACACGCCAGGGAGTGATCTGGGCTCTCTGGCTTGAGAGAGGGTGAGAGAGGGTGGGCGAGGGCTGAGCGAGCAGGCGGAGGCTCGGAAGCCAAGGCTCTTAGCCAGTTACATGGTTCTCCAGAGAAACCAGCTAAGTGATCAAGACAGCCCGGGCTACCCTGCCTCAGTTTCCCTTCTAGGAAGTTTGGAAATGATTCATGACCCTTTGAAGCAATCTCAAAGAAACGGCCCCCAAACAGGCAAGTGGGGATCACCGAATGCCCCTGCCTTCCGCTCGCTCTCTTCCATAACATCAGGAGTCTCCTGGGCTGGAGGAACGCTTCCAGGACCACGCGCAGTCGCAGACCGTGCAGGCAGGCAGACAGATGCAGGGAGAAGGGATAGCATTTGTCTCATACACAGGCCTGGAGCTGGTACTGTGGGTGTGTGGGGTTTAGAGACCAGATGTGCCCAGGTCCCCTCTTCCTGGACGCCCGGGCCCTTCCTTACCTTGCACCATGCTGCCAGGAGGAGGTGCAGGAAGAGAGCCAAGGCGGACCCAGCTGTACACGGGCCTGGGCGCTCCTTCGGAGGAACGGCACCCCAGCGCAGCAGAGCCTCCCACAGATGTGTCCCCAGTCCGGCTGCACAGGGGGCCACTGGGGGGCGCTGCAAAAGTCACAGAAAGAACCTCAGTGGTCTTCCCATCCCCCCTCATTCAATGCTGGATTTCCTCATGCAATACTCCTACCAAACAGCGTCCACTTGTGGTGTAGAAATCTGGCGGACAGGGTCCCGGGTCTGCATCCCCGGAAAATGATTTGCATTATTGGAAATTCTGATTGCTAGAAAGATCTTCAAATCTACGTTCACATCTATCCATTGGTTCCAATTCCTGCCCTCGGGGCCCACACGGAGAAGGTCTCTCCTCCACAGGACAGATTTCTGAGGGCAGCTGCCACTCACCACCTCCTAAGTCAGCGGTTCTCAACCTGTGGGTCTCGACCCCTTTGGGGGTCGAAAGACCCTTTCACAGGGGTCGCCTAAGACCATCGGAAAAGGCAGATATTTACATCACGATGCATAACAGTAGCAAAATTTCATGGTTGGGGGTCACCACCACATGAGGAACTGTATGCAAGGGTCGAGGCCTTAGGAAGGTTGAGAACCACTGTCCTAAGTGGTCTCTGTTCCATCTAAACATCCCCAGCGCCTTGAGCAGATTCTCCTGTTTGCTTGTCTCCGAACAGGCTCCAGTCTGGCGTGGGATGAAAGCTCTGACCACAAAATCGGTGCTTAGAGAGTAGAGGTCCTTGTTCCTTTAATGGCCATCCCCCACCTCTGCCACCGACCCCGGGAGGGACAGAATCTGAGGTACAAATGGGAGGTTCCCCCAAAGATAGAGCCGGTGGCGGGCATGACTCAAACCGTGTATGCGGGACCTTTGTTACTAGGGCCTGAGGGAGGAGCAGCCTGTGGAGGGTGGGGCAGGAGCAGGACTGGCTGGGTCAGAA
The DNA here is from genome assembly GCA_011751065.1 of Lasiurus cinereus. NCBI lineage: Eukaryota > Metazoa > Chordata > Mammalia > Chiroptera > Vespertilionidae > Lasiurus > Lasiurus cinereus. The sequence goes on from JAAGEH010000417.1 coordinate 17,336,246, forward strand.
GGCTCCAGGAAGGAGGTCCTTTTCCCCCTAGTGCGGCAGTGTGCTTAGGCTGGAAATCAGGATATGGGGGACTTCTCGGGGCCCACATGGTCTTTCAGGGTGTGTGGGTCCCCAGCCTGCCTTACCCAGCACCGTAAGGTTGACTAGCCCCAAGCCATTGGTGTAGAAATCCGGTGGGTTGTTAACATGGCAGAGGTAGGTTCCAGTGTCGGAGGGGTGGACCTCCGCCAGTTTCAGGGTGGCCACGCCTCCTGTGGGGGGGTTCTGAAGCAGGCTGGCCCGCTTGGCCTTGGAACCGGTGGGATACAGCTGTCCGTTGGTGAAGTACAGGATCTAGGGAGAAGCAAAGGACACGCATGCACTCCTTTTCCTGGCTGGCATCAGCTCTGCGATTCCAACAAGGCCCGTCCTCACAGCAGCCAGGGAAGCTGACGCTTTGTAGCGGCCCTGGAAGGTCTCTCTCTCCCCAAACACCAGCCCTTCTTCCCAAGTGGGGACACGAACTCTGTGCATTGCTTTCCACTGAGGATGGCTCTCCATTTGGGGAACAAAACGCAAATATTCGTGGAAGGGGCAGCATCTTATCCTGCTTTCAAGTCACCACAGCTGAGCGCCCATGACCACGAGCGGCAGCTGGGCCGGCTGGGAGCGGGGGATTGCGCAGAGGGAGCTGCGGGAGAGGCCGCGGCTGCAGAAGCCGCGTGTGACCTGGGAACGCGCACACCTTGCGGCCCTCAGCTGATCTGGAAGGAGTCCCCTTCTTTTCTCACGCCAGCATACTGACCTCTCACGCACCGCCCTGCCCCGCTCCTGCCTCGCTGGGCCCCCCAGCCCCAGGCCAGGGCCGCCCCCTGTCCGCCTCCCCCACCCCCAGCTCACAGGCGTGGACGCGGAGATGGGCCTCCCGGGCTGCACGAAGCTCCACTCCAGGGCGAAGCTGTCGGTCACGGAGGTGCTGTAGGTGCAGGTCAGCTCGGCCGTCGAGCCCACGGGCGCGCTCAGGGGCTCCGCGGGCACACGCACCTCCACCGCGAGGCCAGGGGCTGGGGGCGCGCAGGGAGGAGGGCCGCTCAGACGGTCAGCCCGAGGCCGAGGGGGTGGGGTCGGGGGCCGGAGACTCCCAGTCTCGGGGGAGGGGAGGGGGTGAGGGTTGGGAGTCTGGAGCCCGTCCCACCGGAGGGTCTCCCATGAGGAAGCGAAGGGCTCCCCCCACCCCTCCCTTCTCGAAACCCCAAGTTTCAGGAGGGAGGAGCGCACCTCGCGGCTGAGTGTTGTGGGTAAAAGGACCAGCCTGGCCAGGTAGGAGGGCGTGTTTGTCCGGGAGAGGAAACAATGTTTCTGCCTGGCTCTGCCTCCCGGGAGGCCCGGCTGGCTGGCCCGGGCGCCCCCTCCCCGGCCTGGCGCCCCCCTAGCCCGGCCCCTCCTCACCAGTCATGCAGACCCAGCCCAGCAGCGCCCCGCACAGCAAGGGCCCGGGGAGCCGGGCCATGGCCGCGTCCTGCCCTCTCGGGTCCGTGTCCCCGCGCAGGAAGGGGAGGCGGTGCCCGCAGGGCAACCTCCCGCGCTGGTCGCGCCGAGACTGGCTATCTCCGAGCAAACAAGGGGCGAGGCCGGCGCCCTCGCGGAGGAACCGCCTCGCCCTCCTCCAGGCCCAGCTCTGGGCGCGTTTGGACGGGACTCCCTTCTGCTGTCCTCCTCCGCCCCCCAAGTTCTGGAGCTGGGGGGCCCCGGGGGAACGGACTGGCCAGGGAGAAGGGGTCGGCCCTGCAGCTCTGTGGGGAGACGCTGCCTGGAGACAGAGGTGGGTGGTCTGACAGCCAGGAGGCGGTCTGTCCCCCCATATCCTGATTTCCACCCCAGAGACCCTTCCGATGCCCTGAGAGATTCGAGTTCCTTCCAAGCCCCTCCTCTTCTCCGAGGTCCCTTCTCGGGCACTTTTATCACTGGCTGATGGGAGTCTCCATGGAAACAACAGCTGCCTCCCACTTCCACGGTGGCTCCTTCTTAGGGGCAGGGAGGTTGAGCCTCGGAGGGGTGTGTGGGTTAAGGGTTTGGTGGTCTGGCATCCCGGAAACCCTTCTCTACCCTTGAAGAGCAAGCAGGAGGTTAAATGCACACACACACCACCACCACCACCACCACCACCCCAAGTTCTGGGCACTCAGGCTCCTGCAGAAAGTGCACCCCTTTCATTCCCTTGCTACTCACAGCAGGTTAGGGTGTTCCCAGCCTCAAGCACAGCAAGTGACCTTTTAAAGGCTCTGGAAGAGACCTAGACGGTTTGCTGAGTGGATAGAGCATTGGCCTGGTGACCGAAAGGCCCCAGGTTAGATTCCAGACGAGGGCATGGTACTCTGGTCCCTGGTCAGGGCTCGTGCGTGCTCCGGAGGCAATGCATTGATGCCTCTCTCACACACATCGATGTTTCTCTCTCTCCCCTCCTTCCCACTCTCTAAAAAAATAAATGGAAAAACATCCTCAGGATCCTCAGGTGAGGAGTAACAAAAAATAAAGGCTGTAGACGCACTCTCCCCAGCCAGCAAGGCGGAGGCTGGAGAAGCCGGCCTAAGTACCCGGCCAGGATAGAGGGGGTCCTCTTTGCATCACCCCCAACTTCTCCCGGGAATTCCAAGTCTGAAGAGGGCATTCGATTCTCACTTGCCATACAGACACAATATATCTTTATTGAAGTTTGTAAAATAAAAATAAAAAAAACACACACACATCTTAAAACACACATTTCAAGTTAGTTTAACAAGTATCTTCCCTGCCCTCTGCCCCCAACAAAACCCAACCAAGCCAGCAGGACAGGGTACATTAATGCAGGGGGCTGGAGCGGGAGCTGGAGAGGGAGCACAGGGTGGTGTTAGATGGGGGTGGGAGAGAGGTCAAGGGGGCGGGAGGATTCATTGATTGGCAGCCTCCACCAGGGCGGGGTCAGGCGGGAGCCAATCTCAGCAGCATCCTCTGCTGTCTTAGGGTGGCCCCAGCCGGGGGTTTGGGCTCTTCCCCACCCCAAGTCCATTTCCTCTTCTTCTACCTCCTGGCAGTTTGAGTCTTCAGGAAGACCCAGTTTTCCCATAGTAAAGAAAGGTGGTTGCAGAGGACTGGAGGTCTAGAAGGGGGGTACCCCCCCAGACTCAGGCCTTTATGCTGGGGTAACCCCCAGAGTAATTACTATAGGAAGGAGAGAAACCAGATGGCTCTGCCCACAAATGGCTGGGCCGTCACACCAGAGACCCAGCCTGGTTCTGGGCGGGCACCATCACAGGGACAGCGCCCTTGCGACTCAGAGCAGAGGGTGAGACCCAGCCCAGGCTGCGTGTGGGGGTCGAGGCACCAAGCCTGGAAGGGCCGTGGGGCGGTCTGAGGGCTGGGGACGAGGTGACAGAGGAAAGGGTCCCATTCTTGGAGATGGTGTCTGAGCCCTTCGGCCAGGGCAGGGTCCGGGGAGCAGTGGCATCCTCCCTGGTCATCAAAGAAGTAATGAGGTCAGACACCGGAAGTGAGGAGACTCCCACACGCCTCGTCTTACTCTCCCCCTCCTCCCCCACGTCCACTCTCCTCACCCTTAACATCTACCCATAGGATTCATCTACCCACAAGCTTCCAGCAGAGGGGAACGGTCTGAATCCCCAGCCTTCCTGTCTGGGCACTTACTTGATATCATTGGCCACCTCCTCTGGGACCTTGCCCTGGCGTTGGTACAAGAGGACCAGTCCAGCTAGCAGCCCCAAGCCAACCAGGGTGCCCACAACGGCTCCAGCAACCACTGCAGCCCCAGGCCCTGGAGAAACCTTGGTGTCAGAGGGCGACCTCGGCTGTCCCCATCCCTCTCCAGTGCAGCTACCCCGCTGCCACCAGACACCTTGGTCTTTTTCTCTGGTCGGAAGCGGTGGCTGCCAAGCAGAAGATGGCCACTGACCAAATATTTGGACAATCATTCGATCAGAACAAATTTGTTGCCGTGTTACAATGAGAGGCCTCGGTAGATAAGTATCCCTCCTGCCCTTCTATTGCCTCCCCACCCGACCACGGAGCGGTCTCCTCCTTAGCCCCACTTACCCCTCACTGACCTGAGCTCACTTCCAGGGTCACGTTGCAGCTGGCACTGCCCACCCTGTTGGAGGCCTTGCAGACGTAGACTCCAGACATAGAACTGGAAAGGTTCCGGAGGCTTAAAAAGCCAGATATGGCATCTGTGGAGACAGTGTAGCCATCAGGCAGGGTCCCTATTTCTTTTCTTTTTTTAAAAAATATATTTTGATTTTTTACAGAGAGGAAGGGAGAGGGAGAGAGTTAGAAACATCGATGAGCCGAAAACAGTTTGGCTCAGTGGATGAAGCATCGGTCTGCAGACAGAAAGGTCCCCAGTTCGATTCCAGTCAAGGTCATGTACCTTGGTTGTGGGCACATCCCGGTGGGGGGCATGCAGGAGGCAGCTGATCGATGTCTCGCTCTTATCAATGTTTCTAACTCTATCCCTCTCCCTCTCTGTGAAAAATCAATAAAATATATTAAAAAAAAAAAAAGAAACATGGATTGAGAGAAACATTGATCAGCTGTCTCCTGCATATTGCCCTACTGGGGATGTGCCTGCAACCAAGGTACATGCCCTTGACCAGAAACGAACCTGGGACCCTTCAGTCCACAGGCCAATGCTCTAGCCACTGAGCCAAACCAGTCAGGGCCAGGGACGCTATTTCCCATTAAAAAAATGGAAAATCCTACCCCTCCTCTGGAATGTCCTTTTTTGGGGGGTCGGATTAAGATAGGGGGGTGGCAAGGTGTGACAGTAAGCACACTGGTTCCTGCTTCCAGATGCAGAACTGCTGGCTCAATATCCCTCTCATTGCCAAGGCTCAGTGTCCCCGACTGATTCTGAAAGGAGGCTAAAGAAATGATAACCAGCCCAGCCCAACCAGTGTGCTCAGTGGCTGAGTGTGGAACTATGAACCAGGAGGTGAGGGCACTTGCCTGGGTTGCAGGCTCGATCCCCAGTGTGGGGCGTGCAGGAGACAGCTGATCAATGATTCTCTCTCATCATTGATGTTTCTATCTCTCTCTCTCTCTCTCCTTCTCCCTTCCTCTCTGAAATCAACAAAAATATATGTTAAGAAATAATAATAAAAAAATTAAAATCGCCGAGACTGGTGTGGCTCAGTGGATAGAGCGTCGGCCTGGGGACTGAAGGGTCCCGGGTTCGATTCCGGTCGGGGGCATGTACCTTGCTTGCGGGCACATCTCCACTGTGGGGCGTGCAGGAGGCAGCTGATCGATGTCTCTCTCTCATCGATGTTTCTGACTTTCTATCTCTCTCCCTTCCTCTCTGTAAAAAATCAATAAAAAATATATTAAAAAAAAATTTAAATCCAGAAAAATGAAAACTGGATTTTAATTTCGAAATGGCAGAGGGATAAGAGAAAAAACATTGGCTAGGAATAAGAAAACCTGAGTTCCAGAACAGGCCGGGTGACTTTATTACTTGCTATCCCTGGGTCCCAATTACTTCATCTCTAAAATGGGATAATATATGCTGAAACCGGTTTGGCTCAGTGGATAGAGCGTCGGCCTGCGGACTGAAAGGTCCCAGGTTCGATTCCCGTCAAGGGCATGTACCTTGGTTGCAGGTACATCCCCAGTAGGGGGCATCTGATCGATGTCTCTCTCTCTCTCATCGATGTTTCTAACTCTCTATCCCTCTCCTTTCCTCTCTGTAAAAAATCAATAAAATATATTTTAAAAAATAAAATGGGATAATATAACCTTCTGGATAGTGTTGGAAAATTGTATGAAATAATAATTATAACAGTTAAAGTTTATTGAATGCTTATGTATATCAAAGACTGAGTTCTTTACATCCACTAATTTACAAAAAGTTTCAAAACCTATGAGGTAAGGGCTACGTAAAAAAAAAAAAATTATTATAAAATGGTCAAATGAAAAGTAGAAAGAGGGACAAATGAAAATCCTACCACTTAGATTCAACAGTCGCCCACATTTTGCTATACTTATTTAACTTCCTCTTTTTTCCCTAAGACATTTACGTATTTTAAAATAACGACTTCAGCATAAATCTCCAAAAATGAAGGATACTGCCCTACAGTATCACAATACCCACAATACCATTGCCATACCTGATCATTAATAATTCTCTAAAAGCATCTAATACTCCATACTAAAAATGTTCCATCAATTATATCTCATGAACATTGTTTTAAAGTTCCAATTTCCCCAAAATGACTTTGAGAGCTGATGTCCCATTTTAAAAATGGGGGAATGGCCTGGCCCGTGTGGCTCAGTGGTTGAGCACCCACCAAGGAGCCAAGAGGCCCCGGTTGGATTTCCGGAGTCAGAACACATGCCAGGGTTGGGGGCTCGATCCCCAGCAGGGAGGGTGCAGGAGGCAGCCGATCAGTGATTCTCTCTCATCATTGATGTTTTTCTCTCTCTCCCTTCCACCCTGAAATCAATAAAAAAATATTTTTTTAAAAATGAGGCAATGGAGGCAGCTAGGGACACAGCTAGTGAGCAGCAGAGCTCTAGAGCAGTGGTTCTCGACCTTTCTAATGCCGCGACCCGTTAATACAGTTCCTCATGTGGTGGTGACCCCCAACCATACTTCATAACTGTAATTTTGCTATTGTTATGAATTATAACATAGATACCTGTGTTTTCCGATGGTCTTAGGCGACCCCTGTGAAAGTGTCGTTCGACCCCCAAAGGGGTCGCGACCCACAGGTTGAGAACCACTGCTCTAGAGCGTCTTTAGTACCATAGTTATACATGAAGCACCGACAAAAGCTTGCACCTGGCTGCCCTCTTTCTCTACCACTGCCCATACCCTCTCTCCCCCTGCCCCTAGTACTTTTCAGCACTGCCTTCCCTTTCACCCCTGTCCTCTGGGACCTCATCTTGCCCCAGCCCCAGCCCCAACCCCAGCCCCAGGCTCTGTTGTCTCTAGAAGTCTCTCACCTAAAACTGGTGCAAAGAAAACCTCCACGGAGGGCTGTGACCGCTCCCACTGGTACAGGGCCGCAGGCTTACTCCTTGGGGACTTGCAGCTCAGGGTCACATTGGTGCCCACACGGGGCATGCCCAGAAGGTGGCAGGTTGGAGGAGCTGGAGGAACTGGGGAAGGGGAGACAGGTTACACACGCACACCCAAGAGACCGACGGACACCCACCTACACGCACACCACCTTCTACACACAGACCCTTCAGTCACTCCACTTAACCCTCCTCCAACCTGGGCATTCAGCCTTTGGGGAGAGACCTGCCTGACCTGGGGCAGTGTGGGGGGAGGGGTGAACAGAAGGAGGGGAGGGAAGTACCGGAAAGTGTGCTTCTTACTCACCCCACACGTCCAGCTTTAGTGTTTTGCTGCTGTGGCCCCTGCTGGTGCCTTGCTTGTCCTGCACGTTCACAGAACAGCGGTAGGACCCCGAGTCTTTCTCCCGCAGGCGCTGCAGCCGCAGGGACACGTTCCGGGAGGGCATGGGGTAGACCAGGGACGCTCCGTCTTGGCTGGTCGTGACCCCACTGATGTGCGCCAGCACCTGGCGTGGGCACAACCCTGCCCGTTATCGCAGGCCTGCACTGTGCCCTCAGGCCCGGCCAACCTCACTCCCCCGAACTGTCAATCCTCAGGTGCTCCTCACCTGCACCCTCTAACCCAGTGGTTCTCAACCTGTGGGTCGCGACCCCTTTGGGGTCGAACGACCCTTTCACAGGGGTTGCCTAAGACCATCGGAAAATGCAGATATTTACATCACGATGCATAACAGTAGCAAAATTTCATGGTTGGGGGTCACCACCACATGAGGAACTGTATGCAAGGGTTGTGGCCTTAGGAAGGTTGAGAACCACTGGTCTAACCGGTGCCAGCTCCCCATTCACCCCTTCTCCCTGGCCACCCTCTCACCACCCCAGGTCCCTTCCCCAGAACGGTTCCTGATCCCCTGCGTATTGTTTCTCCGTCTCCCACTTGGGGTGTTTGGAAAGGTGGTAAAATGGGTGAGAGGTCACGTACACAGGGGTTATGTCTGGAAGGAACCACATGGACATGTCCAGGCCCCGGGAAACCAGGACGGACCCTTGCAACCAACACGCCCCCCTGAATCACACGGCCTCTGGGAGACACCCCTAGGGCTTCAGAAGGAGCCATGCAGGTGAGGGGCTCTGACAGGTGAGTGTCCTTGGCCTCTGGGTGAATCTGCCTCCGGCCTACCTGTACCCCCAGCGGGGACCAGAGGGGAGGCAGCGAGACTGCCCCTTGCCTCTCAGGGTGGGTACGAGAGGCAGCAGCCTGTGGCTGTCCAAACCGCAGAGACTTTGAAAACAGGCTGATAGGCAACCGGGCGTGGCTCAGTGGTTGACCCTTGACCTATGAACTGGGAGGTCACCGCTGGATTCCGGTCAGGACACATGCCCACGTTGTGGGCTTGCTCCCCGGAGTGGAGCGTGCAGGAGGCAGCCCATCAGTGATTCTCTCTCATCATTGATGTTCCCCTCTCTCTCTCTCTCTCTCTCTCTCTTTCCCTCTCCCATCTTCTCTAAAATCAATAAAAATATCTATTAAAAAAAAGTTGTGTGACACTCGCCCTCACTCTTCCCACCTCCACCCTCCTCCTCCTCACCTCCCCACCCCCACAGCCAAGTAAGATGCCTCTTCCCCTGGCCGGGTTTGCGGCCAGATTTTTAGGTAGAGTTGGGGGAAAGAGCACACAATTAAACCGGTGAGAAAGACCTTGCTTTCTGCCTGCCCCCCAAACGTTTTCCTCCCCCGCGTCCTCCCTTTCCCTGCTCCCCCATGTCCTGCCACCAGCTCCCTCCGCCCCCACTGGGCTCACCTGCTTCAGATCCTGCCCTTCCTGCTCCAGGAACCACATCAGGGTGAGCGTCTCCCAGGGCCGGGCCGAGGCCGCCTCCCCGTGGAAGGTGTACCAGGCCGGGAGCACCACCTCGTCCCCCTCCACGGCGAGGACTCTGTCCAGGCCCGAGGGCACGTGCAGCTGGAACTGGGCGCAGGAGGCGGGAGCTGTCGAGGAGAGCGAGGTCAAGTGAGCTCAGACCTGCCCGGCCGGGCAGGGTGCGGGGGGGGGGGCGGGGGGATGAAGTGGGAGGGACAGGAAGCCCGGCCTATAGCAAGGACCTCTAGAGTCCTGTCCCGGGAGGGGCTCCAGGGCTACCCCCTACCGGGAGGCGGGACCCGGGGCCTGCTCTCAGCATCAGCCGAGTCCAGAGGGAGCACCAACTCTCTGCAACCTCAGCCTCTGGGAGTGTCGCTCGGAGGAGGACACAATTATGTGCCACTGATTTGTATCCAGAGGCGCCGATTCCCAGCGAGGACGGGCCGGTGGAACAGTTTAGATGCGGGTTCTGCCCAGCCCACTGGCTCCCGCAGTTTTCCGGGAGGGAGGGAGGGAGGGAGGGAGGGAGGGAGGGAGGGAGGGAGCGACGGGGCCGGTCTGGATCGGAGCGTTCCTGCCCCGAGGGGTGGAGGGGCTGGGAGGCCACCGGGAGCCGCAGCTCCGGATGAACAGCCCGGGGCACAGGTCGGAGCCGCCCAGCGAGGCTGCGCTCCCTCCTCCTCCCCCTCCCCCTCTCAGCCCTGACAGGTGCGCTCCCTGGGAGAGAGGAGAGCTGGGCCCCAGAAGGCACCCACGGGCCCTTTGGGGGTTCAGGCGATCAGGGAATGTCGGTAGAGTTGGGGCACAAACGAAGGTCCCCAACAATCAAGTACGAAGCTGTGGCTGCGGTGTGTCCGGGCCCAGGATGTGGACTGGGGGGTGGGGGTCAGGGAGCGGATTAAGCGAACCAGTGTTGCACCTAGAAACACTCGCTCTTTTGCGCTTTGGAGAGGTGCAGGCAGAGTCCTGAGCCTTTGGGGGGCATACCCTCCGGCTCCCCTCCCGCAGGCCCGAGGGCCCTAGCGGCTGGAGGCCGGGCCACTCGGCACCCCACCACCTCTGCGTGGGGACCAGGCGGCCCAGGCACGACCCGCCCTCCCCGGCCCGGAGCACACCCCGCCAGGATGCGCACCACCCCCACCGCTTCCCGCTGCGGCCCTAGGAGCCCCCACACCTAGTCCTTAGCCTCCTCAGCCGCCTCCTTCCCATTTCCTGGCGAGGTCCCGGCAGGCCGGGGCAGGAAACTTGTGCCCGGTGATAAGTTCGAAGACAATGAGGGAGGTGGGAGGGGCGGGGGTGAGGGATGGGGGGGTGGGGGGGACCCAGGCCTGAGGTTCTGCAGCTGGAAACAAGCAGTGCCTCAAGGAGCCCAAGGCCCCTGGGGACCCCCCTCCCGGGGCGGGGCTGCCGCTCCCGGCCTGTGTGTGCGCTCCCTCCCCAAGGCCCGGCGGCTCCTACAAAGAGCAGGCTGGGCCCTCGGACCCCGAGTGCGTGTCCTGTCGCCAGAGGCAGAGGCGGTTAAGATGCTGGCAGTGAGGACACTGGGGGCAAAGGCGCCCTTTCTTATCGGCCCATCAGAACCCGGGAGCTGCCGGGGCCCCAGGCTTTTGCCCGCCTCCTCGGGCGTCCGCTGGAGCAGAAGACCCTTCTCCCTCTGGGGTCCACCGAGTCGCCCCCAGACGAGGGGGTGGTGGGGTTCGGGCACAGGAGACCCGAACAGCCCAAGAAAGGGACCCCCTGGCCCCACTCCCCAGAGCCAAAGCCCCGGGAGACGGAGACGGGCCGGCTCTGCCGGGGTCCTATTTTTAGTCTCCCTCTTTCTCTGAGAAACTCCCCCCTCGGGCTTCTCACGCCCCAGGGGCAGCAGCGCTGGGCCACTGAGGAGCGCCGACAGCGACAGCGAGGACCTTGCCCAGAGCCCGAGTGCCCTGAGCCCGGTCCCCGTGCCATTTAACCCTTGCCTAGCTGGGGAGCCCCACCAGAACCCCTGCCAGCAGGTAGGGACTTGGGGCTTGGGATGCCGCTATGAAAACTGAAGGTCAGAGTTCACACACACACACACACACACACACACACACACACACGCACACACGCACACACAAGCAGGAAAGTTGTGGAGATGCCCAGGCAGCCAAGAGGCATTTCCCCTTTCATGCTTCAGAAACCCCCCAGCAAAAAGGGGGATGGGGGGGCAGGGAGTAGAGGGGGGCAGAGAGCAGAAGGAAAGGAGGCTGCTGAGGCTGAAGTGGGGGCAGGGGAGAGCTGAGAAATGGAGGCAACCTGGATCCAAAGGGAGCTGTTTTGGGGCCTGGTGAGGAGCTGGGTGGGACCGAGCGGAAGGGGCAGGAAGCTGCCCAGATTTGGTGGCTGGGGAGCTGCTCCTGAGCCCCACTTGGTCTGGGGCTCTACTTCTTCCGGCCCCCACACCCTGGCAGCCCAGACCAGGCGGAAGGGGGCACCCGGGAAGGTGTGGTGGGCCAGCTGCATTTCCCTCTCTCCCCTGCCTAGCTTTTGAGCCCTGGACTTTCCACCGGAGAGAAGTGAGTTCAAGATGGCCTCGCCTCACCCTCGCCTCACCCCGCTGGGGTCCTTGAGGAGGAATGGCTAGCAAGTCTGGGAGGTGGTGGGACAGGCTCAGCTCCTGCCGGCTCCCTCTCTCCCCAGCTGGGCCACCTTGAGCTCCTGGACGACCCCGAAGCTTCGAACGCCCCTCAAAGCACTTGCTCCGGGGAGGCGGCCTCCCTCTCTGACTCTCTGAGGCTCCCTCTCTATTTCCTATGTGCCCTGGACCCTGGGAACCCAGGGTGGTGGTGGACCTCTGGGGGGGGGGGTCACCCTTCTGTTGCTCCTCTAGGCACCCAGGCCCCTCCCCCATTTCCTGTATCCCAAATGACCTCACAGTTGTGCTTTGGGGGCACCTCCCTTGATTCCTAGGGCAGGAAGCAGGAGGAGGGGGAAGAGGGAGGCCTGGGCTGGAGCGCTGAAGTGAAGTGGGGTGTCGAGCCCGGTACCAGGAAATTTCCCGGGGCCCGTGTGGGGAGGGGGCAGGAGCCGAGCTGGAGTTAAGTCCTTAAGCTCTTTAGCCAGTATCTCATCTAGCAGCTCAGCGCATCCAGCTCTGCTGGTGGGGGGGGGGGGTCGGGCGGGTTAGGGAGAGGAGGTGAGGAATGGTTCCCCTTACTCACCCAGAGGTCTACCCTGGGGATGCCCTGGCCCTCGCCCCCACCACACACATCTGGGACGGTGTCCCCAACCCCCAGGGATGGGATCCGTAGCAGCCGTGATGCCCTGGGTGTGTGTGTGGGGGGGGGCTGGAGTGTGTATGTGGAGCGGGTAAGAGTCAGAGGCCGGGGTCTGGTCCCACCCAGCTCCTCACCAGGCCCCAAACCAGCAGCTCCCTCTGGATCGGAGTCTCCCCATCTCCCGCCCAGTGCCCTCTGGTTCTGGGTTGAACTCACCGAAGGCACTCAGCCCCAGGAACAAAACCTGCAGCAGGCTGCCCGCAGGGAGCCCGGGCGGGGACTCCATGGCCTTCCCTGGCCCCGGTGGTCGGGGGCGCAGTGACCGCCAGGTACCCAGGCCACGGGCCAGCCGCAGGGACCGACAGGTGCTGGGGCCACGGGACAGCCGGACGGACTCGGGAGCCGGGACACTGACACCGAGGGCAGCGCTGGCCAGAGTGTGCGCGCGCGGCCGGTGGCCGGGTGGGGACCGGCAGGGACAGGGGGCGGGGCCTGGGGCGGGGCGGAGAGGTCGCTGTCCTCCCGGGCGGGGCCGCGGTGACCCTCCTGGAGCTCTGGGCTCCGGTGGCTTTGACCTGGTCAGCGTGCAGGCGGGGTCCGGTGAGCCCGGGGCCGGGCGGCCAGCGCGCAGCCTCCCTCTCTCCGCGGGGCGCGCGGCCGAAGGATGGGAGGAGGGAGGAGGGGGGACCCCTCGGTGCCCAGGGGCCACTCACAGCCCCATAAACCGCAGAGCCCAACCCGAGCGGCCTGCCCGGCGGAGGAAGAGGGAACCGGTTTCCCGGGGCCGCGGGGGGCGGCGGGGAGGGCGCCAGACCCGGGATGGCCGCTGCCCCAGGGCGGCGGCGGGAGGCAGTGGGTGCTGGGCCGCAGCCGCCAGGAGCAGCGGGTCCGTGGGAGGGTTCTGGCCACCTGAGCCCAGAGCCGAGGCCGCTGGGCAGGAAGTGAGGCGCGCAAGGGACCCGCCTGCGAGGGGACGCGGGGGCCCTGTCCTCCCCTGGCTCGCCGGGGCCGGGGCCGGGCCCGCCAGCTGCGTGGAGGTGCGGGGGGCGGGGAGAGACTGGCGGGGGACGCCCCGGGCGGAGCGTGGGAAACGGAAGCCTCACCTTTGCAGACACCCTCCCTGGTCGCCTGCGGCCCGGGGAGGAGCGGGCTGCGGGGAGGCCGCCCCAGCCCCCGTGGCTTTATTCCCGGGACTCGGTCCCTTTCCTGCGAGTTTACCTTACCCGCCGCCCGCCCCCCCTGCGCCCCCTGGCGGCCGCGGCCCCGCCCGCAGGCGCACGCACCTGTTGCGGCTTCTCAGTCCAACATCCCAAACCGAGATGCTTCCAGCCTCCGCGCCAAGGCCCCCGAGGACACACAGCAGATCTCCTGGCGCTGCCTGCGCTGCGGGCTGTTGGCTGTAGACTGGGGAGCCGAGCCGCCAGGCCTCCTGGATCCCATGGACCCCAGAGTTCTGCTCTAATATGAGTCTGCGCCCGGTGCCCGCTGCACACAGACCCTCCCGGCCGCTCTTTAAACACCTGCGGGGCAGCGGCTCTGAGAAATGCCTGTGCAAACACTGCTCTGCCAGTGTCCACTCTGGAGCCGAACACTGGGCAACTCCGTGGCAGCCAAGGCGACAGAAACAGGTTAACTGCCCATCTCACACCCTGAGGCGGCGACCTACACACTGGAAATGGCCACATAGATTGTGTGTGTGTGTGGAGGTGCGGGGGGGCAGGGGGGGTGTTGGCTGGCTCTTTCTATCCAATCACACTCAGATTTCTCTTGACGTTAGTTCACATTGCAAACCCCTCTGGTAAACATCTCTCCTTTGTTTCCAGAGGAGGGTTGTCTCCCAAAATAAGTCACTTCAGGAACGCAGCTCAAAGCCTCCTGGTTGTATATCCCGGACCTACCAAAGCATCCGGTTACACGGGCTGTGCGTGTCCCAGGTATAGCCTCAACGCTCATTCTCGGTGGCTCATTTTTTCTGTGTAATTCAGATCCCAAACGAAGTGCAGCGGTGAAAGTGAAGCTGCGGCCCACGACGTGTGGGCAGTGACTGTTTCCAGGTGACACAGCACCAGGCCTTCAGAACTCTCCCACTGCCCTCACCCCAACCAGCGAATTTCCACTGCCTCCTGTCCCAGCCCCTTCTTTTTCTGAGCCTGAGGCCCTCAAAGGGGCAGAAGTTAGCACAGCAGCTCCATTACTTTAAGTTTTTGCCAAGATGCATTTTAGGGTGAGCACTGCGCTCTTGTGTAAAATGACAACCTTGGCCCAGGTGACCTGGGAACCATGTTGTGTGCAGGACCCACGTTCCCAGTTTCCTGTAAGAGCCTGGCAGGGGACGAGCATTTCGCCAGTCATACCTCACCTTCCATCTCTAAGTATTTTCTTTTATTTTTTAATATATTTTATTGATTTTTTACAGAGAGGAAGGGAGAGAGATAGAAAGTTAGAAACATCGATGAAAGAGAGACATCGATCAGCTGCCTCCTGCACGCCCCCTACTGGGGATGGCTCGCAACCAAGGTACATGCCCTTTATCGGAATCGAACCCGGGACCCCTCAGTCTGCAGGCTGACGCTCTATCCACTGAGCCAAACCGGTTTTGGCTCTAAGTATTTTCTAATGCAGATTTTTAGGTTTGAATATAGTGTCTCCACCCCGCCCCCCAATTCAGTTACAAAGCTCCATTAAGGTCTACATAGTCCACTTTTTGTTTTTCGCAGCACACATATCCTTTTCTGACACCTGGCTGCCCTCTTTTCTAGAATGTTCTGGCCAATGAGACTGGATATTCAGCGTTAACCAGCTACTTTCTTTCCAGGTCTCCATTTCTCGATGCTCAGCTTCGTCCTCTGGCCGCCATCCCTCGCCCATCCCAAGCCCAATGGTGGAAGCATGGACTGGACCCCTCTTGCCACCTTCCCCTCGCTGCGCACAGCGGTCTGGCAGTGCCATTCTCTGCAATGTGAGGGAGACCTGAACCATCTCTCGCGAAGCTCACAAAAGGCTCCGCGGGAGCTAAGTACTTGGCAGCGAAGGAAAGTGAGGCACAGCCAGTTTTGGGGTGGATCAGTGGCAAGTTTTAAGGGTGTAGGACTGGTCATAATGCTTTCCCACTGCAGCTCGTAGCACTGAATGCTGTAGGGTTATTGCTATAATAGGGCCAATGGAGCTTCATTCTGGCCAGTGTAACGGCCCCTCCCGTCCCCTGCGCTCCCTGGTGGCCTCGGTCCCCTCAAGGAAGGGCCATATGACTGTAGGACTACAACAAGCCCACCGCGATTTTAACACGCTTGCACTACGATTTCAGGTTGCAGAGAAGAGCAAACGCATGAGGATTTCCCAAGGCCTGTCCCTGCAGACTGTGCCCAGGGAAAGGGGGTGCTACACTCAAACAGCCCATAATATTTACACTCTCTCTGAACTAGCACCTGTTTTTAGCGGCTCACAACAGAAAACAGCCGATCCCACAAACCTACACCCAAATCACATTGATTACAAGCTCTCTAGCCACTAGAAAAAATAGGTACCAACCAACCAAGAGATATCAGAATGAGAAAAGTCACTGGTGTGGGAAATAATACTTGTCATCAATATGTAATTTTATCTTCAATTGTATAGAAAAACAGGGAGAGTTATAGCTCTTACCTGGATCTGCAGGCCACTTCAAGTAGAGCACCTGAGAGCTGATAGGGAATCATTCCAGATAAACCTATCTAACAAGTCCCCACCGTGACACCAGAGTGACCTCTCACTATCCTACTAGTAAGCTGGCTCTTAGTCACGAGTCCTGACCTCTAAGTGGAGTGCTAGTTGACCCACAGGAATCTCGGAAAGATCAAAATGCGCCAGTTATCTTTATAATGGACTGATACCTCCCAATTTCCTATCCTCTGGATTACATAAAAACTTTTTTGGATGTTTCTGTTGGCTCTTTTAAAAAATATATTTTTTAATTGATTTCAGAGTCAGGAAGGGAGAGGGAGATATAGAAACATCCATGATGAGAGAGAATCATTGATGGGCTGCCTCCTGCACGCCCCCTAGTGGGGATTTCGCCTGCAACCCAGGCATGTGCCCTGATCGGGAATTGAACTGTGACCTCCATGTTCATGGGCTGAAGTTCAACCACTGAGCCACACCAGCTGGGCTCTTCTTTCTTTTCTTTTTTTTTTTATAGGCAATGAGATGATGCCAATTCTTCACTTTATTCCTTGGGAGAGCTGCCCCTGGTTATGGAGTAGAAAGATGAGGAATGAAAGTTTCTTATACTTTAATGTACTCAGGGTCAGAAGGAATAGCCTAGTCATTTTAAAAAAAGAAATACAAAATGCAATGTCCAATGACCTTGGCTACAATCTGACAAGAAATAATGACACTGGGGTGCAGAGAGTGCAAGAAAGTGAAGATGTGCCGATTGCTTGGTTCATTCTCAGCAGGAAGTCAGAGCACAGTGCCCACTGCCAGCGTGGCCACACTCTGCTACAGAAAGCTCAACGCCAGGAGGCCAGGAAGTACTTTAATTTTTTTTTTATATATAAAAAGCTTAAACGGCAACACAACCGTCAAGTTGGTACATCACAGAAACAAAGGTCTTTGCAGGCAACACTGATTGGGAATAGCAAAACACTTGGCTTGGTGAAAAAATGAAACTCTAAATTATATACAATAGTAGCTAAAGGTGATATTGAAAAACAGTCTTACTGACTGCGACTCGAGATTTTTAACTTGCCATTATCTATTGCTTATTTATTCAGGGTTGTAAATAACACTTATATAGAGACATAGAGATGTGTAAAAATGAAACATTGTGGAAAAAATACAAATTTTCGATTTTATATGAAACTCAAAAGTATAAGTTTTGTCCAATATGGAATGTACCTATGTTCGTTTATATTAGGGCTCTAATATCCGTTTAAAAAGGTTTTTAAAAAAAAAACAGTCGACCCACCATGCAAGTTCGCTGTAAATCTCATTGGCTCAAAGTGAGCGTTGTTAGGCGAGGTCTGTGTTGTTTGCTCAGAGTCTAGAGTGATCCTTGGAGGTGGTACTGGCCCAGTGGTGAAGAGAGAGAGTGTCCATGGAGAGTCGGATGGCAGCATCTGAATGAGGGACCGTCTGGGTCCCGGGGAGGGAGAAGAAGGAGGTAAGAGCCCAAATCCTTACGAAGGATGACTGACATTCAGTTGTTAAATTTTAAGCGGTACCCGATGGCTTTTTCCAGGCACTCGACTAGAGAGCCAGCAGAAAGGAAATCCCTCTCGACCTCCACAAACTTGATGTAGATGGATCTGGGGGAGACCCCGGGGTCCACAATGCAGTTCTGAGACAAAAAGCCATTAATCCCCACCCAGTCCTTGCTGAAGGTTTTGGTGTTGGCCTGGAAGTGCAGGAACAAGCACTGCTGCAGAGTCCGGACCTCGGCGATCCCCAGGTAGCAATAGGTGATGCGGGCGGGTTCCGTTTCCCCCTGTAACGCGGCCGGGGCGGAAAGGGCTTCCAGGTCGACCCGGCCCTCCTTGCCTGGGTCCA
Source organism: Lasiurus cinereus (assembly GCA_011751065.1). NCBI lineage: Eukaryota > Metazoa > Chordata > Mammalia > Chiroptera > Vespertilionidae > Lasiurus > Lasiurus cinereus. The sequence goes on from JAAGEH010000417.1 coordinate 17,353,926, forward strand.
GGGACCCCGGCTCCAGGCGGGGGGAGGAGGGCCTCTTCAGACACTCTTCGTAGCCGATGGCATACAGGCCGGGGCTCTTGGGGATGCCTCCTGGCAATAAATACTGAACGACGTTGCCGCCCGTGGGTTTGGAGTGGGCGATGGGGATCCAGTCCACTTCCATGTGCAGCTCCAGGCACCTGGCCTCGCTGATGGTGATCTCCAGGAACTTGTAGTACACGTTCTTCCAGTTCATTTTCTGCACGCGGGTCATAATGATCCGCCCCTCGGGCTTCTCGGAGTTGAAGTACTCCCGCAGTCGTTTGCCCAGGGGCACCTGGGAGCTGATCTCGGCATAATGGTAGCGGATGTCCTCTTTCCAGCGGGTGTTATAGCCGATCCCGAAAATGGCCAGTTTATTAGAAAGGTGAAGCCTTGAAAAGTCCGTCCAGCTCTGAAACAGTTCCCATTTCAACTGCACTGACTCCAAAATCTGGACGATATTCTGCATGATGTCTCTCTTCCTAGAAAGAGAAACAAAAATCAAATTCGTCAGGGGTCTAGAGAGCACTGTCCACCAGCACGTCCCGCAATGATGGAAATTCTCTCTCTCCGTGCCGTCCACTCTGCTAGCATCAGCACGCAGAATGTGGCCAGTGTGCGTGAGGTATTTTCATTACAATTTGAAATTAGGGTTCAATGAACAACACATGTGATTAGTAGCTTCCACATGGGTCAGGGTTAGGGTGAGATAACCACAGTATAAAATCTGAGAACACTCCCCCCTAGGAAGTTTCTAGAAATAAATAATAAGCTGCCTTCCATTAGTTAGATAGGCTGGCTGTATTAACTTTAGCAACTACTGACATGTAAGACCTCGGGACTTCAGGACCCAAGGATCATGAATTGTTTTAAGTGACTATTATCATGCCCATGATGGCCTTCGGACCCAACCAGGAGCAAGTGAAGAAAGCTGTCTTTAGAAAGGTATCCACCTTGAGAACATTATGCTAAGTGAAGTCAGTCAGTCAGAAAAAGCTACAACTGTGTGATTTCACTCCGATGTGGGATATAAAACTGAAACTCAAACAGCCGTATGTTGGCTGCCAGAGGGAAGGGCTCGGGAGTCGTAATAGAAGGTGAGAGGAGAAAGCGTGGCTCTGGGTGGAGGGCACAGGGTGCAATCTACAGATTTTGTAGCCAGAAACCCACCCCTGAAACCTACATGCTCAGATTGAACAGTGTCATCCCAATAAGCCAACCAAAGAGAAGGGTATACAGCAGCATCTAAAATAATGAACATCTTCATTTCAAAGTTGGAAATTCTGAAAGTGCAATCATGTTGGCTGATACATGCTTGCAAAAAGGAAAATGACATTTCCTTCTGTTTGTAGAAGAAATTCATTACCTCTTCCAAACTGAAAAGAACTGTTAGTTCAACACAGATTTAAGATCTGAGAATTGAGATGGAGAAGGTCCATATTAGGCTTAGCTTTTAAGAGATAAAAATTTAAGAGAATGAGCCCTGGTTGGGTGGCTCAGTTGGTTGTATGGTGTCCTGTGCACCAAAAGGTGATGGGTTCCATTCACAGTTAGGGCACATACCTACGTTTAGAGTTCGATCCCCAGTTGGAGCATGTATGGGAAGCAACCGATTGATATCTCTCTCTCTCTCTCTCTCTCTATCTCTATCTCTATCTCTTTTTCTCCTTCTTTAAAATCAATAAAAGAACATGTCCTTAAGTGAAGGTTTAAAAAAATTAAAGATAATGAATTGAGACTGTTCTAGGAAATACTTTATAAAGGGAAAAAAGCGTAAAAAATTTTTGATTTGGATAATTAAGAGAGTTATGACAGAAAAGGCGGAGAATTCTTTCTGCATATGCTGCTGAACTCATAGAACTGTAACGGATATCCCATGATTCACCTATATGTGGGAATATTCAATTACAATTTGCTTCTCAGGTATGGCAAATCTTTGATACTGGAAGACTGAAGTTTGTTAAATATTAACTTAGGCACTAGCCAGCTTGGCTCAGTGGATAGAGCATTGGCCTGCAGACTTAAAGGTCCCGGGTTCAATTCTGGTCAGGGGCATATGCCCAGGTTGTGGGCTCAGTCCCCCATGTGGAGCATGCAGAAGGCAGCTAATCAATGATTCTCTCTCATCATGCTGTTTCTATCTCTCTCTCCTTCTCCCTTCCTCTCTGAAATCAATAAAAATATGTTTAAAAAATATATTAACTTAGCAACCACCCATTACCCTCTACAACAATTATAGACTTCAGCTACAAAAATACTCAACTAACCACTCATGTACCATCAAACGTGTGCCAGGAAGAGGGTGTGCGTGCCAGTTTATTAGCTTCTCGGGAGGAGACAGACCCTAGAAACTTCCTATTAAACCCTCAGATCTTCCAGGGGAAAAGCTTCCATTAACACAGAGGGACTGCCCATGCAGTCATTCTCAGGCTGACCTCCTCCTCTCCTTGACTTCTTTTGCGAGATGACAAAGATGTGACATATTTTGCTATCAGCTGCTTCTGGAGGCCAAACACGGCCCCGGATTTCCCTCCGCCCTCCAGGGAGCCTGGAGAGCTTCTCGAGCGTCAGAATGGCCATCGAGATGAAGTCACTGCGTTCCTGGGAACCTGTCCCTCTTCTGCGAGGACACAAAGGCCCGGGCCACTTTTCTAACCTTTATACTGTGCTACCTGTGAGGTTAAGATACAGGACCATGTTTCTCCAGGGGCCAATGCCTTAAAAACACACCCCCCAAAAAAACTGATTTCAGAGCTACCTCCTTCCTTGTCCTCGTGTGAAATAGTCTTTAAAATATATCTCTTTCAACTTCAGAAAGGAAGGGAGAGCACCTTCCCACGGATCAGAGAGAATCAATGATTGGCTGCCTTCTGCACACCCCACACTGGGGATCAAGCCCACAACCCAGGCATGTGCCCTGCCCAGGAATAGAACCAGGGCCTTCTGGTTCATGGGTTGATACTCAACCACGAAGCCACACCGGCTGGGCCTCTTTTGAAATATTCTACTGATCTCCAGGAGGACGAGGCTAAGGACTTTTGTCTGCTGGCTGATGTTTCCCAGGGCCTGGCCTACAAAACGTACTGATACATCTGTTGAACAGATAAGCAGAGTAGGTGACTCTTCCTCATGAAGGATGGTATTTTACTGCAGGTTATGCCAGCTAGTTCAGGCTGAGGCCACCAGCAACACACAGAGAAAGAAATCCAACGCCCAACGAATGATTTCCCTCGGCACTATCCCAGGCCTAAGCCATCAGCGAGGAACAGCGCGGAGGAAACCGGCACTGGAACATAGCTGCCTGCTGGGAGCCGCTCAGCGCCCTCGGCCTGGGAGCGGAAGCCTGGAGAAGGGGCCGCACAGGCTGACTGTTCCTGCGGGGGCCGCTCAGCCTCTTGCCCTGCCGCTCAGCCTGCAGCTCCCTGGGCTACCGGCCAGATCGCCTCTGCGAAGCTTCGGGGCACAATGGGAACGAGACCCAGGTGTTGAAACGGTCCTGAGAACGGTCACATCTCCTGATTTTTTACAATCTCCATCACAGGAAAAGTTCGGGTGGTGTGGGGTTGGTGACCCCGATACTGCGAAGCTGAGTTCATCCCGTTACACCAACCGGGCTTCCTCTGCAGGTCCCCGTGTTAAAGGGCGAGATGGGACATCGCAGTGAAAGACACGATGGCCTCTTAGGGGAACAGGGCCCTGGAGGTCGGGACCGGTAGCCTCACTTTGTAAAACACTCATCAGAGTTACCCTTCCTGTGGGACATTTTGATGTCATCACTTTATTTTATTTTAAATATATTTTTATTGATTTCAGAGAGAGGGAGAGAGAGAAACATCAATGATGAGAGAGAATCACGAATGAACTGCCGCCAGCTTGCCCCCCACTGGGGATCGAGTCCACAACCTGGGCACATGCCCTGCCTGGGAATGGAGCTGTGACCCCCTGGTGTTTAGGTCGACATTTCACTGCAGAGCCATGCCAGCCGGGCGAGAGCATGCTTTTTGACTCCCAGAACGTAATAGAAGAAATGTACGTGTCCTCTAGCCCTCCTAGCATTCTGCCTAACAGCAGATAAACTCGGGGCCCTGCGCCTCGTCTTTCCATCTCAGTAGAACATCCGGGTGTCCAGATCCACACCCAGGCAAACCCCACAAACGGGCTTCTTTGCATGTAACATGTTTATTTCTTCGTGTCGCGTGTACAACTCTCCCCATTTGTAGGTGAACCGCTGGAAAGCGTGCGCCAAGGGAGTGAGGAAGAAGGGCCAGCGCGCTTCCTCAGTGCAACAGCGAGAGGAGGCCCTTCCCATTAAACCCAGATGGACCCACGATGTAGAGGAGGGAAGCGTCTACTTACTGTGCTTCTTCAGAAGACTCTTGCTTTATTTTTAATGTTCTCTTTGTGACAGGTATTTCATCTGAAAGGCAAAGTTGTGGGAACAAGTTATATTCTCCTAAGAGGTAGCACACATTTATATAAATAAGTTGCTCTATGTTTACGGTTCACCCACCCATCCCCAACTCAAGGACTTGATTCTAGTCTCAAACGGCTGCCCAACGCCAGATTTATAAATATAACTCTTTTATAATGAGATGCACACATTTATATGCAAGATCAGAAACCAGCTCTACCAGTATAAAATTCTTCAAGGTCGCCAGTAGGTTTCTAGCTGGGAGCTTAAAGCTTAATTTCTCCGCAAACATGATTTTTAAAGGGACAAGAAGGAAAATAATTCTGGGAGATTTAGATTCTCTACGTAGGTTTTACAGAGGAATTAGTTCCCCAAGATCAGGATCCACATATTCCCTATGTTGTTTTTTTCTCAAAGATTTGGGTGGCTTAAATCTCTCTGGCAAAACCAGAGTTATGGGATGCCAAAGTAATTCAGACCTCGTTACTGTTTTGAAGTGGAGAGATACTAATCGCTTAGCATCTGCCCTGTTTATTCTTCCAATCTTTATTTTTAAAGAATAATTGATTGATTTTTAGAGAGAGAGAGGGAGGAAGAGGGAGAGAGAAACACTGATGTGAGAGCACAACATCAATGGGCTGCCTCCTGCACACCCCCCACTGGGGATCGAGGCCTCACGGGGCATGTGCCCTGACCTGCAGTCCAACCAGCAACCTCGTGGTGCAGGGACGACACTCAACTGAGCCACACCGGCCAGAGCTTATTCTCCCAATCTTCAAGCCTCTCCCTGAAATTGTGTTAGTCCTACAGTTATAAGCCTCTTTCTTCTCCCCCTCTCTCTTCCAACATTTGAGATTAAACAAACCAACAGCATTCATAAGAAACGCTAGCATTTAATACTGTTTCTTTTGAATTAGCATCAGGAATGATGATCGAGCAATGCTCATTGTCTTGAGCCGGAGAAGTACATGGAGAGTGTCAATCCCACTCCACTCTCTCACCGGGCAGTGACAGCATTTACTGTGCGTGAGTACTCATCACACAGCCGCTAGTAAGCTACAACGGTTGCAGCAGGAACGTGCCTACGACTTCCACACCATGAAAATGAAAACCGGAGCATTTACTCCAAAAAGCAACTCTATATACACCCTCTTAATTAGGCCACACAAGCCCAGCTTTGATGGCCGGGCGTTTCATTTCCCTTCTGAACGTGAAGACTGTGGGAAATCATTTCAGCTATTGTTGGAATCCTTTGTGAAATCTGAAGGGATATGACCGCTGATAAAGCTCAAATGTGAGCCCTTTTTAGGATAAATCGAGGCTTCCCTTCATATTTTGCTCAGACCGAAGTCTGGGAGGGGACCATTTCCAAATCACCAACAGAAAAGGAAAAAAGCAAGTTCCTCTCTAGCGGCCAAGCAGTCACCGTAGAACCGAGAGGTGCAGGATAGTCCCAACTGCATAGGATTCTGTCACCACGCTTCCTGCGTGGCTCAGAATGAGGAATGTTTGCTGGCACCCAAATCACCAAATGACCAACACCAAGCGCTCGCTGGGAGTTTACGGCTAAATCAAGGCCGCCCAAAGTGTCCCAGATGAACAGGCTACATGCCTTGTGCTGCCAGTAGGGACGGTCCCAAGTCCCGGTGCACATATAAAGGTACATACACACACACATGCACACGCACACACACACACACAGACGAGTAGCAGGTACGCCGGCTTCCTTACCCAATTCCTGATCTGTTGGGTAGCCATGGAGATCCTGACTGTGGTGTCCCCAGTCCTCCTGTGAATACTCCTCCATAGTGCTGCCATCTGACTCCAGCTCCTGGTACAAGCCACTACTGTTAATAAGTACAGGCTGGCAGGGCTGAGCATCCCATCCTCCCTGACCAAACACCTGTTCCAACTGTTCAAATGTGTAACTGCTCTTTCTTTTCCCAACACCATGTTCTTTCACCCGACTGTAACACCTGCGAAGGGTCTAAGACACAAAGTCTTTTGTTATTCCTTTAAAGCTGTCCTTCCTCTTCCAGGTACGGACCACAGATATTAATTACTATTAGACAGACACAGACAGACAAACACAGACACATTGTTACAGGAATGCTAGATTTCAAATTCATTATTATATTAGAAAAAAAAATTACTAATTTAGCATTTACTCAAACATGTTATCATTCAAACAATTACTTTGCAATTAATTATCCATTAAACAAGAATCATTACAACATTATTGCATGTACCCCATACACATATTTTTATCCCCCCTCCCCCCTTAAAAAGAATAAGGGGAGAAAAAAAAAAAAGAAAACAAGAAATACCAGCCAGCCAATAGGATGCACACCTGCCACAGAAGAGAGAGAGCTGCTTGGGGGCCAGAATTGGGAGAAAGTGGGGGGGCGGGGAAGGACAGAAAGGGGAGTTCCCTGAAGCAAAGAATATGACCTTCCTTACTCTCGAGAAGGAATACAGGGTGAAAACAACCCCCTAAGTGAATCGACTAGTGAACCATATTCCTCACGAACTCACTCTGTCTTTGGGGAAGTTGCTAAAATTTAAGAGAGGTCAAATCAATAACGCTCCCGATTCCCAGACTCAAACACCAAGAAACAATATTCCTCCATCTAAAAATGAGCCGGTAAGACTAGTCTATTCTATCAACTCAAACTGCCAGCCAAACAAACCAACGAATGAAGCCGCTGATTTCCTTTCTGGGGGGAAAGTGAGGTAGAGGGGTGTTATTTCATTTATCTTTCTGCCTGTTAATGCACAGCATATAAATACCATTCTGCAAGTCCACATGCAAAACCTGGATAACTTTATTATTATCTTACACAACGCTCCCATTTTCCTCATGGTCTGCTAAGGCATAGTTTGTAGTATTGGCCCAGTTTCCGTGGTTGAACGATATTGCAAAAGCTAAATCATTAGTTGAGTTGTTCTCAGTCTGTATCCTAGCTCTGCCTCCATGTTCCTTCTACTTGACTGCATTTCACTCTGAGGGTTTCCTTGAGACAAGACCCCTTTCCTCTGGTGGCTCCCAAATGCTTCCTAACACGCCTGCGCAAAAGCAGTTCATCTCAGACTTCCGTCCGTGCACTTGCCAGACCAGAACTGTCTCCTACACGTGAGGTGACGTCGCCATAAGCCGACACGTCACCTGTTCTCACCAAACGAACACAACTCGGAAACCTTTCCAGACCCTCCATGGAAGTCCAGTGTCTCTAAATCGCAGCTGGCAAACCACGAGGCACCCCGTAAGATGCTTGGCAGATTTTCTCTTGATGCCAGAAACCAGGATGGGCAGAAGGAATAATCGGAGCATGACACTTGGGACGATATTCCTGGGACACAAGCAGAGGGCTGGGAGCGTCCCCCTATCCCCACACCAGCCAGCCTGCCCCCTGATGGGCACCTTCCTCCCTCTTCCTCTCAGATCTCCTCTGGTGCCTCCCCTGAGGCCTCCAAGCACGGAGGTTCCTCTTCATCAGGGATGGGCACCGGCTCGCAGCTCAGACTCAGAGCACAGGGACCGGGGAGTGTCCCGGGCAGCCCGTCAGGGGAAGGAGACAGATGCCTCTCAGAGCTCATGGACTCTCTGCTCTCTCCCCCGTGCTCTCTGCCCTCCTGGCAGACACTGGAGCCGGAATGGCCAGCATCTCCTGCCAATTTATTTTTATCTCACAACGTCTAGCTGCTGCCTCCCAGAACACCCCAGCCACGCTTCCTGAGTCCTCGAGGACCGTACATGGAGCGTCCCAGCCGTGTCTCTCGCCCTCCAGGGCCATAAATGGACGTGGGAATCGCGCCACGGCCGCGGGCTGCCGGAGAAAAGCACCCAGCACAACACAGGGGCCGGTCGGCTGTCACCGAGGGCTCGCTCCGAGGCAGGGACACACAACTGGTGTTCCACATCTCAGGCTGGGACGTGGGCATCCACCAAGCCACCGATTGCTGACCCCATGGTGGGAAAGCACAGGGCAGATCCACTGGCGGTGAAGCCGCCACCGTGAGCTTACGTCCACTCTGTGCGGGGAACAAGAAAACCGGCCATACCCAAGGGTCTTAGCTGCGGAAGCACAGTGAGACGAGGCATTGTGCTGGGTCTGTCTTGCTTTGTAGTGAACTTGGGACATACACTTTAACAGTCAACATGCTGGTATGTAAAACGTCTAGTAGGGTCTGAAGGGAAAAATGCTTGGTGATCCTCCATCTTGATGATAAAATCTGATGCACTGAAATGTTAAAAAGATTTCCCAGTTGATTTTAACTCTCAAAACATAAATACATCTGAGGTGTCTTCTAGGTTCAGCAAAGAAGACAGATCTAAGGAGAAGCTGTTGATATAGGGGCACAGAAAAAAAAAAAGTAAGAGCTCAAACTTCAGCCTGACCGCTACCGTAAGAAACCGGAGGGATTCAGAAATGGGACTGAGAAAATCAGAAGGGACACAGGGAGGTGTCCTCGCCAATTCTTCTCCCGTAAATCTGACAGGTCACACCTTCCACACTGCCAACGACGAACCAAAGCATGCGCTGAACCAACTGTGTCTGGAGTCCTACGCAGACCAGCTTAAACGCCTGCTCTAAATCTAACGTCAAACAGCGCTCCAGAATCTAGAAAAAAAACACCCCAAGTCTTGCCTCCCATTTCTGACCGCGGCCTCAGACCCAGCGAGCACCTCGCAGTTACTTTTCCTGGAGAGCCAGTTCCTGTTTCCTGCTCAGAACAATCCACCACCACCTTGCTTCCCTTCCTTCTTCCTCTGCCTCACTCCTCTGAGAAATTTATAGTCATTTAAGTTCTCTTTTTTTTAAAGCTCTAGCATAAAAAAAAATAAATACAACAATGAATATCTTAGGGGGAGGGGAAGGGAGAATTTGCTTAAAATTATTAAAGACCATTCTGTTCACAGTTAAGAAGAACGCCTTCCTGGTTAGAAATGTCCATGGTGAGCAAGCCTCCGGGCCCCTCCAGGGGAAGAGCTGGGAGATACGGGGCCTCCTGAATGAGGCCGCAGGGATGGAGGTCAGGAGGGGCTAAGGAAACCTGAGCAGAGGCCCGGGAGGGCAGGTGACAACTGAGTCGGTGGTCAGATCAGAGGGCTTCCCAGGCGTCTGATGGCGAAGCAATGCCAGGCGAATGTTACTAAACCCCCTGTGCCAACTGGTACCACGACCCCAGGAGGAAAAGCACCCGAGCAAAGACTCGAGAGGTGTCCCGTCACCAAAGCAGGGAGACAGATCAGAAGGCTGATAACCTACAATTCGTAGGCAGAGGGAAAGTTTTGCCCAAGTTTAAGAGCAGACTGAAAAAGGAACGAGAGAATCAAGATGACATTCATTGTGGATGAATGTAAGGGGGAGTCTACGGGGGGGGGGGGGGGGGGGAGGCAGGTAAACGAAGGCAGGGGTTTGAGGTGGGCGGGGTTGGGGGTTTAACGCAGCAATGCAGAGGAAGACCCAGGGTTACAGTACACGGAACATCAAATACAGTGCACAATGCAGCTATCTTGCCAAAGTAAGTAAATCCAGCACTGGGTTGGATAAGCAGAGGAATCACATGTAAGCTATGAAGGTGGCTCTTCCTCTCTAGTCAGCACCGGTGAGGCCACAGCTGGAACACAGCATTCAGTTCTGGGCATCGAACCAGCTACAAGAGAGGGAAATTGTAGAGTTCAGAAAAAGGGCAAATAATATAACGAAAGGCTTGGAAAACAAGGTCTGTAAGTAGGGCCAGTGGTTTCATCAAAGCCCTTTCTGCCGGCATCGACGCTACTTTTGGGGAGACAGACAGTTGCTTTTGCCTCAGGGCCCTCCAATTCCTCCCTGGACTGCCAGGAAGTGGGAAGAACTGAATTCTTCCCGTGGCACGGCCAGGTCGGAAGCAAGCGAAGCCAATCGCCTGGGCATCTGCCAACTAGTTCTGCTACTGGCTCCATCGTCTTCTCCAAATGTACCCCATTTCATTCAGTCGTAAAGTAAGCACCATGACAAAACCACTGTTCTAACACAACTGACTGCAAGGAGGGAGAGCGATGGGCACAATCGCCGTGTACACGTAATGTGTCCTCTGAGACGTCGGATGGGAACTCAGGTCCAGCCGTGGGAGGACAGCGTGCGTGTAACAGCGGGAAACAATGTTATAAGAAAAAACAAGCAGTGAGACAGATTTCCAAAGGTAGCTGCCACACTGGCCATTCTAGAAATGGGTTACGTGGTTTATCTTAACACTCTGCCAACTAACCATGACACATCTGAGGTCCTTTCAACCCAGCAGATTAAGTAAACAATACACTTACTGTATTTGCAAACAAAGTCTTAAAAATCATATACCCGTATTTTCCTGCATATAAGATGACTTTTTAACCCAGGAAAATCTTCTCAAAAATCGGGGGTTGTCTTATATGTCGGGTGTCATCTTATAGGGCGGGTATATCCCAAACTCTATATTTTAACTGGAAAAGTTGGGGGTCGTCTTATACACCCAGTCGTCTTACACACTGGAAAATACGGTATTGTATTTCACCAGAAATGGGGGAAATTACTGGGAGAAGGTCTCCAGTGACTGATTATAAAAGTGTTGAGAACAATTCCTATGCAAATGTGTATTTTGAAGCAAAAAAGTCTTTGTGAAACAGATCTATCTTCTTCTTTTAAACGTAATTACTTTATTGTAACTAGTTACTCTTAGTTAACTGAGGCAAAAAACAACAACACTTTCATTCAAAATCTTTAAGACTCAAAATTTATTTAATTAGTTTCATTTTCTGACTGCGAGCACAAAGGTAGGAAAGGATAAAAATCTGAAAGAAACATTTCTGTGCACAGTAAGAGGGATATTAAGAATATAGTATGAATTTCTGTATCTACCTATCTAGATATAACTAATGATTAGGGCATCATCTAAGGCAAAATCCATCCATCTGGGGCCAGCAATCTTAGGATTTCATATATTAAAATCTGGCAAACTGACTTGCCAAATCATCCAAATCCTTTAAAACCAACCAAAACTCCCCTCCCCCCAAAAAAGCACACCCACAAAAATACAGTTGTTTCACACTCCCGTAGTTCTTAGGGAAACATAGGATGTTTTGGCAAATGGAAGATCTATTCTTAAATTTTCCTTTTCCTTTTCCTCTCCAGAGAGGAGAGTCTTAACTGTTTTGAGTCATGGATTTCCTCCCCAGAAAAAATACATACAAGACAATTTCAAGGGCAACATGGACTCTGTGAAGAGCCCCTACAAGAACCTCGTGTTAAAAAACTGCTCTGGCCGAAACCGGTTTGGCTCAGTGGATAGAGCATCAGCCTGGGGACTGAAAGGTCCTAAGTTCGATTCTGGTCAAGGGCATGTAGCTTGGTTGCGGGCACATCCCCTGTAGGGGGTGTGCAGGAGGCGGCTGATCGATGTCTCTCTCTCATCGATGTTTCTGACTTTCTATCCCTTTCCCTTCTTCTCTATGAAAAATCAATAAAATATATTTTTAAAAAAACAAAAAACTGCTCTGGCTCTGGCTGGCTTGGCTCAGTGGATAGAGTGTCCGCCTGCGGACTGAAGGGTCACGGGTTCGATTCTGATCAAGGGCATATGCCTGGATTGCAGGCTCGATCCCCAGTGGGAGATTGTGCAGGAGGCAGCCAAACGATGATTCTCTCTCATCATTGATGTTTCTCTCTCTCTCTCTCCCCTTCCTCTCTGAAATCAATAAAAATGTATTTTAAAAAAACCAAAACTGCTCTGAACCATAATGGTTAGTTCCTCCATAAAAGATTGTAACAGAAAGTAGCCAGAAATCCTAAGATAAGGTAGATTTCATCCAAGTCTTACATTTTACAAGAGATTCTAAGAATTGGGACATCCAGTTTAAGTACAATTTACCCATCTTTCTCACTATTCTGCTCATTTAGACAAAGCACCATTAATATTTCCTTTAAGAGGTAAATTAGCCAAATCCCCCTGTTTCTTGAAAGAAGCATACAAGATTATCAACTTACTCTTTAACAAAATATAGTACAGTACTTCTTCTATTTCCTGGGAAAGAAATCTTTTTCTGAAGTGGCAGTTAAGCAATACTGAAGAACTCAAGAGTTATGCTGGTTACCTGTTGCGACTGTATCACATCGTACTGGAGCATTCAGTATCTGATTAACATCAATATCGATGCTAGATAAATCTCCCAAGATAACAACTTAAAACAGGGACATTCACATATCTAGAAACAAGTACGGACATGAAATTAAGTCTTAGTAGTCACAATGGCCAAGCTTTAACATCTTCCCATTTTAACACTAACGGGGTCTCAAAGGATTAGGCAATACCTACACATGTTCAGTCCTTAACCCAATGGGGTCATCCCACTGAAACTGCTCATATCATGGTCAGTAATGTCTTCTTCATTGTTAAGAAAAACGGTGCTCAAACTTAGTCCTTAACTATTTTGAGTTTCCCAAGCATTTAACACTATTCCTATCCTTGCCAAATTATCTCTTATAAAACTTTCTATAATAGCCCACCTGGCATGGCTCAGTGGTTGAGTGTTGACTAATGAACCAGGGGTTCTCTGTTTGATTCCCGGCCGGGCACATGCCTGCGTTTCGATCAATGATTCTCTCTCATCACCAGTGTTTCTACCCATCTCTCCCTCTCCTTCTTCTCTAAAATCAATAAAAATAGCCCTAGCTGACTTGGCTCAGTGGATAAAGCATCAGCCTGTGGACTGAGGAGTTCCAGGTTTGATTCCGGCCAAGGACACATGCCTGGGTTGCAGGCTCGATCCCCAGTGCAATAGGCAGCCGATCAATGATTCTCTCTCATCATTAATGTTTCTATCTCTCTTCTTCCCCCTTCCTCTCTGAAATCAATAAATATATTTTTAAAAAATAAAATCAATAACAAATATTTAAAAAAAAACTTTCTGTAATATACTGATTGCCCTGACAAGCGTGGCTCATGGTTGAGCACCAATCTGTGCTGCTCAAGAACAACAGGCGTGGCTCATGGTTGAACATCAATGTAAATATCTGTAATAGTCTCAGGCTCTACAGCAGCGGTACTCAACCTGTGGGTCGTGACCATCAGAAAACAGGTATTTACATTACGATTCATTAACAGTTGCAAAATTACAGTTATGAAGTAGCAACGAAAATAATTTTATGGTGGGGGGTCACAACATGAGGAACTGAATTAGAAAGGTAGAGAACCACTGCCCTATTGGGAATCGAGTCCACAACCCTGGCATCTGCCCTGACCAGGAATCGAACTGTGACCCCACCTGGTTCAACCACTGAGCCACACTGCTTGGGCTGAATTAAGGTAACTTTAAACTAGAAACCACTTAGTAAGAAGATAAAATTGTTTTGGCAAAGAAAATCAAGAAACTCATTTAACCATGATGGTAGATTTTATTTATAAAATCAATAAATCAAAGTAGGTAGGGCTCCTAAAATCTTGTGAAAAAACCAGGAGCAGAAAGAGTATTTAAAAAAAAAAATTACAGTGCAAAGCAAATTGATTTCTTTGTAACAAAAGACTAACTGCAAAGGTCAAGGCTATTTTAAAAATATTTAATATACTGCCCTGGCCGGTGTTCTCAATGGTTAGAGCACCCACCCACACACTGAAAAGTCATAGGTTCGATTCCCGGGCACTTACCTGGGTCGTAGGTTTGATTCCTGGCCCAGTTGGGGGTGTGTGCAGGAGGCAACCAATTGATGTTTCTCTCACATGGTATTTTTCTTCCTCTCTCTCTCCCTCGCTCCCTTTCACTCTAAAAATAATCAATGGAAAAAATATCCTGGTGTAAGGATTAACAACAACCAAAAATAATAAAAGTATCTACCATTCTCATTATATTTTTCTTGGAGGTGGGGGTCACCAGCCAAATGAAGCTCTACAGCCTTGTCCAAAGTTTCTTATTTCTTATGCCTTACAAATTATAAAAAAAATATTTCTAAAGTATAGAGTAGTTCTGTCAAAGATAGAAAAAGACTGGAGGTGTTTCCTGGATTTTAACAGGGTTCATTGGAAGAATGACCACTGAAAACCGAGATCTTCCCTCTCCGCTCTCCAGAGGACCATCTCCTTAGTTTTCTCCCCCCACTCTCCGGGGAACTGTCCCGGACTGAATTCTACCTGCTTGCACTTCCTCCTGAATCTGGCTATCAACAACTCACTATCTAAAACACACACACACACACACACACACACACACACACACACACACACACGGTTTTTATTGACTTCAGAAAGGGAGAGGGAGAGAGAGATAGAAACATCAATAATGAGAGAGAATCATTGATGGGCTGCCTCCTGCAGGCCCCACACTGGGGATGGAGCCTGTAACCCAGGCATATGCCCTGACTGGGAATCAAACAGTGACTCCCTGGTTCCTAGGTGGATGCTCAACCACTGAGCCACGTCAGCCGGGCTGGACAACTCATTTTTATGTCTATAACTGGTCAGTACGATCTTCATGAAAGACAGATTTTTGCACAGAATAAATAATTCAGGAAATTTCGATTTTCAGTATCAACTCCTAAGTTTTCTGGGTTCCTCCACGCTAGCAGCGGAGGCTCTTGTGTCAAGGAGGACAATGCTTGCAAAACAAACATCTTTTATTGCTCAAGGAGCTACACTCAGAGGGCCATAAATCTTTCAACCTTCCATGGTGGGTAAATCAGACAATACTCATACAATAGCCCAGACTGGCAGCAATACAATAAAAGCCATACCTAATATGCGTGGTCATGTTCAAGGGTTTCTTTGGGATACAAGAATCCTTCTAGACATGGAATCAAGTGTTTTTTCTATTTAAAACGAGACAGGTAAAAAAAAAATTAGGGTACATGGAATTAATTATTTCTGCCACAGGCAGCAACAAGTGGTTACAGTCATCAAAGATAGCCAGACAACACGCTTGTCTAGAACTTCTTTCCCATAAAGGGGGAAAAAATCAGTTGTTTGGTAAAGAACTGACTTGTATTAGAGATTATTTTCATCTAACCTCCTATATCACCTCTAAAGTGGTATTGAAGATGATATTTAAAATGTTAACTTTAAGTAGTATCTTATAACTGAAAAACACACTCAAGAGAATTATCTAAAATATTTCTAGGATAGCAGAGAAGAATCATTCATCTTTAAAGGCCTCCCACACAAAAAGCCTGCATTACACACTAACGGTTCCATAGTCAGTCATGTCTAAATATTAAGATTTATACATGCACAAGCAGGTACAAATGACAAAAAACTACCGCTCTAACATTACAATGATAGGTGTATTGTATTGTATTGTATTATAATCCTTCCCAAACACGATGGTAGATTCTTCTATTCATGAGACCAATGTTTAAAAGGGAAACTGCAGAGTAACTCCCCCCTACCCTGCTCTGCCCCCCACAAAATAGTAGGCCATTCTATTCCTTTCAGATGCTGATGATGTTATTCTCTCAGTTTTGTAGTTATTTTCTTATTTATGTGGATCCTGAGAGAGAAGATACCTACCAAGAAGGGCTCCCAATGGCTACAGGGGCTCAAATTAAAAACAAAAGATCCTGGCCGGGTAGCTCAGTTGGTTAGTGTGTTATCTGGCTACACCAAAGCTCCAGGTTCCATCTCTGCTCAGGACACGTCTGAGAAGCAACCAATCAATGAATGCACAAATAAGTGGTGTCTCTCCTTCTCTCTCCTTCTCCCTCTCCCATCTCCTCCAATACATTTCTTAAAAAAACAAAGAAAATGGAACCTAGCAGCCATTTGGATACCGGGCCTGAGGGAGAAGCCTGCGCTAAACTGCCCGCATCCTCCCCAGAAAGGCTTGCCTACACTGTGTGCCCGCCATCTGAGCCAGCCTTTATGAAGGTCTTAGAATCCTATTTCCACCAACAGCACTGAGACTTGCTCCACCTAATTAGAGAGAAGCAGCTATGTCCCCATCAGTTTCTTCATGAATCAGAGGGGGCTCCATTCTGACCAATCAGGACACTGTCCTTTGGACCAACCAAACTGTGAGGATTTAGACTCCTAATTTGCATGAGGACAAGACCAATCAGAGACCAGGAGCAGGGACCTCTGTCTCTATAAGTCAGCTCACTTCTGGTTCTGGAAGTGCACTTTCCCTTTCTTCTTAAGACTGCCTGTCCGTGGCTGAAATATCAGAGATCTCTCGGGAGCAGATGAGGCAGACAGGCACAGAGAAGGGCAGACCAGCAAGGAGCAGAGCAGAGCTGTCCAGCTGGACAGGGGCCTTGCCTCAGGGTCTTCTGACAGCAGTCCTATTTTCACAGACACGCTGTGTCACAACTGAGCTGTTTGCACTAAATAAAGTTTCCTTCTTCACTGCATCCAAACTGGAATTCCTGTTGGTGTTGAATTGCCGCCAATGACCTGATCTTTGGTGACCCTAAAAATTACTATCTAGCCCAGCGGTTGAGCGCTGACCTATGCACCAGCAGGTCACGTTTCCATTCCCAGAGAGGGCATATGCCCAGGTTTTGGGCTTGATCCCCAGTGTGGGATGTGCAAGAAGCAGCAGAACTATGATTCTCTCTTATCATCTATGTTTCTCTCTCCCTCTCCCTTTCTCTCTGAGATTAATAAAAAAATATATTAAAACAAAACAACAAAAAACTCTTACCATCTATAATGCAAAAATAACCTTTAATACAGATTTTTCCATTAGTAAATTTTAAAGTGTTGTTTATGAAAAAAATTATCTTGACACTTGGATAAAATCATGTGAAAATTAAGGTTTCATAAAGATGGTTCCCTCCATTAAGATATCTAGGGAAAAGCATTAAGTCAAGATTCAGTCAATTGTGTGTTTTTGTGTGTGTGTGTTTTAAAAAAGGACAAATATTGAATTACTTCAAAAACTGTGGGGTGCCGAGACAGGTTTGGCTCAGTGGATAGAGTGTGGGGCCTGTGGCCTGAAAGGTCCCAGGTTCGATTATGGTCAGGGGCATGTACCTTGGATGCGGGCACATCCCAGTAGGGGGCGTGCTGGAGGCAGCTGATCGATGTTTCTCATTGATGTTTCTAACTCTATCCTTCTCCCTTCCTCTCTATAAAACATCAATAAAATATACATATTTTTAAAAGTGTGGGTGTTATTTTTTTTTACATTTACATGATATAAACTACAAGTCATAAGTGTGTGAAAAGAACACATCTGACACATACCCTTCCTAGGAAAACCTGAAAATAAGCATGTTTTAAGTTTATATACTTATTCTTGGGCAACCTGAATTTATTTAGAAAGTTGTTAGAAAGAAATTCAAGTAATTATTATACATGTTTTTAAAAAAAATCTTCACCTGAGGACATATTCATTGATGAGAGAGTAAGGGAGAGAATCATTGATGTGAGAAACATCCATCGTTTGCTCCTCTATTTACTCCTGACCAGGAATCAAACTAGCTACCTCTTGGTGTATGGGATGATGCTCCAATTAAGCCACTAGACCAGGTCAATCACACCTTTTATAGCTCACTTGGTAGCATTGTAATGTTTTATTCTTATCTTTATGAGGCTTGCTAAAAGCCATGGCCATATGAAAACAATGTCTGTGCTTCTACCAAAATCAAACATTTTCCATACACCTCTCAATGTCCCATATAATGAAAATAAACCATTACTATTTTCTCAGTGCCTACTGTGCGCTGAGACTTGGGGCTAAATAGTGTAAATTTATTATCCCTCATTTTGATAATAAAGCTAAAAGAGAGGGTCCCAGAAAACACTCTGAGGACACTGTGTGCAGGTTTACTTGTGAGACCCAGGAGCAGCAGCACTGGGCAAAGGAGCTGAGGTTGGAACCGAGGCTTTGGCCAATCCCAGAGTGAGGAAAGGAACTTCGACGGCCCTTCAGAGCTGTCCTGAACTGAGGCCAGGAGGCCGTGCCTTTGGATTTCAGCACTGGCCGGTCAGTGGACTCAGGCTGCCACAGGACAGGGAGCCTAACCTTGGGAAGACAGCTCCCTCCGGCAAAGAGAAATTCCCCGGAGGAATCCAACCAGAAGCCATCAGCGCCCCGGGCAGCTGGGGGGACTGACGCATGTCTCATTCCTGGAGGAGGGACTGGGCAGTGTGATCATAAGTACAAGAGATATGTGAGGCATCCTCATCTAACAGCAAAGAGAACTAAGAGGCAGCAACGTATTCAAGGTCACTGCCAGAGTGTATTCAAACGTAAACTAATCTTCGGTTTCAAAACTGGAACCTGGCAGACATGGAAAAGGATATAGTCACTGTATTTATCTTTCTGCTGAGAAGTTTATAGCTCATTTTAATATTTAGCTAAAGTAACCGTATTTACCTGAATCGTTACAATACTTTCTGCACTGATTTCTGATTCTTATTTAGCTTTCCCCACATGCATATCCTTTACGTTTTGTGATTTATTACAAAACAGTCCATCTCATCCCCATCACCTCTTGGGAAAAGGTGAAGAATGGATGGCAGGCATCAGGTAACGAATGGAACGCTCCATGACCACAACCTTACCTGCTTTTATTGTCAAAAGGTAATTCTACTTTGTAAACGTTTCTTTCTATAATTCAAGCTTAATTCCTTTAAGAGAAGTTGGTAGTCCAATAAATGCCATCATTTTTATAAAGACTTGAATGAATGATTGAATGTCTTCTACAATAAAAATTTATTTTCGCCCGAGCCGGTTTGACTCAGTGATACAGCATCGGCCTGCGGACTGAAGGGTCCCGGGTTTGAGTCCGATCAAGGGCACCTGCCCAGGATGTAGGCTTATTCCCTGGTAGGATAAGGAGGCAGCGATCCATGATTCTCTCTCATCATTGATGTTTCTCTCTTTCCCTCTCCCTGCCTCTGTGAAATAAATATATACTAGAGGCCTGATGCCCAAAATTCGTGCAAGAGTAGGCCTTCCTTCCGCTGGCTGCTGGCACCAGCTTCCCTCTGGCACCCAGGACCCAGGCTTCCTGCGCAGCCCTGGCTTCAACTGGAAGGTTGTCTGGAAGGACGTCCAGTCTAATTAGCATATTGCCCTTTTATTATTATAAAGTTTTGTTTGTTTTAAATCCTTTCAAGGGACTTCCATATCAAGGTTTCTCACTGTATTTATTACTTTAGTTTCTACTAAAAAATTTTTTTTTGGTTTTGTTTTCTTATCTCATGGTATTTGTTATTTTAGGACACTATGAACTATCTATAAGGATTTATTTATTTTAAATGTTTTTATTGATTTTAGAGAGAGAGGGAGAGTGGGAGAGAGAAACATCAATGTGACAGAAACATTGATCGGCTGCCTCCCACACAAACCCCAACCTGGGCATGCGCTCTGACCAGGAACTGACCCGGCAACCTTTCGGTGCACAGGATGACACTCAACCAACTGAGCCACACTGGCCAGGGCTGCCAGAATTTTTAAAATGTGTGTTTTCATTTCTATGATAATAAACATATATGAACATAATATCCATCTGGGTGTTGCCATATGATTTTGGTGTTGCATTTATGACCGTTTATGCTCTCAGACTATTTTTTATAGATAAATTAATTTATTAAATTTAAACTTTTTAAAATATATTTTATTGATTTTTTACAGAGAGGAAGGGAGAAAGTCAGAAACATCGATGAGAGAGAGACTTCGATCAGCTGCCTCCTCCACGTCCCCCTACTGGGGATGTGCCCGCAACCAGGATACATGCCCTTGACCAGAATGGAACCTGGGACCCCTCAGTCCACAAGCTGACACTATCCACTGAGCCAAACCGGTTTTGGCTCGCTCTCAGATTATTGCCAAAATATTACTCCAATTGTCAAAATTAAATAAAGTTGTGCTAATGATAAGGGAGCAATATGTATAACCAAGTAGTTAAGAGAATGGAGTCAACTGCTTAGGTTAGTTTAGTTTCCCTATCTACTAGCTTTGTGACATTGGACAAATTAATCGTTCTGGTGCCTCAGCTTCCCCACCTGTAAGGTGAAGCTAATAACACTATCTCATTCATAGACTTGTGTTAAATGAAAAATGTAACCAGTGCATTTAAAACAGTGTCTGTGCCAAAACTGGTGTGGCTCAGTAGATAAGAGGGTCGGCCTGTGGACTGAAAGGTCCCAGGCTCGATTCCGGTCAAGGGCATATATCCTGGTTGCGGGCACATCCCCAGTGGGGGGTGTGCAGGAGGCGGCTGATCGATGTCTCTCTCTCATCAATGTTTCTAACTCTCTATCTCTCTCCCTTCCTCTCCGTAAAAAATTAATAAACTATATTTAAAAAATAAAATAAAATACAAGTGTCTGCCCAATAGCTCACACTCGGTAAATATTAGCCATTATTACTACAAAAATGACGGTCACACAATATGGAGACCGAGGTGCCTTATGAATAAAGGTTAGTTCAAGTAGAGAAAATTAGCAGCAAAGTTTTATCACAAAGCTAATGGTAGGAATAACAAACTCAAAGAACCTAAGTCCTGACTGCAGCACTATCAAAATCTAGTTTGGAAAAAGTAAACAGGTTTCAGCTAGCCCATGTCCTCCAATATTAAAGGAATACTAGCTTGATTTTCTTTGTATTTTATTCATATTTAAAGTATTTTATAAAGTAGTTTTTGTTTGATAACATGTGAGAGCTACACACAGACTTAGGCTTGTTACAGAGTAAGTAACGTTGTTACATACATGTGTTTGCTCACCCATTATTACTCAAGTTTCAGAAACACCTGGCTATATCATCACAGCTTCTTCAACTTTTTGGTCATATTTCTTCACTCACAGATAAAAGTAATCATTTAGCCGAGACCGGTTTGGCTCAGTGGATAGAGCGTCGGCTTGTGGACTGAAAGGTCCCAGGTTCGATTCTGGTCAGGGGCATGTACCTTGCTTGCGGGCACATCTCCACAGTGGGGTGTGCAGGAGGCGGCTGATCGATGTCTCTCTCTCATCGATGTTTCTGACTTTCTATCTCTCTCCTTTCCTCTCTGTAAAAAATCAATAAAATATATTTTTTTTAAAAAAGTAATCATTTAACCATTTTCAAAGGGTTGTAGTCTCGGCAGGAATATGGTGACTAGAACACTGACGTAAAACCAGGGGAGGGAAAAGGAATCCAGAGGGAGGGTGGCCTTGCTTCCTGGGCAGTGTGTTCACAAGAAGCAAGAGGCAGGCGAACTCAGCATGAGTCAAAGAAG
>JAAGEH010000417.1:17375541-17389290 GCA_011751065.1 Lasiurus cinereus
ACACTTCATGAATATGTGGTTATGATGAAGTTAAATTTTTCCATTGGTTTTTCTTCTTCATTCTTAATGTGGTTTATATTATTTATATAAAAATATTATTTTATACTGTGCCTCAGTGGTTGAAAATCGACCCATGAACCAGGAGGTCAGAGCTCCATTCCTGATCAGGGCATGCAGGAGGCAGCCAATCAATTATTCTCTCTCATCACTGATGTTTCTGTCTCTCCCTCTGCTTGCCTCTCTCTGCAATCAATAAAAAGATAATTTTAAAAAAGAATTTTAAAAAGTTGGCACAACTCTTGTCTCCTCTACTCCAACTATAATCATGTTCTCTAATTTGCAGGAGAGGGGACATTCTCGGGTTTTGCTGAAGGCTCAATCTAGGAGCCCAGCCCAAGGGGGCTCGTCAGCTAACTAGCGAATGAATGCTAACAATGCTGCATTCCACTGCTTGGTGAGGCGAACCTCAGGGACAACCGGCCGCATCACAATAAAAAGATACAATATAAAATAATGTCAATCACTTTTAATACAGCAAAGGCAAATGCATGTCTATTTCCTGTGCATAATGTGAGAGAGAGAACTCAACCTTCCTAAGGTCAATAAAGCTGATATCAAGGGATATTGTATTTAAGGGGCTTTCTAATTGTGTGCATTTATTTTAAGCAGCATATCATTTTTATCAGAACATAAGCTCTTGGAAGGCAGTTATTCTTTTTTTCCTGTTCTGTTCACTGATGTATCCCCAGCACCTAAATCAATGCCTGGCACGCAGAAGTGGCCCAATAGATTTTTGCTAAATGGATGAATGAATGAATGAAACGAATAAAAATTCCTTAAAATTATATATGGCAGTTAAGAGATCCAATATACGATCAAAGTACTTTTGTTGTTGTTAATCCTCACCTGAGGATATTTTTTTTCCCACTGCTTTTCAGAAAGTGGAAGGGAGGGAGGGGGAAAGAGAAAAACATTGATGTGAGAGAGACATATCAACCAGTTGCCTCCCAACCGAGAGCAGGGCCCTTGACTGGGAATCGACCCTGCAACGCTTCAGTGCACAGGGTGACACTCTAACCACTGAGCACAGTGGCCAGGACAAGCTCAAGGTACTTTCTAACCTGTCATACTCTTCTTTCTAAGTCATACACCAGATCTTTCTATTTAGAGAAAGGTATTTGCAGATTCAAAATAATAATAATAATAATAAAAGCAGTTTGGGGTAGATATAGACTTTATTCTGGTTTTATTAATATCAATTACAAACATAATTGAGTTTTCTGATAAATGAAGTAATCTCAAAGTAGATAGTAAAGGACCAATAGTATGAGTTTCAAAAATTTAGATTATTACAACAAAGTAGTCTTACACAGGCTGAGAAAATGCAACTAGAAAACATCTAAATGAGGAACTTCCCATTCTACTGTATCAATTTATTTTGAATGAAGTGTTATTTGATAGCTCAAAATATGTAATTTATGAATACAGGTGAGAACACTTATATTTTAAAAAATGATGACTGTTATGCCTAAAATGTCTGAAAATAAATACAGGTTTGCATTTTCCTAAGGAATAACAATATAAGCCACGATGTGACAAGATAACACATGATTTTTTTTTTTTTTGCCAAGGGGAAAAAATTCCAGTCATTAGTGCAAAAAAAAAAAAAATTTCTATTAACTCTGAAGGCCCCTCCCCAAATTAGGTAAGTATTATTCAGATTTAAATGCATGTCTTTTTCCAATATGAAGGCACTTTTCAATTATTCAGAACCATAGGGAGTAAGACTCCCGCATAGAGTGTAAACTCCAGATCATTTGTAACACATGCAATGAGGCTCAGAGCCATTAAGCCTTCACTGGGAACACTGAATCAACTTTCTGCAATGGTAAAGAGCAAGGAGAACACGTTGCATGAACCACACGACAGAAATAAATTTAAGGAGTACCTAACAATCAACTGCTTAACATCTAAAACTTGTTATAGTTCTGGTCCTTTGGGTTTTTAGCTCAAGAAGTTTTTTCCTCCCATTTTTTCAAAACATTTTCAAACATTAGACTTATGAACTTCCAAAGGGGGCAGAGACTGCTATCCTCCCTTAACTGAGTGATAGGAGCATACACTTCAGAGTGCCCTCCGACAATTAACATCTGAGATTTTAGACCTGAATTTCAGTGCCCGCCCTCTGCTAATGTTAAAAAAGAGAAAGAAAAGAAAGCAGGACGATCACTTCTGAAGACTAGGGAGCAGATCCGAATCCAAGTGTCTGTAGAGACTATTTCCTAGAGGTAATAGAGGCAGGGCTGTTCTAAAAACTTCAGCTAGGAAGTACTGTGATGATCCCTGAGGATACAACAAAGAATCCTGTGCGAGTTGGCACAGCAGCAAACAGTGGGTTTTATGACAGGGTAAGATCTAACAAATCCTATAAATTAGAATTTTCAGATCCTCCCAGCAGCCGTTCTCTTCTGGCCATTTCACCACCACGGTTTTGTTCACTGCTTGTCTAGAGTGCTGGAAGCAGCCTTCACATGATCCTTGGGCTTCCAGTCTTAACCCTGCCAGTTCCTTTTCCACATTAGGCCAGTTCTAGAACCTAAGACTAACCATGCCGTTCTCCAGCTTAAAATCCCTTGATGAGTAGGATAAAGTCCAACTCCTGGGAGCATCATCTGATCTCTTGCTTATATCTCCAGTCTCACTTCCTACAACTTCCCACCTCCTCTCATCCTCTTCTCTCAAACCCTAGGCTCCAACTATCAAACTACATAGCATAACACATTTCACCAGGATATAATGAATGTTTCTGGAGTTTTAATACCTTAAGTCTAAAAGAGCACAATGACTGGGAAAAAAAATCGATCTCACCTCATTATTTTCTAACCCTCTTTTATGTAACTGCAGGTATTGACTCATTAGTGGGCTGGGAGATCGATTTTGTGGACTGTTACCACCTTCCTCAACACCCCAAGTGGGAGACGGAGAAACAATACACAGGGGATCAGGAACCGTTCTGGGGAAGGGGCCTGGGGTGGTGAGAGGGGTGGCCAGGGAAAAGGGCTGAATGGGGAGCTGGCAGGTTAGAGGTGCAGGTGAGGAGCCCCTGAGGGTTGACAGTTCAGGGGAGGGAGGTTGGCTGGGCCTGAGGGCACAGTGCAGGCCTTCGATAAAGGGCAGGGTTGGGCCCACGCCAGGTGCTGGCGCACATTAGTGGGGTCACAACCAGCCAAGAAGGAGCGTCCCAATGCCCTCCCGGAACGTGTCCCTGCGGCTGCAGCGCCTGCGGGAGAAAGACTCGGGGTCCTACCGCTGCTCTGTGAACGTGCAGGACAAGCAAGGCACCAGCAGGGGCCACAGCAGCAAAACGCTAAAGCTCGACGTGTGGGGTGAGTAAGCACACACTTTCCGGTACTTCCCTCCCCCTCCTTCTCTCTCCACTGCCTCCCCCACACTGCCCCAGGTCAGGCTGGTCTCTCCCCAAAGGCTGACTGCCCAGGTTGGAGGAGGGTTAAGTGGAGTGACTGAAGGGTCTGTGTGTAGAAGGTGGTGTGTGTGTGTAGGTGGGTGTCCGCCGGTCTCTTGGGTGTGTGTTTGTAACCTGTCTCCCCTTCCCCAGTTCCTCCAGCTCCTCCAACCTGCCACCTTCTGGGCGCGCCCCGTGTGGGCACCAATGTGACCCTGAGCTGCAAGTCCCCAAGGAGTGAGCCTGCGGCCCTGTACCAGTGGGAGCGGTCACAGCCCTCCGTGGAGGTTTTCTTTGCACCAGTTTTAGGTGAGAGACTTCTAGAGACAACAGAGCCTGGGGCTGGGCTGGGGCTGGGGAAAGATGAGGTCCCAGAGGACTGGGGTGAAAAGGAAGACAGTGCTGAAAAGTCCTGGGGAGGAGGAAGGTGCGGGCAGTGGTGGAGAAAGAGGGCTGCCAGGTGGAAGCTTGTGTTGGATGCTTTCACATATAACGATGGCACTAAAGAGGATCTATGACCTAGTGATTCAGGAGCTAGATTACCTGTATTCAAATAGAA
Source organism: Lasiurus cinereus (assembly GCA_011751065.1). Lineage (NCBI taxonomy): Eukaryota > Metazoa > Chordata > Mammalia > Chiroptera > Vespertilionidae > Lasiurus > Lasiurus cinereus. Next base: position 17,379,564 of record JAAGEH010000417.1, read on the forward strand.
TAGAACATACCAGAGAGTACTGAACATAGTTAAGTATAGTGTCATTGCATGGAATTAAATAGACTAATATTTGTAAAGCACTTAGAACAGTGCACAGCACAGTGAGGGCTATAGAAGTGTGAGCCATATTATTATTTTGCGGTATTTGTTTCAGTTACACAGATATATTATGTAAGTATTGGGCCACAGGGTAAAATATATTCTTGTTATATGTTCAAAAAAGATGCATTGCTGTGGTTTTTCTTTTAGTACATAAATTAAGGAAAGAGATGTTATCATGGATATTTGCATAATGGCAACTCAACACTATAAAAATGTTATTTAGCAAAACATATAACTTATCTGGAATTGGCACTATTATGTGCCAAACTATCTTTCCCACACTTTTGCATGTTTCTTTATGGCACCACAAACCATTCATTTGTAGCTTGTAAGTCCTACCTTCACAAATGTCACTCTATGGCAATTTTTTCTTCATTTGAAAGGCATGACTTTTATTTATTTTTTCATTAATCCTCACCCAAGGATATTTTTCCATTGATTTTTAGAGAGAAGGGAGGGGGAGAGACACACAGAGAGAAATATCGATGTGAGAAAAACACATCGACTGGTTGCCTCCTGCACACACCCTAACTGGGGCTGGGGCTCAAACCTGCAACGGAGGTATGTGCCCTTGACCGGAATTGAACCCGGAACCCTTCATGCAGTCACTTGGCATTTCATCTTCAGGTAGACCTAGAAGAACATCTGCTTCAAATTCCATGGGCAAATGCTCTACTCATTGAGCCAGACCAGGTAGGGCAAAGACATGACTTTTAAGCAGCTGACCGTGTATAAACTGCTTGGAACAAGGGCATTCTTTGGATGGGTTGTTTTGGATTCTTGAACAAAATGTACTTTACTGAATTTGCAGTTTGTACCATTTTAAGTTATATGGCCCCTGGGTCTTCACACCCCAACTGCTCATTAGTCTCTACTCCCTTCTGCCAATTCAGTCCCACCTCACCTTCAGGATCCACCTCCTGAAAGCCTATGAGATGCCCTTCCTGTGGGCACCTGTAGCACCACGAGCTTAACACCAACACGATACACAGACCTTGCTCACAATACTGTGTCTGGTGTGTTAGGAGTCTGACTCTCCACTGAAGGTGGACACAGTGAGGGTAAGTGGTACACTGCTGTATTCCTAGGACCTACTGCAGAGGGCACTCAAATATGTACTGGAAAAAAATTTAAAAAACAAAGTCCTTATTTCAGACCTTAGTGCTTATAGAAACCCGAGATGATTCTGTCAATCGAGTGTGATAAAAGGGAATGAGCAATGATCTCTAAGCCTGGGTGTTAGCCAAGAGTTAAACTGCACACCTTTCCCATTTCTAAGGGCAGTGGAATGCAAGGCCCACTAATGAGTCAGGAAAGCTGCTCAGAGTGCTAAAGCAGTGGTCTTCCGCTGGGGTATCCATACCCCGTCTTTAATGACTGGTCAAGGAACCTTAAAACCTCAGGGATTCCTGTCATTCCCAGCCTTGTATTTTTCAGGTGTGAAGCTTAGCTCCTTGACTGAGAATAACCAAAGCAATAGAGGTTAATAATGCTGTTTTGTTTAAATGTAAGTGGAGCCCTGGCTGGTGTTGCTCAGTGGTTAGAGCCTCGGCCCCACACATCTCAGGGGCACATGTCTGGGTTGCAGGTTCCATCCATGGGGTGACTGTGGGAGGCAACCAGTCCATGTGTCTCTCTCACATCGGTGTTTCTCTTTCTCTCCTCCCTTCTTCACCCTCCCTCCCCTTCCGCTTTCACTCTCAAAAATCAATGGCAAAAATACCCTCAGGTGAGAATTAATAAAACAAAACAAAAAAGTAAGTGGAATGGTGTCTGATCATCAACATTTTCAAGATACATTTAATAGTACCTACAGATAAGAACTTCGGATGAATTTCTCACCACATTCAGAGTATACTGTTCAACAAATTTTATAGTTAATCCTCATCTGACTCATCTCATAAAAGATTTAATTTTCTACATCCTGTAAACTTTCAAACATATGAAAACATTTTTAATTTCAGTTTTAAATTTTCAAGAAAGCACATTGATTTCAAAACTCTTCTGGGAATACATGAGCAAAAAAGTTGGCCAATACATTAACCACTAGCCACACATGATAGTTAAATGTAATTAAAAATTCAATTTCACAGTCATACTAGCCACACTGCATATGTTCAACAGCCACCTGTGGCTAGTGGCTCCTGCACAGTGGCTATTGGACAGTGCAGACACAGAAACTCCTATCCTCACAGAAAGTTCTATGGACAGCACTGCCCTGGAGAACCAGAGCGTGACAGTGCCCCAGCCAACGGAGGTGGCAGCGTTTTATTCCTTGCCCTAGAAGCTCTTCCTCCTAGGATGGTGGAACGTTTCCCTTGACTTCTATCAAGGTTCCTCCTACTCAGGGGTCAGGGGCAGAGAGTGCAAGAAGGAATCTTGAACTCCCCAGAGGTTTGTGTGTAGCCAAGAGAATCCTTTCATAATAAAAAGACTTTTAATACTCTGAATAACAAGCTTTTCCCCACACTATTCAACATGTGGCTACTTATAATTTAAAGTTAAGTTATTTAAAATGAAACTTGGAAGCCTATTCATCCAGTTTCAACATGTGCTTGTTAAATCCCTTACCTCCAAAACGGAAAGCCTGAATGTAAGTAGTACCTGGTTGGTAGTCTAAGTCTACAGGCACGCACAGCTTAACGATGAACATACGCTCTGAGAAATATGTTGATTTCCTCATTGTGGAACAATCACAGAGTGAGTGCCCTTACACAAACCTGGATGTACTACAGCCTACTGCTACTAATCATATACATAGGCTATCCGGTATACCACCGGCATACATGCGGTCCATTGTTGAAGGAAATGTCGTTATGGGGTGTGGGACTATATTCTTTTAAGATACACATCAAGCCCCTGTCAGATTCACTAACAGACAAGCAAACTGAAACACACAAGCTTCTGGAGAACAGTAGCATAAGAATAACAGAAACTGAATATGTAAAAAAAAAAAAAAATGGAAGGAAACAAGTCTGACTAAATCTTTCTTATGAACTATTTGATAGTATACCATATTTTTTGGAAATCTTTCAACGAAAATGCAAAGGAAAAGTCTTGTCTGCAAGCACAAGAGAAAAGTCCTCAGAGGTGGGAAGAGTCTATTACAATGCTTATACAGAAACAAGCATTTGGGGCCAAGTTACCTTTGCCCTATTGGTTCTCACAAATCAAGACTAGGCTGGACAGGGTGGCTCAGTTGGCTGGAACATCGTCCTGTAAACCAAAAAAGGTTGTGGGTTTCATCACCAGTGCGTATGGGAGGCAACCAATTTATGTTTCTCTCAAATCAAAGTTTCTCTCTCTCTCTCTCTCATCAATAATCCTTGGATGAAGATTAAAAAATAATACTAATAAATAATATATACTATATACTGTGATTGGTCTGCTAAAGTATGCAATTTGTTCCAAACATTATGACAATTACTGATGAATAAATCTAAGCAATGTCTCTAACAATTCAGCCACTGTGTTTGCCGGGTAGAATTCTGCCTACCGCTTGTAAACATGTCTGATGAGCACCAGCACTGACTCAGCAGAGACAAGTGTTTTAGGTCGTGCAGTCACTTTGCATGTCATCTCCAGGCAGACCTAGAAGAACACATCTGCTTCAAAGACATAAAGCCAACTCTCAGGAGGCAAATTGTTGGAGAAAACCCAAAAATATGGGACTTGAGAATGAGTTTTGTAGCGCATCAGATGAATTGATGGAAGTGTGAATATAGCATGTGGCTCAGACGTGAATGTTTTCATGAATTCCAAATCTGGAGAGCTCTTTCCACTGCTACAGGATGAACTGCGATGTGCTCTCTCCCTCCTTGTCATCACACCTATTGTCTGCTTTAGGATGACACTAAAGCATTTTAGTAATGAAACTGAAGCAAGTACTGCTATATACCATTCCTCGTGTTGTCTTGTACAGCTTTTAACTCTCTGGTGTGTGTATACAACCTTCACCTGCGTTGTAAGCTCTCAGACTGTGTATTACAGTTCTTTTATCAGACTAACGTTTGGCAGACAACCTTGCACATAGTAAGTGCTTGAGTATTTGTTGAATGGTGATATGAGGAAAAGGCCTACATGTGCAAAAAGATAAAATATCATGTAATGACTACACAGACAGAAAAACAAACAAACAAAAAAACACCCCTATTTGTTACCTGGCTCCAAAATTAGGCTGGAATTGGTAGCAGACAAATTTTCTTCTGGCAAACAAACAAAAAGCAATAAGACATCAGAGCCAAACAATAATGTAGGCAGCAACATAGTCTCAAACACATCCATTTTATGCAAATAATTAAACAAATATTAATAATGACATGTTAGACACACTTCTCAATGAAATTCTTTGCAGCAATAAACAAATGTTTATATCTGACTTTAAGTTAAAATCCTATGTGCTTAGAGATATACATAATTACTTGTTTGGTATTTAAAAATTGTACTTTGGTAGCTAAATCCCAAAAGGTCTTAATCAATTTCAATGTTTACATTTTAATACTTCCATCCTATATAATAAAAGGCTAATATGCAAATCAACCAAGTGGCAGAACTATTGATCGCTATGATGTACACTGACCACCAGGGGGCAGATGCTCAATGCAGGAGCTGTGTCCTGGTGGTCAGTGCGCTCCCACAAGGAGAGCACTACTCAGCCAGAAGCTGGGCTCACGGCTGGCGAGTGTAGCCTTTCCTGCCTCCATAGCAGCACTAAGGATGTCTAACTGTCATCAGTTGGACATCCCTGCCCGCATCCCCAGGGCTCCCAGACTTTGAGAGGGCACAGGCCAGGCTGAGAGACACCCCCTCCCCCGCCCCAGTGCACAAATTTTGTGCACCGGGCCTCTAGTGCAGTGATCAGCAAACTGCAGCTCGAGAGCCATGATTTGCTGCTCTGTTGACTAATGAGTTTGCCAACCACTGCCTTAGGGAAAAACACTTAAAAAAACATTTTAAGCCGAAACCTGTTTGGCTCAGTGGATAGAATGTCAGCCTGTGGACTGAAAGATCCCAGGTTCGATTTTGGTCAAGGGCATGTACCTTGGCTGCGGGCACATCCCTAGTAGGAAATGTGCAAGAAGCAGCTGTCAATGTTTCTCTCTCATCGATGTTTCTAACTCCCTATCCCTCTCCCTTCCTCTCTGTAAAAAATCAATAAAATATATTAAAAAAAAATTTTAATAATGTACTAATGTCTTTAACCTGAAGTCAAATCTTCTAGGTAAGGGTAATGGCTTACAGCAGTGGTCAGCAAACTCATTAGTCAACAGAGTGGCAAACTGCGGCTCCCTCGCGAGTGCATGTGGCTTACGAGCCGCAGTTTGCCAACCACTGCTCTAGTGTATACATAAGAGGACTAAGGCACAGCCCAGAGAAGGAAAGTGATGTGCTTTAAGGTTATTAGGGAAGGTGGTCGGGAAAGAGGCTGGGATAGGATTCAGCTTTCTGATGCCTTCACATGATGAGATGAAAGCTGCTACATCAACATGCTGAAACTATGATTAGGGGAAAGTAAGTTTCCTGAAAAAAACAAATTTAAGTTACTATATTATCTCCTCCATTAGAAGAAATTATTAGACTTTTCATAATTGAAGTTTGATAGACATTTCATATATATATCAGACCAGAAATGTAACTGATGCACACTGTGATGAGCCATTATCATTATCTGCATATTCCCTGTGGGCCTCTGACAGAATTCACACTGAAGTGAGCACATTATATTAGTCTAAGAATTCCTCATGGTCCATTTTACTGCACTACTTTATTCCTATTTTGTAAAACCTAAAACAAGCTAGATTACTGAATTCCTTTTTGCAGGTCTCATCACAACAAGAAAGTGAAAGTTTTTTCTGAATTACCTGTTCTAAATCGGCATTTCTGAAACTGGGATCTAAAGGTTTGCTTTCAGGGGTTTGGGATTCTCTGAGAATTTTTTAAAGTTTTTATTTTCATAAATATAATCTGGATTACTTGGGACATCCACCTCATAATTGTGTAAGGCTATGATTTCTCTGCCCACATTTGCTTCTATGATTAAAATTAAATTCATAGTAAGTCTCGTAGATGGACAGAGCTTAGTTTTCAAACTGGGTTTCAAAGTCTCTATTTTTAGGTTAAAGTTTAAGTAACACTGCTCTAGATTTTTTGTTGTCGTTAATCCTCATCCGAGGATATTTTTCCACAAATTTTTAGAGAGAGTGGGAAAGAGAGGGAAAAAGAGAAACATCGGTGTGAAAGAGACACATCAATTGGTTGCCTCCTACCTGCCCTTGACCATGGCCCAGGCTGGGGACGACTCTGAATCCAAGGTATGTGCCCTTGACCAGAATTGAACCCAGACCCTTCGGTCCAAAGGCTGATGCTCTATCCACTGAGCAACCTGGCTAGGGCTGCTCTAGATTTTTATACTTTCCAAAATTCTTCTTTAGACTTTATTTGGTGGATTTAATAAATACGTATCCAGAGGCTACTATATGCTAGGCCAGGGGTGGGAACATCCGGCTGAGGACTGCAGAAGGCCTGCGAATCATTTGGTCTGGCCGGGCCAAGGCAGTAGGGGTGAATTAATTAACTGTCTGCCCTAATATAGCAGGCTAATTTTTCAAATTGCTTTTTATTTTTTTAATTTATTTATTTTAATCCTCTCCCGAGGATATTTTTCCATTGATTTTTAGAAATGGTTGGGAGAGAGAGGGAAAGACAGAAATATCAATGTGAGAGAAACACATCTGTGAGTGGTAGCAGGCTAATTTTTAAGTTGATAATTTTGTATGGCCTGCAAAAGATGCTATAAATATCCAAATGGCCCCTGGGGGGGGGGGGGGGGGGAAGGTTCCCCACCCCTGTGCTAGGCACTGGCGATCCAGTAGTGAATAAGTGACTAGAACTTGCCCTTACAGAGCTTATAATTCTGACAGGAAAGACCAACATTGTTAATGAAGAAGTCTGTTCCTTGGTTGAAGTCACTTAAGGAATACAGCCCTTAACAGTTATCTGTCCTCCTTGTCAATTGCTATTGTGGGTCACAGAACCCATTATCACCAACTACATATTCTCAAAATATTCTAAGAGCTTGAGGTCAATTTGGTCTTATCTGTTTGGAGACAGGTAAACTGATCCTTTAAAAAATATTCTTCAGAGAAGCTCAATCTCCTTTCCTTGCTTTAGATTATACAGTTTCTCATAACTGGACAAGGACACAACTCAACTAGAGATTTCCTCGTCATCTGAGACACAATTTCATAGATACGTTTATATTCAGTGGATTTTTGATAGCGTGACACTTTCCCCTGTTGATTGGAAAAATTCTATGGACAATCAAATTAAAACAGTCACAAATGCCTAAGGTGCACTTCTAAACCCAAGAAAAGTTCAGACAGAAGCTAGTCAGCACAGTGCAAAAACTCCGCCTCCCTGAGCCTTACTGTCCTTGAACAGAAGAATGAATGACAGAGAACTGTGGCTACTATTAGCTGCTATAGTTGATCCTTTAAAAACCCAGAAGTGAGGAGCACTGACCCCCCATATACCATGGACATCCAGAAAATAACTTCTGACTCCCCAAACCGCAACTACAGTAGGCCCTTTGCACCTGCGGATTCAACCAACCACGGTGGGGGATGCGAAAATAAAATACCGTTTTAATCAGGGTTGGTTGAATCTGGGAATGCGAACCTTGGTGATATGGAGACCGACTCTATGTTTATTGAAAAAACACGCATATAAGTGGACCTGCACAATTCAAATCCTGTCTCTAAACTGCCATTATAATGACATTCCTGTTTAAAAAGGGGGAGGGGGAGAGGGTCATAAGACCCAAAGGTACATGTTATCAAGTATAAACCAATTTAATTTTGTCTTTGAGAAATGGGTGTCAAATTCCTTGAACCACAGTTAATAGGTTTGACAGGTCTTAAGTCCCTGGACTAAATTTTCTAAGGAACAATGTCCCCCCATGAACACTACGGGAGCCAAGACCTCTTAAACTCTGGAGCCATCTCCTCCTTCAGGGTGATCCCCCTGGTCCTCACTGGGTTTCCCGCCCCCGCTCCCCGAGGAGGTGCGAAAACAGTGCCATCCCTATCAGAAAGGAGGTTCAGAGACACTATGGCTCGGAAGGAGAAGTGGTTCAGTGAAGACCGGAACCCTACCAGAACCTTTCAGCAGACCCTGAGAGGAGGGAACTCACTTACCTAAAACAACAACAACCACCACAACAACAACAACAACTCCGGATCCACCTAGAAGACACACACCAACTGGAAGGCCTACATGAGAAAGTCAGCAAAAGCAGCGAGATGACAGCCACAGTCCCGGACACACGAGGAGAGGCAGGTGCATGCACGCCGAGAGCTTGACCGCATCGGGGGGCGCAACGGGCTTTCATGGGGGGCAGCCAAGTCAGAGAGAGAGACACACCTCGAGCCAATCTAACTCTGGAGGAGGCGCTGCCACCCCCAAATTCTGGACCAGCTGCCAGGCCAGCCAACTCCACCAGAACAAAGCACGCGCTCCCCGGCTCCGATCGCGCCTGGCCAGTTCTCCAAAGCACCGCCAGCGCTCCGCGCCCTCACGGCCCCTAAAACCGGGGGCCCGCCGGCCCCCCCACTCCGCCGGGCCCGCCCCCCGCTGCCCTTCCTCCATCCCGCAAGGGGCAAGGAACCTCGGCCTCGGAGCCCCCCCCCCGCGCCCGGAACAAAGCGAGGCCCCGGCGGTGGGGTGGCAGGCGCCGGCCGGGCTCGGGGATGCCCACGGCGCCGCGCGCCACGAGAAAACACCAGCAACTTCCGAGCGCAGGCACGTCCTCCATTGGCAAGAAAGAGGGGCGGCGGCAGGCACGCCCAACTTCAAACTCAGGGAACCTACGGGCTGGCGGCCATCGGGGAAAAAAGCCCTTCCCGCGGGGAGAGGAGAGAGAGGCGGAGGGACGCCGGGCGCCCCCCGGGCTCCGGAGAGAGCCCGGAGCTGGGGCCGGCCCCGCCCCCGAGGCCCGCTCCCCGCCTCCTCTCCGCCTCGGGGGGTTCGCGGCCCCGGGCCGGGCGGCCGGTTACCTTGATGCGCTCCCGGCACTGGGACGGCGTCCGCTCGTAGCCCAGCTCGGCCAGGGCCCGGGACACGCGCTCGTACATGGCCGGCCCGGGGGCCTTGCTGCCGAACACCGTGCCGGCTCCCTCCAGCTGCTGGTACCGCGCCTCCACCAGCCGCTCGTTGCCCCACACGGCGATGAGCGCGTTGGTCTCGGCCGGCGTCCACGACATGCCGCGGCAGGCGGCCGCCGGGGCTCCCCACGACGAGGCGGCGCTGCGGCCCCCCAGCCCGAGACCCCCGGCCGCCGCCGCCCCCGAGCCGGCCGCGCCGCCCGGCCCGAGCGGGGAGGCGCCCCGAGGCGTGGAAGGGTCGGACAGCGAAGGGTTCCCGTCGCTCAGGCCACCGGGAGAGGCGGGGGAGAGCACCTCCATCTTTGGGATTTTAAGCGGCGAGTTGGCGGGCCGCTCCGAGCCACAGGGCGCCGCCATCTTCCTAGCGGCCGCCACCGCACCGCCCGGAAGTGACGCGCCCGCGGTTCCGGCCGCCGCGCTCCCGGGGGCCGCCCGGGGCCCTGGCTCGCCGGCGGCCGCGCGGC
>JAAGEH010000417.1:17389690-17394690 GCA_011751065.1 Lasiurus cinereus
GCATGAGGGCGCCGCGGGGCGGGCCGGGCGGAGCCGCCCCACTTCCTCCCCCGTCTCAGCCCCCCGCGAGGGAGGGCGCGCGCGGGGCCGCGGTGCGGGGGGACCGGGCCAGGGCGCTCCCCTTCGCCTCCCCGCGGCCGCCGCCCCTCCCTCCGGCCCGGGGCGCTGGGCCGACCTCCGCGCGGTGGCCGGGAGCTTCCGGAGGTGCCTCCCGGGAGGCGCCGGGGCCGGAGGGCGAGCATCCCGGGGGGGGGGGGGGGGGACGCTGGAGAGAGCGGGGACCCGGCCGCTGGGCGCGAGGCGCAAGCGCCTTATTTAAGCAGCGGCTCCCTGATTCCAATCGGGACAGCTTCCTCCCGAGGGTGTCGGGGTGGCCGTTTGTGGGATTCGGCGACCCGCGGCGTTTGCGCAGCTTTAGCTGCAGCTTGCACACATGTTGGGGTTCGGGAGCCCCCGGCGGAGAAAGTTGCTTCCCCAGACCCTCCCTGCTCCCTGCCCCCTGACCTGAAAGTTGGATAGTTTCCCCCGCTGTTTGGCACGCTCTCCAGCAGGGCCGGGGGCGGGGACGGGGGGTGGGCACTGGCACTGCGTGTGGATTATACACCGTGTCTGTCTGTGTCCAAGAAGGGACGCTTGGACCTGGTCCCCCCCTGTGTGGGCACCGGCCCGCTGACCATCCTGGGTCCCGGGGATGGGCTGGTTTGACTTGAAATGATTTGCTACGTGGTTAATCTTGGAGGAGGCAGACACTCTGGCCACACAGCCGGCCGCCCCCAGCCTACATACCCGCCCCGCTGCACGCAGCTTTTCTTCCCTCGCCCCGGAGCGTCGGGCAGCTGGCAGGAGATTTAAACAGAAGACGTCAGTGACGATAGCTTTCGTGACCTCTAGTCATTACTGTATTCATCGTTCCAGAAGGCTCCCTAAATGCTACCATTTAAGGGACATCGCCCAGCAACTCCCAATCCGTAGCTGGGAGCTATTTAAATATTTTTGAAAGCCAAAAATCGAGTTGTTTATCTTGGATCTTTAACTTAAGAACCTCAGCAGATCTCTCCCTCCCCCCCCAAAAAAAATTTTTTTGAATAAGCTATGCAACACTTTTTAAAATAGCAAACATGTGTTAGGTTAAAGAATACAGAGCTGAGGTCAGCTACATTTTTAACTCGGCGAGTCATCCGAGAGGATGACAAGGCTGTCATTGGAAAGCCAAGGGAATAAACAATAATGATAAAGTAGAGGAGATAATTGTTTTAGTATGTTATATTCAAACTAGAGGCCCAGCGCACGGAATTCGTGCATGGGTAGAGTCCCTAGGCCTGGCCAGCGATCAGGGCCCATCTGTGGGGTGAGCTGCAGAGCGACAGGGGGGACCCCCTGCTGCCACCAGCCTTGGCCAGCTTGGTGCCACCTGCCCCTGCCGGTCACCTCTCTGCAGGGCGATTGGGTGTCCCTGCTGGAATCAGCCTTGGCTGGCCTGGCACTGCCCACTCACCAGCCCTGCCACCACCAGACACCTCCAGAGGCAACCAGTGGGGCAATTGGAGGGTGGCGCTGGCCCACTCACCAGCTGGTCCCATCCCCCAACCCCCCACCCCCTTCCTGCTGCTGCCTGCTGGCTGCCCCCCCCCCACCACCAGTCACCATGCAGGAGCAATCAGGCCCCCCAACCCCCTCCCCACCTGGCACCCACCTTGGCTAGCCTGCAGGCTGGGGGCAGCTCCTGCGTTGAGCGTCTGCCCCTGATGCACATCATAGCCACTGGTCATTCCGACAGTCGATTTGCATATTAGGCTTTTATTATGTAGGATGCCACCATAGTTTCTAAGTACCAGTATGGAGAATCAAAGAAGTTCCGGGATTTATGCTATTTCTTCCTCTTTTTCTAAGAAAAAGATATTGTCCAAAAACCTTGGATAAGATTATGGGTTTTAGAGTCAGAATGCCTGGCTTCAAATTCTAGTTCTGTGGTCTCAGCCAACTCACTTACCCAACCTCTGAGTACCATGGTGTCTTCATCTGTAAGATGAGGATGATCTCACGGTATTCTTGTGAGAATTAAATGAATTAAAACAGATAAAGCCCTTAGAATGGTGGCCGGTTCACAGTTAACATTGTGTGACCTCTAGCTGTTCATCTCACTTGGCCTATGCTCTGGTTAATAGGACCTTCCCTTCGTCACTTTCTCTCCACTCTGGTTTCAGTGTTCTCCTTTTCAGTTCTCTTACAGGCTCTACGGGGATCTCAAACATCTCTCTAAGCAAATTCACTCTCATTCAGTCCAACAGTAAGTTTTTTTATGAGATATTTAGTGTGTAGGAAAGAGAGAGTCACACCTAAATCAAACACTAAACCCAAAGAGTTTTTAAATCACTACTTAAACCCATTCTCATTTCCCCACAAGTCAGAAAAAACAATTCTCTCGCCTTCTCTTGTGAATGCTGGATGATTCTCTAATCGGCTATGACTCACGAGGAAATCCTTCCTAGATAAAGTGGGTTGACTGAGAAATCTCCTTTCTCACAAACTTCTGTTTCTAGATATTATTTCTATATAACCCTCTCTATTACCACATCCATCAGTCTGCCCAATAAGGAAAAGCTGTATCAAAATAATTTTAAAAATTCCAGTCACATCCTAAAGTTAAAACTAAGCCAATGCTGTAAAAGTTATTAATGGGTATTACATAGTGTAAAGTCCCTGTGATATAGGCAACCAGGGTCACACATTTTTTCATCTTGGCTTACCGTGGCTGATCCTGGATTCCAGGATCCTGTGATATGCTTGTTGAGGTCTTCATAGTTCAATCAGAATTTATGGAATGGCTCTGTGTCTGAAGAAACGTACTACACCTTTCGTTGTGGATTGAAATGATAGTCGTAAGTTGGTAAAAACCTATTTGAGAGATGATGTATGAAATGTCTCAAAAATAAAAGGTACAAAAGAGTACAGAACAATACATATTCCTGTTCTACCTGTAAACTCTCAGCCACTCCCTGTCACTGAATTATCCCCGCGTCCACTTTCTCCATAGTCTGTGTCAGGTGTTTGTTCTGCCAGCTCTTCCATTAAGCCTTCCCTACCCAGTTGGACAGAAGCCCTCCATCTAATACCCACTCTCACAGCCTGGCATTTACAAGCTTAGCTCATTCTGTTGCATACTTTCTTACTGTGCTTTATGGCTGTCAGTGTGTTTGTTGCTTTGTCTTTTTCTTTTTTAAACAATATATTTTATTGATTTTTTACAGAGAGGAAAGGAGAGAGACAGAGAGTTAGAAACATCGATCAGCTGCCTCCTGCACACGCCCCGACTGGGGATGTGCCTACAACTAAGGCAGGTGCCCTTGACCATAATCGAACCCGGGACCTTTCAGTCTGCAGGCCTATGCTTTATTCACTGAGCCAAACCGGTCTTGGCTGCTTTGTCTTTTTCTTCCTTCACACTCTACATCAGGTTCTGTTACCTTTAACTCTAAAATGTTTTCCTAAATCTGAAACCCTAAATGATTAAACCCTCGTCTAAGCCTCCACCAGATCTTTCCTGGAAAACTGGAATTCCTGCTTGTACACCTGTCTGCTTACATAGTAACAAAAGAGAACTCAGTTTAAAAAAACTTTTTCTTGTGAAATATAACATGCATACATATATAACACATATATGTACAATCACTACATGATTTTTTTTTATCCCCAAGGATATGTTTATTGATCTGAGAGAGAGAAACTATGTTAGAGAGAATCATTGATCATTACCTCCAGTACGTGCTCCAACTGAGAATCGAACCTGCAACCTAGGTATGTGCCCTGACTGAGAACTGAACTCCCAACCTTTCGGTGTACTTTGGTAGTATGGGATGATGCTCCAACCAACTGAGCCACCTGGCCAGGGCCCATATGAATCATTATGAAGCAGGTTCCACATAACTACCATCCAGGTAAAGAAATAGAATAGCCAGTGCTCTATAAGCCCTGTCCTACAACCCCTGCCCAGTGTTAACCCCTATCTCCCTTATACAAATAACCACTCCCCTAACTTGCCTCTCTATAATTTATCACTTTTTTATACATCGCTCAAAGTTGTATCTGATTTTGAATGTTTTGTGAACAAAATAATATATTCTGAGTCTGGCTTACCTCATTCATATTATGTTTTTAATTAAGATTCATCTATTCTGTATTATGCACAAAATACTCTATTTTATAAATATATCTCATTTTATTTCTCCATCCCACTATTGAAGTGCAAGTATTTCTGCAGACAGTATACCTTCCTCCTCCCCTCCATCCCTCCCTTTTCTTCTTCCTTCTTTCCATGTGCACACCCAGTTATCCCAACCCCATGTACTGTAGAGACCACTTTTTCTCTCTCCCTTTGGCAGTGCTGTCTTAGACATAAATCAGTGCCCATATGTGCATGGGTCTGTTTCTGGGCTTTTCTATTATATAGAAGCCCAGTGCATGGCCGAACCTGGCAGTCAGACATCCCCCAAGGAGTTCCGGAGTGCGAGAGGGCACTCTGCAAAGTTGCTGTCGCTCCGCAGCTCCTGCATTGAGCGTCTGCCCCCTGGTGGTCAGTGGGCATCATACCTACCGGCCGGTCAGCTGGTCGCTTAGCCATATACAGTGGTACCTCGAGATGTGAGTGCCCTAACATACGAGATTTTTGCGATACGAGCCGTCGAGCGATTTTTGCTTTGAAATACGAGCAACAGTTGAGATACAAGTAATCGCGCAGATCGGCCAGCTGCACACGACCCACCAGTTTACCGCGACTCAAGTGTCTCATAGTTTCCCACCCCTCAAGGTTACGGAACGAATTAAACTCGTATCTCGAGGTACCATTGTGTATGTGTGTGTGTGTGTGTGTGTGTGTGTGTGTGTGTGTAGATATATATCTATATCTATATATATATCTGTCTATTCATTTTTCTATTTGTGTTCTTAGTAATGTGTCACCCTGACTTTATGATGTCTTTTGTCAAGTAGAGAAAGTCACTCCT
>JAAGEH010000417.1:17399690-17403575 GCA_011751065.1 Lasiurus cinereus
AGACCTCCTGAATGATGTAAGGCGATGCCTAAAGGACTATCTCAACTCGGGCCTCTGAGAATAGTATTAAGGATGCTCTCCCACAGCAGCCTCAACGTGTCACCCCAAGACCTTGATCGTCTTGGTACGCATGACATGGAACACCACAAAGTTGCTCTGTTTCGGTGGCATTATGTTTATTGGATCCCTTGAACACCAGTGGAGAGGAAATAAACCCTAAAATGATTCGGGGGCCTGCGATACGGCGAAGGTTGTAGGAGCCAGATGTCAGAAGCACACCAAAACATCCACTGAGTTTGGGGATCATTATTGTACCTTGCTCTTACCTCTCAGAGGCCGAGTACTGGTAGGCCTCTTCAGATTCTGGAGACAGCGCATACCACATTTGGGAATACTGCACCAATCAATATATGGGGAGACGCTGAAGGATACAAGTTTTGAGGGGAGCCCAGAGCAAGAACAGACTCTGCACCGGGTTCTGGCTGCGGTGTTTAGTGGCCACATGACCAGTAGATTCTATGGTTGTTAGTGATGTTTGTGGGAGATGTGTATGCCATGGAGAATCTCCTGCAAGTTCCATTAAAAAAAGCTGCAGTGGGCTGGCTGGCATGGCTCAGTGGTTGAGCATTGACCTATGAACCAGGATATCACGGTTCTAGTCCCAGGCAGGGCACATGCCCACATTGTGGGCTCCATCCCCAGTGAAGGCGCGTGGGAGGCGGCCAGTGGATGATTCTTTCTCATCATTGATGTTTCAATTTCTTTCTCTTCCCCTCTGAAATAAATTACATTTGTTTATTTGTTTGTTTGTTTGTTTTAAAGCTGCAGTGTGGACCTGAAAGTTCTGCTGCATGGCCATGCCTGTAATAGTTCATGTTCTCGGAAGCAGATCTTAACCAATGATGGAGGGAGAATTAGCAGATAAATATCCCAACTCCCTTGCTCCTCATACGGGATAACTCTGAAGTGGGGATATTTGTCTACCAACACCAGCTCCCAGGGTTCCCTGGTGGAGTTAACCCTCAGTTACTCACAGCTCATCCTTCATTGGCTGTCTTCCTTTTCCTCCCACACTTCTGTCTCCTACCAGAGATCCTTCCCCCAAATAAAGTCCTGGCACTCATCCGTGTCTGTCTCTGGAAGGCCCTAACCTAACCAGCCAGTGATTAGGAGGGAAGGAGTCTTGCTCATCTTTGACTCTACCCAGAGTAGAGCTTTTTCTCCGAATGGAAAATTCTTCTGATGCAGTGCTTTGTTTTAATGACAGTTCAATGAGGGGTTTTCCTTCAGAACTGCAAGTGCATAATATTCTCTTGATCGTGGGAAAGGTCTGGCGGAAGCATCGGCAGGGAAGTAGTCTTCTGTTCTCACAGAGCTTTGGGTCTGGTGGACACCAAGGACTTCCATTCACTGATGTTTTCTAGTGGACACTGTACTAAGCATTTTATTTATTTAAAAAATATTTTTTTATTAGAAGCATTGAACAGACTGTCAAACTACAGCTGGAAGGCAGAGGAGGATTGGGGAGGGTAAGAGATCAATCAAAGGACTTGTATGTATGTATATAAGCATAACTAATGGACACAAGACATTGATGGGAGCGAGGGGAGGGGAGAGAGTGAGGGCATGTGCCAGGGGTAAGGGAAGCCAGGGGGAGGTCAATGGGGAAAAAAGAAGACATATGTATTACTATTTGTACACTTTAAACAATAAAATAAAATTTAAAAAATATATTTTTTAATTGATTTCAGAGAGGAAGGAAGATGAGAAAGAGAAACATCACTGATGAGAGACACTCATTGATCAGCTGCCTCCTGCACACCCCATACTGGGAGGTGTGCCCACAAGCAAACCGGGCATGTGCTCTGATGGGGAATCAAACCATGACCTCCTGGTTCATAGGTTGACGCTCAACCACTGAGCCATGCCAGCAGAGCTGGTTTGGTCTTTTGAGCTGGTGTGAGAGGCAGGAGGATGTGTTACAGAGGTGAACACATTTTTATTTACTTATGGTCACTCATGGCCTGTAACCAGAGTACCACCTCCCAGGTAAACATTTAACTTTGGAGCACTAGTAGAAAGTGACTCTTTCAAATTTTTTTCTTCCCTGATATGAACACTGTCACATTAGGATTGTAGCTTTTAAGTTCATAAACTCACACAGGTACAAAGACATGCACATATATTATTCACAGTGTGTGATGGTTTACAGAAGGCTTCCTAGTGCAGACGGAGTTGTTGGTTTTGCATCTCAAATTAGTTCCTGCTAACCTAGTAACTCAAGCGAATTCCCTCATGAAAAGTTTCCAAGCATGACCCGGTAATTGTTTTAATGGATTTTCAATGGAGGGTGAAGTTCCATGCTGTGTGCCCTGTGGGCAGTCCATAAATATGTTTTGATTGACTCTGTTAACAGCCCACATAGAAAAATAAATAAACATGTGCTATTTCAGTTGTCTTTTTTTCTCACAGTCTCTGTCTTTAGTGCAGGTATCTATAAGCACGTAAGGTGAAGAGGGGGCTGCTAAAGAAGAGGGGAACTACCCATGAAGCACTCTGGGCTGGCAAGTTTCACCTCAACTAAGATGTTCTGTGGGCACCAGGGATCTGCCCACTCCAAATGAGGGAGGAGGCCTCACCCGGGTCAACTGAGAGAAGTAATGATCCAGAAGGGTAATTTCCCACCTACATTAGAGAACCTAATATTGGTACAGACAATTCCCTGTTTTCCCCGCAAGGGATAGATCTGCTCTGACCTTGGCATTGTGGTGGATACTAATACATTGTCAGTATCTGATGTGCATACACCTGAGAGAAGAAAGGTGTATAAGGCGTCTTCACATCCTCTCCTCCCAAAACATTCATTGCGCCATTCTATAAGGGCATACATGTGCATCCAATTGGCATGATTCAATGGTTGAGCATCAACCTATGAACCAGGAGATCATGGTTTGATTCCCAGTCAGGGCACATGCCCAGGTTGAGGGCTTGGTCCCCATTTTGGAGCATGTAGGAGGCAACGTATCAAAGATCCTCTCTCATTATTGATGTTTCTATTTCTCTCTTTCTCCCTTCTGCTCTAAAATCAATAAAAAAATTTTTTTTTAATTTTTAAAATATATTGTATTGATTTTTGTACAGAGAGGAAGGGAGAGGGATAGAGAATTAGAAATGTCAATGAGAGAGAAACATCAATCAGCTGCCTCCTGTACGCCCTCTACTGGGGATGTGCCCACAACCAAGAAACGTGCCCTTGACTGGAATCGAACCTGGGACCTTTCAGTCCGCAAGCTGATGCTCTATCCACTGAGCCAAACAGGTTTCGGCTAATAAAAAATATTTTTAGCTGCAACCAGTTTGGCTCAGTAGATAGAGCTTCAGCCTGCGGACTCAAGGATCCTGGGTTTGATTTTGGTCAGGGACGAGTACCTTGCTTGCAGGCACATCCCCAGTGGGAAGGCTTGCAGAAGGCAGCTAATCTATGTCTCTCTATCGATGTTTCCAACTCTCTATCCCTCTCCCTTCCTCTCTGTAAAAAATCAATAAAATATATTAAAAAGTATTTTTTAAAAAGAATGAACATGTATAACTCTTGCTATGGATATAGTATGTTGAATGTCATCTGAGGGTCACGATCACTTAGGGCATAATAAAGACCATCCACATGCCCATTAGAGAGCAAACCGAACTTTAGTAAGATCACCCCTGAGCAGATCCTAGAATTAGAATACAGCCTTTGTTCTTACTTTGAGGAATCTTCCATACGAGCAACAGAACAGAGGCCTGCAGGAGGTTGCCTGCAGACAGGTGCCGGAGGAAGAATACAGGTAACATAGAGGTAAAGCGGCCCAGGGCTGCCACGTGTTCGTGTGGCGTCAGAAACCT
>JAAGEH010000417.1:17411286-17450667 GCA_011751065.1 Lasiurus cinereus
TAGCGTCAGCCTGAGAGATGTGTGGTATACAAAGCCTACAGGTGTAGGGTCAGCCTGCGTTTAAATCCTGGATCCTCTATTTACTAGCCAAGTGATTTTGGGCAAGTTACTTAACCACTCTGTGTCCATCTCCCCATGTGCAAAATGAAGGTAACCACAGTAGCTATTCATAGAGTTTGTAGGAGAATTCAATGAGTAACCCACTTAGAACAGCTCTGGCGATAATAAGTTCACAGGAGATGTTATCTACTATAACTCGTACCTTCATTTACATTAAATGAGTACCAGCTATATGTTACACATCATGTCAGGCACCAGGGGTACAAAGATGAATAAGAGCCTGGCCAGCATGGCTCAGAGGTTGAACATCAACATTATGAACAAGGAGGTCACGGTTCAATTTCCAGTCAGGGCGCATGCCCTGTTGTGGGGGCTCAATCTCCAGTAGGGGGCATGCAGGAGGTTACCGATCAATGATTCTCTCTCATCATTGATGTTTCTTCCTCTCTGTCTCCCTCTCCCTTCCTCTTGAAATCAATAAAAATATTTTTAAAAAGCCGAAACCGGTTGGCTCAATGGACTGCGGACTGAAAGGTCCCGGGTTCGATACCAGTCAAGGGCATGTATCTTGGTTGCGGGCCCATCCCCTTGGGGGGTTGTGCAGGAGGCAGCTGATCGATGTCTCTCTCTCATCAATGTTTCTGGCTCTCTATCCCTTCTCCGTCCTCTCTGTGAAAAATCAATAAAATATATTTTTTTAAAAATCCTCCCCCATGATTTAAAAAATATATATTTAAAAAATATATATTTGCTGCTGAAATTGGCTCAGTGGATAGAGCTTCGGCCTGTCAACTGAAAGGTCCCAGGTTCGATTTCGGTCAAGGGCATGTACCTTGGTTGTGGGCTCATTCCCAGTAGGGGATGTGCAAGAGGCAGCTGATTGATGTCTCTCTCTCATCGATGTTTCTCTCTATCCCTCTCCCTTCCTCTCTGTAAAAAAATCAATAAAATATATTTTAAAAAAATTGCTGGAGTTGCAAAGGGTCTCCCCCACAGGCAGTAATCAGTATGAGATGGGGGAGGGGGCAGGATTGTCCTCAGAGGGAGAATAAGATGTAGCTCCTGCTCTCTAAGGGGAAACTGCAGCTTAGGGGAAGACAGACATGTAAGCAAAAGTTTAAAACATCCTCAGTCACACAGCAGGGGACTCAATCAAGTGGCTTGGGAGGACCCCACGGTCTGGGAGAGCTGAGCCGAGGAGGACTCACTAATCAGAGACTGAAGTGGGATTGCCAGGATGAAAGGAGCCAGCGGGTGGAGAATGGAGGGGAGAGGGATTTCAGGAAGAGGGAGTGGCAAGAGCAAAGGCATAAAACCAGAGCGAGCGCCGACCATCCATGATGGAAAGCAGCTTGGCGCTGGGATCCCGCTGGCCCGACCGCCGGTCCCCCCCCGAAAGGAGAAGATCTTGGAAAGGCAGACAGCATGCAGACTGTGGTGATTCTCGTTGCCACCTATGTGGGGGCTATCCTGCAGGAATTGAGGAACCAGTATATTTTAAGTGAGCCGGTGACCAGATCAGCTTTGAACATTAGAGACAAGCATGTAGCTGGTATGCCTGGCACTTAGTAGGTGCTTACTAAACAGGGTTGAACAAGTACAGGACAACTCCCCAAAGCAGCAGTGCAGAGGATGGATTCTCAGGGGGAGACCAGATGCAGAGAATTAGTTTGTGATAGTCGGAGTGAAAGGTGGTGAGAACCTAGACTAAGGCAGTGAGCGGCAAGGGAGGTGGCAGGAGCACAGAGCTGATGGAAGGCCTCCCAGAAACCAACTGGAGTGGTGTGCTCCCAGAGAGGTGAGAGAGGCCGAGAAGGCTGTGGGCTCGGATGGGCCAGTTGTAAAGACTAACAAGATGTTTTCTTTTTTTTTCTTTTTAATATATGTATTTTATTGATTTTTCACAGAGAGGAAGGGAGAGGGATAGAGAGTTAGAAACATCGATGAGAGAGAGACATTGACCAGCTGCCTCCTGCACTCCTCCTACTGGGGATGTGCCAGAAACCAAGGTACATGCCCTTGACCTGGATCGAACCTGGGGCCTATCCACTGAGCCAAACTGGTTTCGGCAACAAGATGTTTTCACTAAACCAGTCTCTATGGAGGGCTTGCTCTGTACCAAGTTATTTTTTTTTAATATATTTTTATTGATCTCAGAGAAGAAGGGAGAGGTAGAGAGAGAGAGAAAAACATCAATGATGAGAGAGAATCATTGATTGGCTGCCTCCTGCACGGCCCCCACTGGGGATCGAGCCTGCAACCCAGGCATGTGCCCTTGACCGGAATGGAACCAGGGACTCCCCAGTCCGTAGGCCAACGCTGTGTCCACTGAGCCAAACCAGCCAGGGCTGGACCAAGTTTTATAGAAGGAACCAGCACGCTCTTGTCCCCAGCCGCTGTTCTGTTTGTACGAGGATGGGCACACTTCTGCCCCGTTGCCTCCAGATTTCCAGACTTGCTGGAGTGAGTTGCAAAGTATTTCCCCAGAAGCTCCTCCACTGGAGCCCTGTGGGGAGCGGGGTACTCTTAGGCAGCGGGACTGGCTTATGATCTCAGCAGCTCCAGGGGTGGAGCCAACAGACCCTGGCTCCAGATGCTGTTTGTTTCTGATTCCCGCTCCTGTGTGGCCCTCTGGGCTGGTCACTGCCCCCTGGCCTCATAACTCTGAGGCCAGCCACCCTGCTGGTCATTCATAGACATAGCCCAGTGAGGGCGGTGGACAGATGCTGGTTTCTTGTCTCCCCGCCCCCACCAAAACACACACATATGCTCAGGGTAGATCCGTGCCCTGGGAAGGGGTCCAGGCAGGGAGAGTGATGGGAAGCTGCAGGCTCCAGGGGGATGTAAAATGGACTAGGCGGTGTGTGTGTGTGTGTGTGTGTGTGTGTGTTGGGGAGAGACGGTGGCAGTCATCAGTATGAGCTGGGGGCAAGATCGTCCTCAGACTGCCCTCTGGGGAAATTACATGCCAGCAGCTTCAGCCACTACCAGCTGGCATGCGGGCTTGGGACCACCAAGAAGCCTCCCACCCAGCCTCCAGCCTGGGCACTGAACATTCTCAGCTACATTCCCTGGCCAGGGTGCTGGCACTGGGACAAGAAAGGTGGCGTGGTGGCTAATGTTCTCTCCCTCAGCATACACACAGACACACATAGAGACACACACACAGAGACACACACAGAGACTCACACAGACACAGAGACACACACAGACACACACATAGATACACACACAGACACACACAGAGACACAGACACACACAGACTCACACACAGACACACATACACACACACACAGACGCACACATAGGTATACACAGGCACACACAGAGACACACACATGCAGACACTTCTTCCCAGATGCCGTACCATTATCAGGATGAACGTACCCTCTACCTCCACACACTCAGCTCTCCCCAGCCATCCTGCCTCCTGCTACTCTCTCCTTTTTCTGCCAACCCCCTTCTCACCCTCCTCCTCTCTTTTCTCCCCTTTCTAAAGTGCAGACGGTTATGGATAAAACCCCGAAAGGAAGCCGTTTCCGGGGCAGCAGAAAGCGTGTGGGGGAGGGTGTTCTGAATTCAACTCCCATTCTTTCTTCAGCCGGAGGAAATTTACAAATCAATGGATGGAACCCAAGCCCGAGTGAGGGCCCTGCAGTTCCAGGGCGTGCCTCTGGGGGGCCCTGGTTCTAGGTGCCGGCCAAGTGCCTGTGGTCTGCAGGGTAAGAATGGAAGCAGAGCCGAAACTGGTTTGGCTCAGTGGATATAGCATCGTCCTGTGGACTGAAGCGTCCCAGGTTCGGTTCCGGTCAAGAACATGTACCGTGGTTGCGGGCACATCCCCGGTGGGGTGTGTGCAGGAGGCAGCTGATCAATGTCTCTCTTTGATGTTTCTAACTCTCTATCCCTCTCCCTTCCTCTCTATAACAAAATCAATAAAATATATTAAAAAAAAGAAAAAGAAAGGAAGCAGATGCAGTGAGCTACCTACCCTCTCTAAGCAAGAGGCAGAGCAGAGTTGTGAGAGTAATTTGGGGGGAGTGGGCAGGGAGTGAGGAGACAGGCATGGAAACTC
Source organism: Lasiurus cinereus (assembly GCA_011751065.1). NCBI lineage: Eukaryota > Metazoa > Chordata > Mammalia > Chiroptera > Vespertilionidae > Lasiurus > Lasiurus cinereus. The sequence continues at coordinate 17,415,423 of JAAGEH010000417.1, forward strand.
CTTCCAGAACAACTGATGGTCACCCACCAGAGAGAAGCAGCTTAGCCTCCAGAAGGTGCAGGGCCAGGAGGGGCTGAGTGGAGCTGGGGGTGTAACCCTGGGGGGCCTACTCCACCCACTCTGCCCCGTCCCCACTGGGCCAGCGGTTCTAGGGACACAGACTGGCGGGGAGGAACTGAGGCTATGGGGGGAGGTTTTGAGTCTCCAGCATACCCCAGTGGAGTGCTCCACCCTCTTTTAGGTCTGAGCTGGTTTAAAGGGAGAGCATCCCAGAGAGACAGAGAAGTACAAAGAGAAAAGACCAGAGAGAAATAAGCATAAACGTGGGGAGGGAAAGGGCAAAGTGAGGAGAAGGTGCCGAAGCCGGTCCCGGAGATCTGGGCCTGAAGCGTCCTGGAAGGAAGGAGGGGGATCCCAGCATTGGTCCCGCCTCCAAACCCGGAAGATGGAGATGGGGAAGCAGCCGTGCCCAGGGGCTGACTGGCAGCCTCCTCTCTGGGAACCCTGAGCAAACACTCGCTGATCCCCACATAAAAGGCCAATTAACTGGGACGCCTCTGCGAACAAATCCGCTAACGGGGTGACAAGCCCCTAGACGCTGGCAGGCCCTGTGTTTGCGGAGAGGTTGATGGGAGCAAATCAGAGGATTAGAATGGGGCAGGAGCCACATGGGTAAGGCTAGGGTTTCCTGTCTGGACAGCCGGCCCTGTCCTGCTGGATCCCCGATTTCTGGCCTGGCTCGGCCTCTGGTGTGATGGAACCCGGGTGAGCTAGGTCAGCAGGAGGGGGGGCAGAGGCCCCAAGCCCTGAGATGGGGAGCCTCAGGAGCGGAGCACCTGGGGTCTAGAGTGAGGATGCTTCTAACCGGCCAATACGGGATTGGGTCCCGCTTCTGGGCTCCTCATCCCCAATCTGCCCTGACCATCTCTCTCACGGAATGCACCCTGGCCCCCGAGCAGGGACACATGCCAAGCGCCCTCTCTTGGTACGCTGGCCCTTTCCAAAGAAGAGAGAGGTGTCCCTAACCTCTGTCCCACCTACCTCAACTCTCAGCCTCAAGGGGGGCTGGGACTGAAGTCCTCTGGGGGTGCCAGACTCCTGGTCCAGCCCTGGGCAGAGAGGGGTTCAAAGAACTGCTCCCCCCGGGGCTGCTTCCCTCCAATGGGGCCAGCTGGCCCCCACGCCCCCAGCGCCTGGGGTTGGGCCCTGCAAAGGCTCCGGCAGAGCGGAGGCAAGTGAAGACACCTCACTGCCAATGATTCTGAGGCCTCAGGGCTGGTGTGTGGATGGAGAGAGGACAAGGTCCCCACCCCTGGAGAAAGTATGGGGTTCACCTGAAGGCTGTCAGCCCGAGATACCCCAGCCCTTGACTCTATGACTGGGCAGCCTCCACTTCTCTGGCCCTAGACCCCTTCATCTGCCCCCCCTCCCTGGTCAGCAGCCGTCACCCAACGGAGGTAAAATCTCATCACACAGAACCTGTGGGTTAGCCACAACCCGACAGACACTCACCGGTCAGCCGAGGCTGACCCCAGACAAGAAGGCTGGCCTCTCTCTTCCTCTGACAACCCCCGTGCCCCTCGCCCCCGTCCCTGCTGTCCCAGCCTGGGAGAGAGGAGAAAAAGAGAGAAAGTTGGGGTAGGGATGTGGGACATGGAGAGATTCAGGTAAAAAGAACTCCAGAAAAGTCAGAAGCAGGCTGGGACTGCGTGAGAGGTCATGTCCTCCTCTCCCAACCCCAGAGAACAAAGTTATCCGGTTGGTTTGTGTATGTTTTTTAAAAAATATATTTTATTGATTTTTTTTACAGAGAAGGGAGAGGGATAGAGTTAGAAACATCGGTCAGCTGCCTCCTGCACACTCCCCACTGGGGATGTGCCCACGAGCAAGGTGCATGCCCCTGACCGGAACTGAACCAGGGACCCTTCAGTCCTGAGTCAGGCCGATGCTCTACCTGCTGAGCCACATCAGCCAGGACCCAAGTTATCCGGGTTTAAGAGATTTGCATGAGTTTTGCCTCAAGCCCCTCTCTTCCTTGACCCTTGCCTTCACGGGAGAAATATATTGCTCTTTGTCTGTCCCTGGCTCCCCATTAGTCTCCTCCAAAAAGGTGAAACAATTAAAAAAAAAACACGCGTCCTCGCAGAGTCCTATGCAAAAGTATGCAAATCGCTGCGAGCGGCGGCTGGGCGCCGCTGGGCTTTCTGCGCGCCGTTTTATCCCGGGTCTGAGCCTCCTGCAGGGACTGCTGGCTGGGGGTCCAGACGCCCCTCCTCATCCCCTGCAAATCGGGTGACTGCGGGCGAAGGGGTGGACACGCGTGCGATTGTTCTCCACCCGCCCGCACCCCACTCCTCCCTCAAACCTCCCGCACTTCCTCGGATGAACCCCGGCGGGGCCCGCGGGGAAACGGAGCCCGGGTTTTGAGAGCTGGAGGAGCGAGCTTGGGCTTTGCCTCAGTTTCCCCCGAGGCCCGGGAAAGGGAGGGAGGGAGGGAGGCTTTCTGTTCTAAAAGTCAGGCGGGACAGAGTCCGACAGAGCCTCCTGTGTCATCGCGGGGCTGTCAGCGAGCAGGAAACTGTCCGGATCCCGGCTCGGGGCTGGGGCTGGGGCTGGGGGCGCGGGGGGCGGGGACTCCAACTCTGGCTGAGCGACTCCGGCTCCGGCCGCGCTCCTGGCCGGGGGGGAAGGGGGGCGGGGGGCGGAGGCAGGGTGTCGGATTAATCCCTTCATTACGCGGCGCTCGGGTGGCACCTGCTTTCCCCGCGCAGCCCCCAGGGGGCGGCGGCGCCGAGGGCTGGAGAGGAGGACGCGCGAGGCGGCGGAGGAGGCACCGGGCGCGGCCGGCGGCGGCGGGACAGCGGCACCGTGGCTGGGGCGGAGCGCACGGGCCGCCGAGGGGCTGGCGGCTCCCGGCCCGCGGGGCGCCGACCCCGGGGCTGGGTCCCGAGGCCCCGGCCCGCGTCCCGGTCGGGTCGCGCCATGCTGCGCTACCTGCTCAACGCGCTGCTGCAGATGAACCTGTTCGCCGACGCCCTGGCCGGGGACGCGTCCAACGCCAGCGAACCGCTCTTCGGCTTCAACGCCTCGGGGGCGGCGCTCAACCACAGCCTGCTGTCCCCGGGCGAGCCTGCTCTCAACGGTAAGCCCGGCCCCGGGGGGGGGGGGGGGGGGGACGTCGGGTCCCCGAGCGGGGGCAAGGTGGGAGGGCGGCGTGGAGGAGGAGACCGAGTGCGCCTGCTCCTCTCCGAGACCCGGGCGGGGATCGAGGGATGAGATGGGGCTGGGAGCACCTGAGTGGGGGTACGGCGGGGGTCGAGGGTTGGGGGGGGATGGAGAGATGGTTGCTGAGTCCCTTACTCCCCACCTCCCCAGGCGCCCCCAGGCCCATCCCAGGCGAGGAGACCCATGGGTGGGTGCGGGCCGGGACGCCCTGCGGGGAGGACAGCGGAGGGGCGTGGCCGCCCGGGCCACGTACTGACCCGCCCCGGTACCGGCTTCCCGCCGGGAACCCAAGTTCGCCGCGAACTCCAAACTTAGGGCGAGGGCGGAGACGCCGGGGAGACGCCGGGATGTGGGGGGTGTTTGCTACCGAGCTCGACAGAAGCGGCGGCCGTTTCAGGGGACTTAGGAGTGTGCCCCTCCGAGGCGGGCTCGCAGCCGGCCCACGGGCAGGAGCGGGGCGGGCAGGCTGCGCTGGCGGCGAGGGCGCCCGCGCTAATTAGGGTGATTAATAAAGGAGGGCTGAGACCGCGCGCGCCGCCGCGGCCCGGGGGCCGGAGAGGTCCGGGCGCGCCCCCTGCCGGCCGCGTCGGGAACGCCCACGTGCCCTGGCACTGGGGCCGGGGTTCCCTCTGATGCTTCCCCAGCCGGCGTCTGCTGACCTCGGCCAATTGGAATCTGGGGCGAACGCTGTGCTGGAGACCCCAAGGTGGCGAGGAAGGAGACCGGGGCAGTGGTGTGTGTGTGTGTGTGTGTGTGTGTGTGTGTGTGTGTGTGTGTGTACTCAGGTGCTGGGGAGAAGCCCCAGAGCCCCATTAGCATGACCCTTAGCTATTCATTAGCTACTGTCGAAGCCTCTCCTGAGACCCCAAATGACAGGGAGGAAATTCCGGGGAAAGGGAGCCTGCAGATGTGTCTACAGGAATTAGGGGGAAAGCGCGGACCAGCCAAGGTGAGCCAGGCACGCAGGGAGTGGGGGTGGGGGGAGGGAGATGGGGGGGTGAGCTGGAATCCCCCAATCTGCTGACCTCCCTGGTCCCCAGGAGGTTCAGCACGGAGTCCCTCTCACAGACACCTCAATGCTCTCACACAGAGTACGTTCACTCTACACTGTCCCAGCGAGGTTTGTGGGGAAGGAACTGATGGTCACGCTGGCAGTGGAGGAAGCCAGGTTCAGAGAAGAGAAGACAGTATACCCCAGTGGGCACAAAAACAGCGCAAAGCTTGGCTGTAACAGGTCTGTCCGTTCCCATGACGTCCGATGGTTAGGTGACAGGCAAAGCGGAATACTGGGGCCTGGCAGAATCCGGCTCAGGTAAAGACCCTAGCAGCCAAGATCAGGTCAGGCGGGGGAGGCAGAAGAACCCTGAAGTAACCTTAGTCCAGCCATCTGTATTGAGCTTTCTGATGGTCTTAGGCTCTACAGCAGCGGTTCTCAACTTGTGGGTGGCGACCCACAAGTTGAAAACTGCTGGCAAGGTCGCCTAAGACCATCGGAAAACAGATATTTACATTATGATTCATTAACAGTAGCAAAATTACAGTTATGAAGTAGCAACGAAAATAATTTTAAGATTGGGGGTCACCACAACATGAGGCACTGTATTAAAAGGTCACAGCATTAAAAAAGTGCTTTGGGGGAAGTACATGATGGTCTTACGATGCCCCATCACCATTCTTTATGACTCTAAAGCAGCGGAGACTCAGAGCTAAGTTCAAGAACTGCCCACGTTCTCCCAGGATTTCGTGTCCAGGCCTGAGACCCCCCCCACCCTAGTTTGCTCCAGCCAACCGCTGAGCTCCCCACCAGCCCAGTGCTGCTCACCTGGGCGGGGCCTGAGGTTTGCCTAACCTGGGCCTGGAAAGGGATGGGATGGAGGGGAATGGGGTGAGAATCACAAGTTTCCATCTAGAAGGGAAATGGAGAAAAGGAGTCCCTTCTCCAAGTGGGCAACCCGCCCAACGTCCTCTCCAGGGGAACTTCTGAGAGCAGGGCGGGAAGTGACACCCCATCTCACACCCAGGCTGGAAGTCGAGGGTCCGTGGATTCAGGAACAGCGTGGGGACGCGGAGGAGGGGCGGGAGGTGGGGGACAGAAGCCGGTTCCCTCGTCCTGGTGAGCGCAGGACACGGGTGCCGTGAGGCGGCAGCGGCGCCTACTGGCTGCCAGGGGTCACGAAGCCACTTTGGATCAAGCTGGGGTGCCTGAGCCACACGGGCTCGGGGGTCGGGGTCCTGGGTCCCAAACCACCGCAGAAGCAGCGCAGCGAGCAGCAGGCAGCAGCCCAGAGGGGCAGGACCAGAGCGCACCGGGGAGGGAGAGCAGTTCCTTTCGCCGTGGTCGGTGGTCCTTCCTCCCCGGAGAACCACCTGCGGGAACCGTGCGCGCTCAGAAAGGAGCGCCCGCACATCCCCACCGCCATCCGCATGGGCTCAGTCCCGGTGGCTGCACGGGAGCCCGAAACACGATTGTCTGGGGTCTCAACAGACGTGCGCGGTGCCTGCTCCTGGGCTCCCAGACCCCGCCTATCACTGCAGCCTTCCTGGTCCCGGGGACCCCAGGCCTGGTCACGTTGGCCAGGTCGCTGCCCGGGATCGCGCCGAGTCGAGGAGCCCAGGGGGGCCTTTGCTGTCCCGCTCACGGAGCCAGGTCGTCTGCGAACCAGTGCGGACGGGGCAGGAGGCCGGGCAGCTAGAGGCGCGGGTGGCGCTCCATCCCCATCAGCCCTGGCCGAGGCGGAGGATGGGGGTGTCCGGATTCCTGGGCTCCTCGGCGTCGTCCCAGAAGAATGTACCCGCCCCTCCAGAGAGAGGCGGGGTCCCTCTTCTCTCCGGAGCTCCCACCTGCCCCCGTCTTGCCGGTCCGAACGCTCTGCGCCCCTCCCGCCCCCCAGGGTCCCGGGTCGGGCCGGAGGACGCGATGCCGCGCATCGTGGAGCAGCCGCCGGACCTGCTGGTGTCCCGAGGCGAGCCGGCCACGCTGCCCTGCCGCGCCGAGGGCCGGCCGCGGCCGCACATCGAGTGGTACAAAAACGGGGCGCGCGTGGCCACCGCGCGCGAGGACCCGCGCGCCCACCGCCTGCTGCTGCCCAGCGGCGCGCTCTTCTTCCCGCGAATCGTGCACGGGCGCCGCGCGCGCCCCGACGAGGGCGTGTACACGTGCGTGGCGCGCAATTACCTGGGGGCGGCGGCCAGCAGGAACGCCTCGCTGGAAGTGGCAGGTGAGGTCGGGTTCTCCGCCCGTGGCTCTGGGGTCTGGGCGCGGGAGGGCGCGGGCAGGACCGCCCGGAGCCAGCGCTGCCTCTTCCGTGGGGATGGCGCCTTTGGTCTCCAATGCCCACGCCTGGGCCTGGCATTTTCCCACCTGTGGCGGGGCAGACGGTCATGGTCATAGATGTACTCCTATTCATTCATTCATTCATTCATTCATTCATTCATTCATTCATTCTCTCTCTCTGCCTCCTCTCTCTCTCCCCCTTCTTTCTTCCCTCTCTCTCTTCGGCCGTGGGGGAGCCTGCGGTGATGGAGTGCGTGCCCCCGCGCGGCCACCCGGAGCCGTCGGTCTCTCCTCCTCTTTCTCTCTCTCTTCCTCTCTCCCACTCACTTTTTTTTCTCTCTCTCTCTCTCTCTCTCTCTCTCTTCCCTCTCTCTCTTCCTCTCTTCTCTCTCTTCCTCTCTCTCTTTCCCTCTTTTTTCCCCTCTCTTCCTCTCTCTTTCTCTCTCCTCCTCTTTCTCTCTCTCTTCCTCTCTCCCACTCACTCTCTCTCTCTTCCCTCTCTTCCTCTCTCTGTTCCTCTTTTCCTCTCTCTCTTTCCTTCTCTCTCTCTTCCTCTCTTTCTCTTTCTCTCTCTCCTCCTCTCTCTTTCTCTCTCTCCTCCTCTCTCTTTCTCTCTTCCACTCTTCCTCTCCCCCTCTCTCTCTCTTCCTCTCTTTCTCTCTCTTCCTTTCCCTCTTTCTCTCTCTTCCTTTCTCTCTTCCTCTCTCTCTTTCTCTCTCTCTCTCTCTCTCTCTCTCTCTCTCTCTCTCTCTCTCTCTCTCCCTCTCTCTCTCTCTAGTCCTTCGAGACGATTTCCGGCAGGCTCCTGGGAACGTGGTGGTGGCCGTGGGGGAGCCAGCGGTGATGGAGTGCGTGCCCCCGCGCGGCCACCCGGAGCCGTCGGTGACCTGGAAGAAGGGCGGGACCCCGGTCAAGGAGGAGGAGGGAAGGATCACGGTGAGGGCGGGGCCAGGCGGGGGCGGGGCCAGGCGGGGGCGGAGTCAGCGGTCACGTGGGGATGGGCCGCGTGCTGGGGGCCTGGCGCCTGCCTCCGAGGAGAAAGGCCTGGATCCAAGGGTCTGGGGCGGCGGGGGATGAGGCAGGAGGTCTGAGATCAGGGCATCAGCTGCCCGAGGGATAACAGGGTGGGTGGGAAGGGTATAAGATGGGGGGGGGGGGGGGGGGTGGAGCGTGATGCCCCAGGGACCCCTGGGAGAAAAAAAAACACCCAGACCTGAGCACCACCTTGGGGCAAAGCGCCCATTCCTTACCTAGCTGGATCCGCGCCACTGGTTTTCTTCACGGGTCGGTTGTGAAAAAAATCAAGCAAACATGCTTTGGTGGCGATAAAGGACCAGAGTCCCGGTGATCCCTCCGCAGCTCCGGGGCGGGAAGCTGATGATGTCGCACACACACAAGAGCGATGCGGGGATGTACGTGTGCGTGGCCTCCAACATGGCAGGAGAGCGCGAGAGCGCGCCGGCCGAGCTGGTGGTCCAGGGTAGGCGCGCGGGGGTTTGGAGCGGTGGGGCCGGCAGCCGGGGGAGCCCTCGGCTGTGCAGACCCCCGATGGTTCCCCCCCTCCCACGCCACAGAGCGACCCTCGTTCCTGCGGAGACCAGCGAGCCAGGTGGTCCTGGCTGAGGCCCCTGCACATTTCCCCTGTGAGGTGCAAGGGGACCCCCCGCCCCGGCTACACTGGCGAAAGGAGGACGGAGAACTGCCCGCAGGCAGGTGAGCCGAGCCAGCCAGCTCCAGTGTGTGCCCCGCCCTGGGGCATGGGGAGGCAGATCCCCTCTCACACCCAGACGCGTCTGCTCCCCGAGCCGGGGGCCCTGCCCTGTCCAGCCCCAGCTCCATTCCGAGGGCTTCTGTCCCTGTTGAGGTCTGCCCGTTGTCCCTGGTGTCTGTCTGTCCGTCCTGGGGGAGACAAAAGTAGTCTGTAGCCGTGGCCAACCCAGCCCGGGGGTGGGGAGGGGAGCAGGTATGAGATCCGGAGCGACCACAGCCTTTGGATTGGGCGTGTGAGGGCGGAAGACGAGGGGACCTACACGTGTGTGGCGGAGAACAGCGTGGGCCGCGTGGAAGCGTCCGGCTCCCTCAGTGTTCACGGTGAGGCCCCACTGGGTTCTGTCCGCAAGCAGGGGTGCAATGAGGGACATGGAGGGTGGGGGCCAAGTAGCAAAGGACAAGCAGGAGATGTGGGGTCGCCTGAGACTGGTACAAGAGAGAGAGGAGGAGACAGCCCAACAGACTTGAGCAAGAGGTGGATGAGAATCAGCTCCCACTTCAGCCACGCTGGGACTCCTCTCTCCTGTCCTCTCCGTCTCCCCTCTTAACATCCCTGACTCCCTGTTCCTTTATCTCCCCCCACCCCCCCTGCCAGTCCCACCCCAGCTGGTGACCCAGCCGCAGGACCAGATGGCAGCAGCTGGAGACAGCGTGACTTTCCAGTGCGAGACCAAAGGAAACCCGCCCCCTGCCATCTTCTGGCAGAAGGAGGGAAGTCAAGTAGGTGCCCGCTCCAGCGGCTTCCCGCCAGCTTCTCCTCAGATCCGAGCCCCCCTCTTTCTGCATCCTGCAAACTGCTCTCGGGGTTCTGCTTTACCTCGGGTCCTCCCAGGAACCCTTGCAGGTTATTTGTGAGGATTAAATAAGATAATATAAAGGGCCTGCCAAAACCGGTTTGGCTCAGTGGATAGAGCGTCTGCCCCAGGTTCGATTCCAGTCAAGGGCATGTACCTTGGTTGCAGGCACGTCCCCAGTAGGGGGCATGCAAGAGGCAGCTGACCGTTGTTTCTCTCATTGAAGTTTCTAACTCTCTATCCCTCTTCCTTTCTCTCTGTAAATTTCAATAAAATATATTTAAAAAATAAAAAATAAAGGGCCTGAGCCATCACTAACACTTTTGAAGTAAATGGTAATATATGTAGGTGGTAGGGAACGGTCCTGTGTAGTAATTCCTTGGAATCTTTCAGGATCAAGGATGCAGCAAGCTCTATTAGATCCCTCCTTCCCCAGGCCGTGGGGCCTTGGCTTCATGCATTGCTCTAGAACAGCGGTTCTCAACCTGTGGGTTGAGACCCCTTTGGGGGTCGAACGACCCTTTCACAGGGGTCGCCTAAGACCATCGGAAAATGCAGATATTTACATCACGATGCCTAACAGTAGCAAAATTTCATGGTTGGGTGTCACCACCACATGAGGAACTGTATGCAAGGGTCTCGGCCTTAGGAAGGTTGAGAACCCCTGCTCTAGAAAGCAAATAGCTCTGTATCAAAGCTGTGGAGGGTAGACTAGGATTTGCTTTCCTACTTATCAGAGGCCTACACCAGGGGGTGCGTCATAGGAGCAAACCAATCCGAGGAATGAGCATTAACTGAAGTTACAGCATAAGTAACTTCCTGTAAGGGAAAGGCGGGAATTTTGCTACTGGAAAACAAGGTCAGTATAACAAAATAAGTCTGATGCACTCCACCCGCTGGGAAATCAGACCACTATTCCCTCATTTCAAATCCATAGCCACAATTTCCCCAACATCTCTAGCATCAGAGTCCGCTGTGTTTCCATTAGATTCTGAAATGAATAAAAGTGCTGGTGGCGGTAGAGGGTGGGAGTGGGTATGAGTCAGGGGCTCAGCATGGTGCTGTATGTCCTGAGACCCACACCTGCTCCACTACCTTCCCTGTGTGTATCTAATGTAAAATGTTGGAGCCAGAAAGAAGGGGAAAGTCTGTAACATTTATCACTCAATGTATTATGAGCATCATATGATTACTTCATTTAATCTCCTTAAATATCCTCTAAGAGTCCTATTTGGGGAAATTTTTAAAAAATATATTTTATTGATTTTTCACAGGGAGGAAGAGAGAGGGATAGAAAGTCAAAAACATCGATGAGAGATATTGATCAGCCGCCTCCTGCACGCCCCCTACTGGGGATGTGCCCGCAACCAATGTACGTGCACTTGACCAGAATCAAACTTGGGACCTTTCAGTCCGCAGGCTGATACTCTATCCACTGAGCCAAAACGGTTTCGGCTTGGGGAAAATTAAAAAAATATATATTTTATTGATTTTTTACAGAGAGGAAGGGAGAGGGAGAGAGAGTTAGAAACATCGATGAGAGAGAAACATCGATCAGCTGCCTCCTGCACACCTCCTACTGGGGAGGTGCCCACAAGCAAGGTTTGTGCCCTTGACCGAAATCGAATCTGGGACCTTTCAGTCCGCAGGCCGATGCTCTATCCACTGAGCCAAACTGGTCTCGGCCTATTTGGGGAAATTGGAGCTTAGGTAGTTCAAATAGCTTGCACGGAGCTGGGGAATCCCTCCCCAAATCATCTAATCAAATAGCTCCTTTTGGTGAATAGGTTTAACTAGTTTGTCCAAGGTCACCCAACTGGCTGGGGACAGAGCTTGGATCAGAACCGGGGAACGCTCTGGGTTCCGGTGTTGATGGGAATGGAGAGCTGCCTGCTCACCCCCTTCCCTGGTTCCTCGCTCTGTCCCCAGGTACTGCTTTTCCCCAGCCAGTCCCATCAGCCCACAGGCCGCTTCTCAGTCTCCCCCAGAGGCCAGCTCAACATCTCGGACGTGCAGAGTGGGGATGCTGGCTACTATGTGTGCCAGGCGGTCAGTGTGGCTGGCAGCGTCCTGGCCAAGGCCCTGTTGAAGGTAAAAGGAGGTATGTGCCTATGGAGATAAGACGGAATCCAAAGGCCTGGAAGAAAATAATGGCTTAAAGACATGTTTTTCTTGGATTCTCTACAATATGGCTGCAGGGGGTGGGGGGGTGGGGTCATGTTCCTGAGACGTGCCCTCAAAGATGCAGAAGAAGCCACTAATAATAGATTGCTGGTTCCGAGCAGAGACTCCAGCTGGTTCTGGAAGCCCCTTCGATCTTGCGGGGAGGGGGTGATGGGAACAGGCAGAGAATGAGGACCAGGAGCTGGTTGCCTGAACCGGGGATCCTCCTCTGAGGTACCCAAGTTCTTCCTCTCTCAGCCTCGATGGATGGGCTGCCTCCCATCATCCTCCAGGGACCAGCAAACCAGACACTGGCACTTGGCTCCTCTGTGTGGCTGCCATGCAGAGTGACTGGGACCCCTCAACCGAGCGTCCAATGGAAGAAGGACGGGCAGTGGCTGCAGGGGGGTGACCTGCAGCTCAACCTACTGGCCAATGGCACCCTGCACATCACCAACGTGCAGGTGAGTCTCCCCCCTGTCCCCCTTCCCTCGGCCCACGCAACTGAGAATGCCCAACTGCAGTTAAGCGCCCGCTGGGACTCTAAGTCCATCCTTTAACCATCTGCTCACTCAGACCACCTAGAGGGCACAGCATCCTCCATCCTTCTGAACACCGTGCTCCACCCTCTCACCCTCCCTTGTCCCGCTCCCAGTTTGCCAGTCCTCTGCCCTCTCCTGCAGGAGTCGGACGAGGGCTTCTACAGCTGTGTGGCCAGGAGCCCCACGGGGGAGGCCACGTGGAGTGCCTGGCTTAGGAGGCGGGGTGAGTTTCTCACTGGCCAACCCCCAGGACTGGTTTTCTCTTCCCAATGCCATGGCCTTGGTAGAAAGAGGAGGGGGAGGAGGAGGAGGAGAGGAGGGCAGAATTGGTGCCTGGGGAGGCAGATGTGAGGGGAGGTCAGTGCACTGTGTCCCTCTCTCCACCATCACCACGGTCACCGCTCCACCCTCCCTCGGGGAAGGAGGCAGCTTACGTTCTTTCCCCAGTCTTCTACTCACAAGTTGTCCCCTCGCTGCAGCAGACTGGGGAGAATCACCGGCCCCGCCTCCAGAACCCAGGACCCCTCCCGGGCCTCCCTCTCAGCCCGTGGTCACCGAGGTCACCAAGAACAGCGTGACCCTGACCTGGACGCCCAGCCCGCAGGCCGGGGCCACAGTCATCTCTTACTTGATCGAGGCTTTCAGGTACCGAGAAGGCTGTGAGTGCAAACCTGGACCGTTCACAGGAGGGGCCCCTATGTCCTTAGGGCAGCGGTTCTCAACCTGTGGGTCGCTACCCCTTTGGGGGTCTAATGACCCTTTCACAGAGGTCGCCTAAGACCTTCGGAAAATGCAGACATTTACCTCACGATGCATAACAGTAGCAAAATTTCATGGTTGGGGGTCACCACCACATGAGGACCTGTATGCAAGGGTCCCGGCCTTAGGAAGGTTGAGAACCACTGCCTTAGGGTCTTTGCTCTTGTGGGGAGGGGTTTGCCAGTTCCCTTTCCCGGGGGGGAGGAGGCAGTAGGGGGCCATCGAGCATGGATGGGATGGAGTAGGCAAGTTGGGGGGGGTCGCTGGCTCAGCAGACAGCTCTGCCACCTCATTCCCCTGGTAGCCAAGCAGCTGGCAACACATGGCGGACAGTGGCAGATGGCGTGCAGCTGGAGACCCACACCGTCGCCGGCTTACAGCCCAACACCATCTACCTGTTCCTGGTGCGCGCGGTGGGAGCCTGGGGCCTCAGTGAGCCCAGCCCCGTCTCTGAGCCTGTCCGCACCCAGGGTAAGGGCAGGGTCCCTGGCCTGGTTATGACATGTGACACTGCATAGCGCCCCTCCCCCCAAACCATGCCACCCTGGCAGCTCTTTCCTGTGGTGCCAGGTCTCTACTGGGGGCTGGCCTGAAGCAGGGGTCAGGCTTCCCTCTCATTGAGGGAACAAGAGAAGGAGGAGGAGAGGGAGAAGGGAGGAGAAGGAGGAGGAAGAGAAGGAGCGGGAGGAGAGGGGGCGGGGAAAGAGAGACAGACACAGGGTGGAGAATGATTCAGTCACCTTGATGGAGTCTCACTCCCAAGTCCCTTACAGTGTACGTAAATTATCAGGAATCGAAGGCCCCCCCCCCCGTCCCCCCTCTCCCAGCCTCTCTTGACCCCGGGCTGTGCTCTGGAGCACTAAGTAGTACGGTCTATGGGGCAGGGCAGAGGCAGGACACAGCACTGTCAGTGGTGACCCCTGTCCCTGCTGGCCCCTCCTGAGTGGGCTCTTCGGTCCACAGACAGCGGCCTGACCAGGCCAGCGGAGGACCCACAGAGAGGCCAGCCGGCACTGGCCGAAGTGGCCGTGCTTCTGCAGGAGCCCATCGTCCTGGGGCCCCGGACCCTGCAGGTGTCCTGGACTGTGAGTGTGGCACAGGGACGAGGTGAAGGGCAGGGATAATGATGGGGGGCAGAGGGTCCTCCCAGAATGGGTGGGGGAGCGTGGGAAGGGAGTGGCTGGGGAAGACGGGTGAGTGGGAGAGGGGCTGGGCCTGGTGTGCTTCCGCTTTTCTCCTGCAGGCCGATGGCCCAGTCCAGCTGGTGCAAGGTTTCCGGGTGTCTTGGAGGGTAGCAGGTCCCGATGGGGGAAGCTGGACAGCGCTGGACCTACAGCCCCCGGGCCAGCACAGTGCTGTGCTAAGAGGACTCCCCCCGGGGACCCGAATTCAGGTCAAGGTGCAAGCCCAAGGCCAGGAGGGGCTGGGGGCTGACAGTGCCTTGGTGACCAGGAGCACTCCTGAGGAGGGTAAGGGCCGGCGGGGGGCTGCTGGATGGACAAGAGGGAAGCGGGAGGGGGAAGGCTTGCAGGGGGAGATCACGTGGGTGGAAAGCCTTAGTTCCCTAAGATGTTAGAACTGGGGGCGGGGATGGGGTGGGGAGAGGTTGGGGCCTGAGGGGCAGCTTGCAATGGCTGAGTCCTCCCCACCTTCCCCCCTGGCCAGCCCCCAGCGGTCCCCCCCAGGCAGTGGCAGTAGCCTTGGGGGGTGAAGGTAACAGCAGTATCACGGTGTCCTGGGAACCGCCGCTCCCCTCCCAGCAGAATGGGGTCATCAAGGAATACCAGGTACAGAGAAGGCTGGGTGGTGGGAGGGAGGGGGGGCCCGGGCTGGGATTGGAAGTGATCCAGGGCCAGCCGTGTGGCCGGGGGGTGAGGCTCCAGGGGAGGAGAGAGGGCCCCGTGCCTCTCCGGGCTGGACTGTGCCTGGCGGCGCGCCCTGTGCCATTCCGGGCGTCAGGTTTCCACTGAGGCCGGAGTCCCATTCCCGGCTCTAAGCTGGGGCTCGGCCTCCGCAGATCTGGTGCCTGGGGAACGAGAGCCGCTTCCACCTCAACCGGTCCGCGGCGGGCTGGGCGCGCTCAGCGGTGCTGCAGGGGCTGCTGCCGGGCCTCCCCTACCGGACCCGGGTCGCCGCGGCCACCAGCGCGGGCGTGGGCGTGGCCAGTGCCCCCGTGTCCGTGCAGCTGCGTGAGTCTGGGGGTGCGGATGGGGGATGGAGGGGCTGGGAGTTTCCAGGCTCCTTCTGCGCTCACGGCTCTGAACCCCGACAGCGACCCCACGGGAAGGGGAGCCCGCGCTGGAGGCGGGCCAGGGGCTGGCGGAGCGGCTGGCTCGGGTGCTGCGGGAGCCGGCCTTTCTGGCGGGCGGCGGCGCGGCCTGCGGGGCGCTGCTCATCGGGCTCGGCGGCGCCCTCTGCCGGCGGCGCAGGCAGCGCAAGGAGCTGAGCCATTACGCAGGTGAGAGCTGGCGGCGTGGGGGTGGCGCGGGGAGATGCGGGGGGAGCGGTGGACCGCGGGGTGCGGGCCTAGAGCGCCCTCGGACTCGGGGAGACGAAACGGAGTGCCTCGGAGCGGACCGAGCCTGGAGCCGCCTTCCTCGGAGGGAGGCGGGCCGCCCGGAGAGAGGGAGTGGGAGGCGGGGCTGGAGCTACACCCCCGGGAGCGCAGAGCGGACCCCAGAGCAGGCGGGACTGAGCGGGAGGAGCGGGGCCCGGAGGGGGCGGGACCTGAGCCTGGGAAGGGGTAAGACACCCTTCAGGGGAGGAGAGAGAGCAGGCTCTGCAGTCAGCTTGGGTCAAGGGGGGCGAGTCTAGCCCGGCCGGTGTGGCTCAGTGGTTGAGAGCATCGACCTATGAACCAGGAGGTCACGGTTGGATTCCCGGTCAGGGCACATGCCTGGGTTGTGGGTTCCGACTAAGTGTGGGGTGCTGATCAGTGATTCTCTCTCATCGTTGATGTTTCTGTCTCTCCCTCTCCCTTCCCCTCTGAAATCAATAAAAATATTTTTTAAAATAAGTAAATAAAGGGGGCGAGTCTAAGAAGATGTACTCGTGAGGGTGGGCCTGGTGGGAGGGGTGTGGCCAGGACCCAGGCCATACATTGTGAGCCGGGTTTGGGTGGGAAGGCCCCCTGACGCCCCGCCCCCTTCCTGCGCATCTGGAGAGATCTGAAAGCCTCTGGACCAGCGGTTCCGTCTTGGCTACACATGGGAATCACTTGGGGAGCTTTAGAAAAATATGAATGCCCGAGTCCCTCTCACTCCCAGCATTTCTGATGAAATTGGTCCAGGGTGCAGCTGAGTGGCGATATTGGGATGGGGCGAAGGAGTGGAAGAGAGTGTGGCTATTTCTGACCCTTTTTCCATTTCCCTCTTCTTTCTCCCATGGGGTCCTTGCCGGAAGCCTCCTTTGCCTACACGCCTGCAGGTGAGCCACTACTGACCGCCTGTGGGATCAGACCCCAGCCCGGGCCCGGTCTCATCCATCTCTCCTCTCTTCCCAGTGTCCTTCCCACACTCCGAGGGCCTTTCGGGAGCCAGTTCCAGGTAATCCGCTCAACTTCCTTCCCAAGGATTGTGGGATGGTCCCCGCCACGGGCAGGCCGCACCCCTTCCTCTCCAGGCCTCACTGCCTCCTCAGCTGATGTGCCCACCACCCCCACTTCCTACTCCCCCTCCCACAGTGCTCCTGCCTCCTCTACTGCCCAGGCCTCCCCGGCTCTCTCCCCCAGCGTCCACATGCTCTCCCCCAGGCCACCCGGGGGCCTCGGCCCTGCCCCCTACCCTTGGCTGGCAGACTCCTGGCCCCACCCATCCCACAGCCCCTCCGCCCCGGAACCCAGAGGAGGCTGCTGCCCCAGCAATCCTGACCCAGACGACAGATACTACAATGGTGAGGAGTCCTCCTCCCCTCAGGGGCCCATGGGGCCCCAGCACCCCTTTCTCCTCTCCAACTACTGGGGCACACTGAAGGGAGCCCCAGTACTTCTGAGGTTGGTCAGTCCTCAGGAGGATGTGAGTTGGCCTCACCTGTACCCCGGTTTGGGAAGTAAGGTTTGGGGTGGGGAGGAAGAAGCGATCCGGGGGGGGTTTCCTTTTGCCCTCCATTCTCCCCTTGTCCTGTGTTTCTGTGTCTGCCCTGCCTCCTCCCTGGGCCCCCTCTTTCTCATCCTCAGAAGCTGGGATCTCCCTGTACCTGGCTCAGACAGCGCGGGGCGCGGCCGCCTCCCCCGAGGGTCCTGTCTACAGCACCATTGACCCCGCTGGGGAGGAGCTGCAGACCTTCCATGGAGGATTCCCCCCAACCTCCTCCGGGGACCCGAGCACCTGGAGCCAGTATGCTCCCCCGGAATGGAGCCAGGGCGACAGTGGTACGCCTCCCCGCCCTCTCGCCCCACACTCCTCGGGACCTGGCCCGGCACTGGCTTCTGGCAGGTCTCATCTCTGCCCTTTCCCGCTCTGCTCAGGGCCCAGGGCAGGCAAAGCGAAGCTTCTGGGGAAACCTGTGCAGATGCCCTGCCTCCACTGGCCAGAAGCCCTGCCCCCACCCCCTCCTTCCTGTGAACTGAGCTGCCTCCAGGGGCCTGAGGAGGAGCTCGAGGTCGGGTAAGGATGCTTCTGGCTGCAGATGCCCTAGCGGGGGACCAGCCCCGGCTGCCTGCAGGGAGGGCAGAGAGCTGGAGAGGAAGGGAGGTGGCACTGGGCAGCCAAGGAAGGGTATGGAAGCTACTCAGTCATCCTCCTGCCTCTCTCCCCAGCTCAGAGCGAGGGGAGTGGTGCCCACCGATGCCCGAGAGGAGCCACCTGGCCGAGCCCAGCTCCAGTGGAGGGTGCTTGGTCCCTGCGTCCCGAGGGGAGACCCCCTCTCCCACACCTTCCTACGGACAGCAGTCCACAGCCACTCTCACCCCCTCACCTCCCGACCCTCCCCAGCCCCTCACTGACATTCCCCATCTCCACCAGATGCCCAGGTAGGGAGGCCCATGGTGCCTTGCACGTTACAGGCCTCAGTACATATCTGTTCAGTGGATGGATGGATGGAAGGAAGGATGGATAGATGGAAGGACGAATGGATGAGTGGATGGAAGGATGGATAGATGGAAGGAAGGATGGATGAATGGCTGGCAGGAAGGAAGGAAGGAAGGAAGGAAGGAAGGAAGGATCGAAGGAAGGATGGATAGATGGATGGAAGGAAGGATGGATAGCAGGAAGGATGGATAGATGGAAGAAAGGATAGATGAATGGCTGGCTGGAAGGAAGGAAGGAAGGAAGGAAGGATGGATCGAAGGAAGGATGGATAGATGGAAGGAAGGATGGATGGATGAATGGCTGGCTGGATGGATGGATGGAAGGAAGGAAGGAAGGAAGGATGGATGGAAGGAAGGAAGGAAGGAAGGAAGGAAGGTTGGAAGGAAGGATGGATAGATGGAAGAAAGGATAGATGAATGGCTGGCTGGATGGATGGAAGGAAGGAAGGATGAACGGAAGGAAGGATGGATAGATGGATGAAAGGATGGATGGATGGATGAAAGGATGGATAGGTGGATCTGGGATGCATGAGGGTAGAACTATGATTTGGGGAGAAACCTGGAGACTAACAAGGTCTCTCCCTCCCTTCAGACTGTTTCTCCCTCGGGGTGACTTGCCTGCTCCGGGGAGCCTTCCAAAGCCAGGGCTTTCTCATGTTCCACTAGCTCGGGAGCCTGGTGGGGGCCAGCCGTGTCCTGTCCGTTTGAGTATTAGGCCGAGAGTCTAACACAGTGCCTGGCACACGGCAGGCGCTTAGTGTCTGTTGAGAGAATAAGTGCTAAGGCCCATGTTGTTGCAGGAGGGTGCCCCTCGAGCCCAGTTCCCCTCTCAGTGTGTCCCAGCCCGCTCTCAACAGCCACGAGGGCAGGCCTGCTGGCCCGGGATCTGGCTCCGTAGCCGCCCATCACTTCAGCGCCAGCCCCATCCCTGGCACCGCCAGCAGCGCCTCAGGTGAGGCTACAGATCCCTCGCCTCATCCCACCGCCCACCACAGCCTCTTCTCGGCCTTCTCTCTGACTACTCCTCTCCCTTCTCCTAACGCTACAGGGAGAACCCAGCAGGCGCCCAGGGAGATGACTCCCCCGCTTCAGGGGGCCCGCGCCCATCGGAAGAAGCCCAAGGCCGTGCCCTACCGGCGGGAGCACAGTCCTGGGGGTGAGGGGCCATGGGCCTGAGGGGCAGTGACAGTAGCGGACACAGACAGGGGCAGAAACAAGGGCGGGCTCTGAAGGCTGGAGGTGGGGAGCAGGCAAACCCACATCCTGGGCTGTTCACTCGCAGCTCCTGGCGCCAGGGAATGGGCGTGGGGGGACCGGTATTGGGAGTGGGACCCTCTCTGAAACAGGCCTCTCCCCAGACCTGCCCCCACCGCCCCTGCCGCCCCCAGAGGAAGAGGCGAGCTGGGCCTCAGGGCTGAGAGCGGCAGGCAGCATGTCCTCCTTGGAGCGGGAGCGCAGCGGGGAGAGAAGAGTGGTGCAGGGGGGAGCCCTGGGCGCCCATCGGGGACCCCTCCCGGATGGTAAGGAGGCCAGGGCGGGCTGGGGGGCTCTGCTGTAGAAGGTGGGCTTTCGGACTGGAGGCTGATTGTACAGTGCAGACGGGGCCATGGAGGGGCCAATTTCCACCCAGCTTGCCCCTCACTCTCGCTGGGTTCATGCATTTGCTCAACCTCGAAGGCACTTGTCTCCCCAGCTGTGTCTGAGCAAAGCCCCTGAGGTGCTCCAGTCGTGTCCTTTCTCAGCCTCGGTGGCAGAAGAACAGGGATGGTGTTCCCTGCAGGTTTCTGAACGCGCGTGATGTCAAGGCCGTGGACTGGCCGCTCTGCTTCTCAACCCCAGGGTGGTCTGCGCCCTGGCCTGCCCTCAGCTCTCCTTCCAGAGCTGGGGGGAGGGTGTGGGTGGCTCACTGGGCCAGGGGTGGCGTTCTGCCCCCCGCCGGGGCCCAGCCACTCCTTTCTTTTGTGCTGCAGAGGAGGCCTGGCTCCCTTATAGCCGACCCAGCTTCCTGTCCCGTGGCCAGGCGCCCAGCACCGGCTCCACCGCCGGCAGCAACTCCTCCCGGGGCTCTGGCAGCTCCCGGGGCTCCCGGGGCCCTGGCCGGAGCCGGAGCCGGAGCCGGAGCCAGAGCCAAAGGCCAGGACGGAAATGCCGAGAGGTGGGGGCTCGGGACAGAGAACCTGAGGGTGGAGGACGAGGGATGACCGGGAAGAGGGAGAAAGGATGGGCTTGCCTGGGAAGTGGGGAAGGGAGGCGGCCCAGCGAGTGCGGGGCGGGGGGAGTCTTGGGGAGCAGTGACAAAGGGTGAAGGCAGAGGAGGCTGGGCTCCCAGAGAACTGGGTCAGGGAGGCGGTGAGAAGTCAGCCTGGCGATCCCCTCCCGCCGTCTGTTGGCTGTGGGCCAGCCTGTCTCTCTCTCTCTCTCTCTCTCTCTCTAGGAGCCAAGATAACGCTCGCTCGCTGGAGAATCAGCAGTTCCGTGGGGGAAAGGCTGGTCCCAGGCCAGGGGTCTGGAGGGGAGCCCCTCCCCTGGTAAATGAGGGGGTGCAAAGAGGAGCAGGAGGGGTCTCTTCCCTCCCGGCCGTGGCAGTGGGGCTCCCGAGGACCGGCTGAGAAGCCAGGGAGAGGGCTCCTCCGTTTCCACCCCACCGGCCGGAGATCCGTTAGTGACGAAGGACAATAAAGAGGCTGAGTGATCTGGGCCATTTCGTCTGGTTTCGGCCGGGCTGAGGGGCAGGAGGGGCCGCCAGGGGGTGTGTATCAGGGCCCTCCCTTTCGAACGTCTGTCAACATTCTAGGTGAGGACTGGGCTGAGAGACCCGACCTGTCCCGCCTCCTCAAGTAGCTGAAGTCACTGTCCCCCCAGTGACAACCAGAGGGACTTTCCAAATAATGAACCGTGAGACACTTGTCCTGCCCTCGGAGAACAAGGCCAAGCCCTCCCTTCGCGCCTCCTCTGGGTGCTGCTTCTCTCTTGCCAGGAAATATGCCCGAGTAATAATAACGTTTAAGCTCAAAGAAAGGAAGAGCTCATGGAGGAAAACTGGGTCAAGAAGGGTGGAAAGGCCCTGACCCGGTTGCTCAGTGGTTAGAGCGTCAGGGTCTCCACTTGATTCCCGGTCAAACCTGGGTTGCAGGCTCCATCCCTGGCCCCCAGTTGGGGCACATGCAGGAGGCAATCAATTGATGTCTCTCTCTCCCCTTCCTCCCTCCCTCCCACTCCGTCTGAAAAATCAATGGAAGAATATCCTCAGCTGAGGATTTTTTTTTTTTTTAAGGAGGGATGATCAGTTTTTCAAACCTCTGAGCCCCTCCTCACAGAGCGTGTGTGCAAACAGGCACCTCCTGGCCAGAGTAGGCCCGGATGGGATTGCTTTGGCTGGCACAGAATTTTAAACAGTTTGGCCGTGAATGCCAGGGCCCCCATCACCCCCTCACGCCCAGCCAGTGCCACTCGTGGGCAAAGCGAGGCCTGTTTCCTTCCTGTTCGCTCTCCCCCGGCTCAGGAGCACCCTGGCTCTCAGGATTGCCCTGCCCGAACGCCCAGGCCCTGACAGCTCCTCCCACTCTGTTATAAGTGGGTACCACCCCTTTCTCTCCTTAGGGCTAGCAAACACGATTGGAATGTGTGTTTTTTTAAGGAATTTTACCGGGAAGCTAAAAGAGAAGCAGATGCCAGAAAAGAAGGATGGTTATCTGCCTGGTTCCCTCCTCCTGGGTCACCCACTCCCACCCAGACTGGCCAGGCCAGGGTAGTCCGGGCAGCCCCGCCCCCGGGCCCCACCTTCTGAACCTCCAAAGTAGAGTGGCCTCCAGCGGAGCCACAGGGCTTTGGGGGATGATCACCCCCTTTCGGGGCCCTTTCCAATTGGCCCACCCTGGAGGTGTCTTGCTGTGGCGGCCCTGCTCATGTTCATCCCCCCAGCCCGAGGATCCTGCCCCCCGACCCTTCCTGCCGAGTGGAGGGATGCCCTGACCGGCTCCCCTGCGCTGTCTGTGGCGGAGGCCCTGGGAGCCCGCTCCACCGCTGGTTTGTTCGGTGGTTCTGGTGGAAGGGTGTGCACCAGCCAATCACGACAGGGGGCTCTCCCTTTTGTGGGATGAGCTACTTTGTGTTAAGAAACTGCCTGGGACTGGTCTCTGGGGAGGGGCTGGGGTGGCTGGATCAGGAGTTGTTTTCTGAGAAGCAGCTGCCGAGACCAGCAGACCCTGACCATGCCCAGCCTCCCTGGCCCGGGTCCCGCTTTCAGTGTGCTGGATGGACATAATTCTCCCCTTAGTTACTGGGCAGGGATGAGTGACGTTGCCCAGTGTCAGCCAATGCCTGCTCCCTTTCTAGTTCAGGCCGCTCTTTCTCTATCTCCGGACACCGCCCCCCTTCCAACCCCCCCCTACCCCCCACCGAACGATGCTCACGGCACTCAGGGCATTGCCATGTCGTGGTATTAATTCCTTGGGCTCACTTGACAGCAGCACGAGGACAGCCGTTTTGGCCCCACATTTCGCACCTCCCGCCCTGTAGCTCCCTCCCCGTCCGTCTGGGACTTGGCCTTGGTGCTGGGGTGGGCATCCTGGCTCAGGGCTCTGCTCTGTATGTGTCTCCTTTACAAGGTGTGAGTATGGGGGGGAGGGGTGGGTTGAGCCCTTGTATGAAACACAGTCTAATGAGGCTGAGGGGAGGCTTGAGGATCTCCTTCCTCCACATCCCACCCCCACAAGCTGCTACTGCCCCCCAGAAAGACCCCTGGCTCCCCCATGTCTCCTGATCCTCGTGGGTGGGAGCTGGGGAGATGGGCTGCTCCCTAAGCCACACAGTTTGGCTGTGAGGGGCGGGGGTGGGGGTGGGGGTGGGGTCAGAGCAGAGGACGAGCAGGGCGCCTGGTGGAGCCCATTCTTTGCTCCGGGGGCTCCGGGCTGCTTTGCTCCGATCGATCGGGTGCTGTTTCATTCCTTTCACCACCAAGGAGGGCGAGCTCTCCTGCAGGCCAGGGGTACCAGCTGCAGAGATGCACCGACTGAGATCTGCAGTCCAGGGCCCAGCCCTCCTCAGGGCCCTTATGTGATAGGAGAGGGAGTTCTGAGTCTCTTCTTGTGGGGGAGGGGGGGAGTCTCGGGGACAGACCTCAGGACGAGTCTATGGGAGAATTGGAGGAGAGTGGCGTTACCCCCTGCTTGCAGACCCCCGGCTCCCTCCTGGCTCCACCCAGAACCACACAAGCCAGCAGAAGGACACTTACTGCCAGCCTCGGGTGCAGCACGGCTGAGAGGGTTCCTCTGGGGAGACTTCTACAAGTCGGGGGGCCAGGGCAGCAGCCCTCTGCCCAGTCGCTGGAGGTGGGTGTTCTCCAGGTCCTCCAGCCAGTCTGACCTCCACTCCCACAGGGGCAGCGAGAGCGTGCGGGTCAGGAAGCGGTCATCCCTGGGGGAGGGGGGTGACGAGGCACCTGTGGGGGGGTAGAGAGAGCTGTGGGGGGTTGGCCTTCACCCCTGGGAACCAGATGAGGGAATAAAACTTGGGGCCAGCTGAAAGCATACACCCAACCCTAAGTATAATCTAACCCCAACTTGGCCCATCAGTCTCGGTGGCTCTGGCCCCAGGTACAGGGACCGTTAGTTTCTTCAGAGAGAATATTTCGAACTAGCCTTTCCCCTCCTCTCCCAGCATCCTCCTCTCCCTCTATTCGGGGAACGTCTGGCCTGGATAATCCTTGCTCTCCCGTGCACCATTAGCCTGGCTGTTTTTCTTGGGGCAGAGGGCAGAGGTAGGGTTCATAAGATGGGAATGGGGGATCTGACAGAGCAGACGAGGCAAGGACCAGCTAAGGGGAGCCCTGACTACCTCTGTTGACCTGGAGAGAATGGTCCCCCTGCACTGGACGTGTGAAGGCTGAGCCCAGCTGCCCCTCCCACAACCACAGACGAGGCGAGGAGGAGGGCGTGGAAGCAGCAGGGGTAAGAGCAGACGGAACGTCCCGCAGCAAGGAGGAATCTGAACTCTGGGCCAGAGTGAACCCCAGGGGCTGGAGCCGCCCTTCCTGGAGACCCCTGTCTGGGTGGGGGGAGGGGGGACGCCATGCAGGTAGGGGGAGTGGGTTGCATTTGGCTGCCTGCAGGCTTCAGACTTGAACCATCTGTCCCCGTTCTCATGGGGGACCTGGGGCAAGTTAATAAGCCTGACTGACGTACAGTTTCCTCATTGGGAAAAGAATAAAGAACCTTCCTCCCAGAGATGGCATTGCATGGGTATAAAGTGCTTGACCTAGGGCCTGGGGCAGTGGTTCTCAACCTGTGGGTTGCGACCCCTTTGGGGTCGAACGACCCTTTCACAGGGGTCGCCTAAGACCATCGGAAAATGCAGATATTTACATCACGATGCATAACAGTAGCAAAATTTCATGGTTGGGGGTCACCACCACATGAGGAACGCAGCCTTAGGAAGGTTGAGAACCACTGGCCTGGGGGGTGGTAATCATGGAAGGAAAACTGGTTGTTCTAAGGACAAGGCCGAAGGCCATGAGGAGGAACTCGGCCTCTTGTTGGGAAGAAGGGGGTCTGCCAGGGAGGGGCTGGCCCACACCACGCGGTGAGGAGGAGCTGAGGTACCTGCAAAGACACAGTCTGCCTCCCGGGGCTCCAGCCCAAGGCCCAGGCTGTCCACGGCCACCGCCAGGGCCTGGGCGAAGTGGGCATCGGCCAGGAAGGAGCCGTCGGAGGAGCTAACCAGGCTGGCTCTGGCACTGGGGGCGTTGTCCTCGGAGGCTGAGCCCCAGCCGTTGGCCAGGGAGCCCTCACTGGGGGTGGGGGTGAGGCAGGGCCGAGGCGGGCACAGCAAACCCCCCACCTCGGACCCCACCCCTCCGGTGGCTCTGCCCATGTCTGCCAGGTCCGAGGCTGTGGGGACGCCGATGTACCCGTAGGTGCTGGGGGGTGAAGGAGCCCTCGGCAGGGGAGAGACGCTGTTCCTGGGAGAGGCGACAGGAGAGACGGTGGATTGCGGAGGTGCGGCGGGCGGGAACTTTCTTTTGGGAAGAGGGGGATGGAGCAGCGTCCAGCACACGGTGACACTGGGCTACGCACCTGGGGGTCTCCTCACCCTCACTGAGCTCCAGGCACAGGGCCACCTCCTCGGGAGTCAGCACACTGTCCTGATCCTCCTCCAGGGATGACAGCGAAGAGCTGGACAGGCGGCTGGAGGTTGGGCTGGGACCGGACAGGGAGGAGGCCTGGCGGCTGCAGTGGCTGGTGGCACTCGAAGGCCTGCAGGTGGGGAGGGCGGCTGCTGACCGGGGGAGGGGGGAGGGGCCTCGGGGCTCTGCCACGTGCCTGATGGGGTAAGACAGATGGCAGCATGGTTAGTGGGGTTCTTTCTAACCCCTCTCCACGCCTCCCTCACCTTATCCCCCTTTCCCCCCTCTCCCCCCCCCCACTTTTTGACCCCAGGCCCTCTTACTGGGTCTGCTGATTCTGCGTGGGGGCTTCTTGAGCAGAGAGGGGTGCTGGCGGGAGAGGGCCAGTCAGCTCGTTGGAGGAGCTGAGGATCTGGGGTCCCAGGGCCCGCCAGGCAACCAGAGCCCGGGGCACAGGGCCTGGGAACAGTAGCCTGGGCGTGAGAATAGCGGAGCCCCCAGCAGCCCCACACCCCGGCCTGCCTCCTGCCCAGCCCTCCCCCCAGCTTCCTGCCCCTGCACCCCCCCCATCACCTTCCTCCAGGCCAGCTGAAGCCAGCTGTAGGGGCCGGTGGGCCCTGCCCCCACCTCCCCGCTCACGCCCTCTCACCTGGGCTCTGGGGAAGGTCCTTGGAGCCTTTGTGTCCTGCCTCCCAAGCCCAGAGCTCCAGGGGGCGGCCGGCACGGAGTAGCGGGGAGCTGTGGGCCTGGTGCAGCTCTGCAAAGAAGAAGCGGCGGTGGAGGGACGGGCCAGGCCCGGCCTGTCAGACCCCGACCCGAGGCTCCCACCTCGGCTGGTCACCCAGTTACGCTTTAAGGCCCCTGAACAAGCAGAAAAGAGGGAAGGACCGCCCTCCATCTTCTCTGCTTTCCGCCTTCGGCCGGGCAGCTGAGAGAGGGTGCAAGAAGCACTAGGCTTGGGGTGAAAAAACAGGCCCTAGCAGCCCAGCTGAGCCACGCGGCAGCTGTGTGCCCTCAGGTCAGTCCACGAACCTCTCTGAGCCTGTTACCTCTCTGAGCCTGTTTCATTTGTAAACACCCACAGCAAACGATGGTTTTTTTCCCATGAAATAAAAACTGATCAGCCGAAACCGGTTTGGCTCAGTGGATAGAGCGTTGGCCTGTGGACTGAAAGGTCCCAGGTTCGATTCCGGTCAAGGGCATGTTCCTTGCTTGCGGGCACATCCCAATAGGAAGTGTGCAGGAGGCAGCTGATGGATGTTTCTCTCTCATCAATGTTTCTAACTTTCTATCCCTCTTCCTTCCATTCTGCAAAAAAAAATAAATAAATAAATAAATAAATCAATAAAAAATATATCTTAAAAAAAAACCAAAAAACAGATCGGAAAGTTCCTGGCACCTAAGGGCTTTCCCCCTTTACTGGGTACAGTGCCACCGTCCTGATCTCTGCAGCCTCCCACAGTTACTCTTCTCAGTGGTTTCGGCTCTGTGAAGGCAGGTGCCCCTTCTTCTCTTGGAGAGAATCTACTCATTTCCACTCTTCACATTATGAAAACCTCACGTGGTTCTGGCCGGCCCTGCCCTGAGCAACCTGAGTGTCTCTCACCTGGGACCTGGGTTAGACTGTCATGAACGGGTAAAACCAAAACAAGTAACCCCAGACCAGGCGGGGTGTGAAGGAAGAGGCACTTTGGAGTAGAAAGATGTGTTGGTCTCACCCAGACAGGCAATGCCCTGCCCGTAGACAGTCAGTGTTTGTTGGCTAAATGAATGAATGAAGGATGCTATTAGAGATGCAGGCGTCAACACGGACAGACGTGATTCCCACTTAAGGTGAAACACACTTAGAGACAAGGCTGAGTGAACTCTGACAATAGGAAAGCTGAGGCCACTGAAAGAACTGACCCAGCCCTCACCGGTTTGGGTCAGTGGATAGAGCATCGGCCTGCAGACTCAAGGGTCCCAGGTTCGATTCTGGTCAAGGGCATGTACTTTGGTTGTGGGCACATACCTGGTGGGGAATGTGCAGGAGGCAGCTGATTGACCTTTCTCTCTCATCGATGTTTCTAACTCTCTATCCGTCTCTCTTCCTCTGTAAAAAATCAATAAAATACATTAAAAAAAAAAAAAAGAATTGACCCAGCCATGTACAATGCTTCCTGGTCAGGCCCAAACCCAGGTGACCTAAGTTTAAACCGGAGAGGAACTGGGTGATAGAAATAGAAAATAATAGATTTTCCCAAGACCAGGAACCAGAGCAAAGGAGGAAAGAAACAGCCTTCAGATTGGTGTCCCACGATCAGAAGCCCAGACCAAGGGCCAGGCAGGACCCCGGAGGCAGAGCGGTCTAGTCGGTCTGACCCTACAGCCTTGGGGGCCACCATGGCCAGTTCAGAGCAGGGAGAGATTCAGGCCCCATCTGGGCTCTGGGAATCCATGGACAGTGGGCCGGCCTTCTGAGCCGCTGGGATAAAAACCCTCAGTGGCTGGGCTTCCTCTAGTGAAGTCTGCTTTTGTACTTTGGCTGGTTTGGGTTTCGAACATTTCCTTTCGTTGTCTGACCTGGGACCTGGCTTCGTAACTAAGCTCAGAAGTGGGGACACAGGTTGGCTGGCTGGTTGGTTGCATGGAAAGGGCAGGGAAAGGCCAGTTCTGGAAAAGGCCATATTCGTCCCAGCCCTTTTCATTTCCTCTACAGGATCCTGGTAACAGTAAGCCTCCTCCCCGCCTTGCTCAGAAATACAGTGGTACCTCGAGATACGAGTTTAATTCGTTCCGTAACCTTGAGGCGTGGGAAACTATGAGACGCTCGAGTCGCGGTAAATTGGTGGGTCGTGTGCAGCCGGCTGATCTGCGAGATTACTCGTATCTCAACTGTCGCTCGTATTTCAAACCAAAATCGTTTGCTCGACCGCTCGTATCTCAAAAATCTCGTATGTTAGGGCACTCGTATCTCAAGGTACCACTGTACTTGGGGTTTAGTTTTGATGTTATTTGAATAATAAACTAGGCAATAAAAATGTTATCAAGGTCAGGCCAAATCTCACTGGCCAGCTCTGCATTGCAATAAATATTGGTTTGAATTAATGAGAATATTCGGTGTATGTATCGGGCAAAGTACTGGGAACTAAGAACCTGGTATAATGAGTGAGACCCGGGAGAGTGTGATAATACCTATCATGGAGAAAAACCCCAACGAAGGGTCAAGTAGCAGGAAAACTAGAAGGTCAGGTAGTAAGAGTAGGTTCCAGGGAGGAGGGGCACTGAGAGAGCCTGCCAGTTTGAGGAAGTGAAGACCCATCCGTCGTGGACTACCCTGTTTCCTCGAAAGTAAGACATCCCCCGAAAATAAGACCTACTTCCAGTTTTGCCTCTCGCTGTAATATAAGGCATCGCCCTGAAAATAAGACCTCCCCGATAATAAGGCCTCCCCCAAAATATAAGGCCTCCCCGGAATAGAAGGCCCCCAAAGCTACCGTCAGGCGTCTGACTCCTGATTTAAAGAGACTTCACTCTGCCTGAACAGCTCCGGCTGCGCTGCGGCCCATCAGTGAGCTGGTTTGTGATGACAACCACTACTGTATCATATACAGGTAATGAATTTTCTCTTTTTTGTTGTTCAACAACAAATGTGTATATTCTTCTTCATGGAAAAATAAGACATCCCTTGAAAATTAAGACGTAGCGCATCTTTGGGAGCAAAAATGAATATAAGACACTGTCTTATTTTCGGGGAAACAGGGTAGGTGAGAGCAGTGGAGCCGATGCCATGGCTCTGGACCAGGTCAGAGCATGATCTGCTGAGGACTGCTGGGGCCTTGGCCCACACTGGGGATCAAACTTGTAACCGGGACACATGCCCTAACCGGGAATTGAACTGTCACTTCCTGATTCGTAGGTCGATGCTCAACCACTGAATCACGTTGACTGGGCAGAAAGCTGGTTTTTAAATGAGATTCATGCAGCCTCTTTTTAGTTGGTATTATATGACCACTGAGACTTTAAGAGGCAATAGCTTTGAGGCAAAAGCTGGAAAAAATGCCAGCTTCATTAATATTTAGAGCCATAAAATTTTGGATATTGGACAAGCTCCTAATTACTCTGAATACACATTTGTCTTAATAAAAATTCGATTATAAACTTTAAAAAAATTGGCTGTTGAGCCCAGCTGGTAGGCTCAGTGGTGGAGCCTGTACTTATGGACCAGGAGGTCAGGGTTCAAAGAGTTGGTTCCCAGTAGGGAGCATGTAGGAGGCAGGCAATCAATGATTCTCCTGCTCTCTCATCATTGATGTTTCTATCTACTCTCTTCCTTCTTCTCTGAAATCAATTAAAAAATATATTTTACAAATGGCTGTTGAGCATTTGTAAGTCTTACTAATCAGTACAGAAGGCTCATGAGGGCAGCAGATAGGGTGCAGGCCAATGTTCGGAGATGGGAGAAAAGAGTCAGTGAGAGGAGAGGGTTTCCCAAGGTCAGTCAAAGGGGCCATGGGGGCAGACCACTCTGACTTCAGCTCTGAGTTCTGTCCCTTATTGACATGGGATTTTGAATGAGTTACCCAAGTCTGCTCCTCTTTCCCTATCTGTACAATTAGAGAAAATAATACCAAGTCAGAATGTTGTGAGACTTAAATAAGTATAGGTAAAGCACCTAACATAGTGGTTGCTAAAGAAACAGAGACTAGCCTGGCTGGCCTGGCTCCATGGTTGAGCATCGACCTATGAACCAGGAGGTCACGGTTTGATTCCTGGTCAGGGCACATGCCTGGCTTGAGGGCTCAGTCCCCAGTAGGGGGCGTGCAGGAGGCAGCTGATCAATGATTCTCTCTAATTGATGTTTCTATCTCTCTCTCCTTCTCTCTTCCTCTCTGAAATCAATAAAAACATATTTTTTAAAACAGAAAGAAACAGAGACTATAATGATTTCTCTCTGGAAAGTCAAAGCAGGTTGCTGGGAGTCAGGAGAGATCTGGCAGAAAGGACCTGCTCCTTTGGGGAGCAAGCTGAGAGTCGGGCCTGGGCAGACTTGTGTGGGGCACAAGGGGAGTTGTTCATGGGAAGCGGAGGCTTTGTGCCAGCACTGGGCGCAGCCTGGGCACATTCTGCCAGGTTCTGGAGTGACTGCTGTGCTGGTCAGGCGCTTTCATTAGACTTTGAGCCCTTAGGGGGCAGGGACCGTGTCTGGTGTCTCTTGGACCCAGAGTTGAGCTGATGGCAGAAGCACGGCCGCTCCTGGTGCAGCCAAACCGAAATCAGAGCACAGCCCGCCCTGAATGATGGGGATCGAGGAGGACAGCCGAGTCAAAGCGGTGGGTGGGGTGCTACCCATATCCGTCTGCCAGCCCAGGCCACATTCCCACCACATTCCCACTCCTGGGCCCTGCTCCTGCCTGGGACTGCGGTCCCGGCCTTACCTTGTTTCTTCTTGGCCTTCCAAGCCTCCGCGGGGGCCACAGAGAAGCGAGGGGAGGGGAGCCCCCTGCGGCTGCACAGGCTGTCGGAACTGGGCCAGGGGCTGGAGAGCCTGGCCAGCTGGGGTCGGAGGTGCCTGAGAGCTGGGTTCTGGGGGCTCGGCCGGGCTGAGGGGCTGGCAGGCAGCTCAGCGATGAGGGAGCCATAGAAAGTGCGGGTGTCCGGAAGCAGGGGCACGCCAGGACTGCGGGGATCCCAGGAGATCACTGCAGTGAAACACCAGAGGAGGAGTGATGGGGAGTCATCCCGCCCACCTCTCCCTCCTCCAGCCCCGGGGTCTCTGTTCCCCGGCCGGGCCCTGGCTGCCTCCGGGCCTGCTCACAGGAGCGACGGCGGTCCAGTGGGTCCCGGGGGTCCACGCCCAGGCGGCTGCTGAGGCTGCTGCTGCTGCTCAGGTCCCGAGAGGTGGATCGCCAGGTGTCTGCCAGCCAGGGGGAGTCACTGTGGTCCATCCTGCAGCATTGGGGGAGGGGACGGAGGGACAGGGGCAGTGTCAGAAACCAAACATTGTTCTTACTAAATGGATGTAAAACAGGAGGCCAGAAGGCTGGTCAACCTTAACTGCTCTGAAAGGTCAGAGCTAATCACTCACTGTTTAGTTGAAACATTGTTGGCTGAAGCAATCTCTACCTGTTTGTTTCATGTGAATTTCTGTTTTGTTATTTCCTGCCTAACGGCTAGGGGTGTGTCCCAAAGCCTTAATAAAAGGGAGAAAAAGGCCAGAGCAGGTGGCAGTCCTTTCCACTAGAGGAAGGCTCCCGCCTGGCCCCCCAATATCTCCAAATTAATGTTTCTAGTCTCTCATTTTGTTTGCGTGTGGCCTCCTTCAGAACCCGAACCCTGAACCAGGAATCCTGAACCACGCGGGACGTGGAAAGGGGCTCCCACAGGGCAGGAGAAACAGCATCAAGCGAGAACCACGGGGTAGCTGAAGGAGGTGAGGAGATGGTGCTGTAGGCTTTATTCTATGTCTCCACCTCAGGGCCTTTCTTCTCCTGGTTCTCAGAGGAAGTCCAGGTTGCCCAGGGTTAAGAGGCATTCCAAAGAACAGCTGTGTGCTCAGATAAAAAGAATATCCATCTGGAGGCAGACAACCCCAGTTTGAAAATCCCTGTTGGCAAGTAAAGAAATGAATGAATGAATGAATGAATGAATCCCCCTTGGTGGCAGCCCAGCTGGGCATCCCTGGGAACGAGTCTGCCGGCCTCTCTAAGCCCCAGCTCGTCGTCGGTGAAAGGAGCAACGGGCCTTCCAGACACGCCGGTGCTGTGCGCTGGGACCAGGAAGCCTGAGGTCAGGCGCTGGCAGAACAGAGCTGGCGATGTGAGTGTGGCCCCGGTTCCCTTTGGACAGGGGGCCATGCCGGCTGCCTGAGTCCTCTTTCTCCATCAGGCACCGGACCAAAGCGCTTCTCTGCCTGCCACCTTCCGCCGCACCCAGTTTCCCGGAGAGAGCCCAGCTGGTTTCCAACTCCCTAACCGGACCCCTCTCCCACGATGTGCCCCCCACAGCCCAAATGGCTTTCCCTCCCCTGTGGACACGTGGCCATTGCTGGCGGCCCTCTCTGGCCTCCTCCTCCTCACTGTCAGGGTGAATGTGAAAGCTTCCTCCCGCATTCCCCCACCCCAGTCTCCTCCATGTATCTGGTACCTGGGACTGCACTTCCAACTCTGGATTGCCTTCACGTGGATGTCTCTATCTAGACCAGTGGTTCCCAACATGGGGCACACGCCCCATGGGGTGCAATGTGATTTTTAAGGGGGGCAATTTGAGAAAGAGTTATTAACAGTGATTTTTTTTTTTTGCATTTCTGGTGGTTCTAGGGGCCTCATATATAGTCCATAAATATACCTTGTGACATATTTATGCAGTCCAGTTCTCTATTACTGGTATATGTTTTGAAACTTGACTTGCTATTTTTTTCATACCACATCATATCATTATTTTGAACAATTCCTTAGTAATTTCTTCCTCAGTTCTTCATCAAATTGCTCCCCTTAAAAATCACATTGCGCCCCATGGGGCGTGTGCCCCATGTTGGGAACCACTGGTCTAGATAGAGACATCCACGTGAAGGCAATCCAGAGTTGGAAGTGCAGACCCAGGTACCAGATACATACAGGAGATGGAGGGGAGTGGGAGGGAATGTGGGAGGAAGCTTTCACATTCACCCTGACAGTGAGGAAGAGGAGGCCCGAGAGGGCCGCCAGCAATGGCCACCGTGTCCAAAGGGGAGGGAAAGCCATTTGGGCTGCCTGGGACACAGCGTGGGAGAGGGGTCTGGTTAGGTAGCTGGAAACCAGACTGAGGTGTAGGGGCAGAGCGCCCTCTACTGGAACTGGGGGTGGATTGCGGTGAAGGAAAGATGGCTCCATAGGTTGAGTGATGTATGGAAAGCAAAGGTACTGCTAGGTCAGCGGTTCTCAACCTGGGAGTCGAACGACCCTTTCACAGGGGTCGCCCAAGACCCTCGGGAAATGCAGATATTTACATCACGATGCATAACAATAGCAAAATGTCATGGTTGGGGGTCACCACCACATGAGGAACTGTATGCAAGGGTCGCGGCCTTAGGAAGGTTGAGAACCACTGTGCTAGGTGAACACGGATTGCACAGAGAAAATTAGGAATTAGCTGCTCCGCCCGTGCTAATTATTCTCCAGGCAGGAGAACGACTCAGCAGGCAAGTGTGGTCAGTATTAGCAGTGAGCGGTGGTGCCCGGCGCCCTGGATTAGGAGTTCAGAAGGCCGGCTGTGCTGCCTTGGGCAAAGCCGCTTAAGTCTAGGATTCCGTTGACTCTCTGTCTAGTGGTCTGACAGTAACATTATTGAAAGAGAAAACAATTCCCACTCGGAGTTGAGGGGAGATACAGATACCAGGATTCCAAAGTGCCTGGAGTAAGGGAGCCTCCATCCCATTCTCTGTTCCAGCTCCGCTAGCGCCCGAGGTCCGCCTGCCCCTCCCTCACCCCAGGCCACGCGCCTCTCATGTCTCACCTGTGTTTCAGGATGGCGTCCTCACTGGTATACCTATACAGACCTGGGAGAGGGCAGGAAGAAGGCTCAATCTAGAGTCCCCAGCATCAGGCTAGAGATCTAACCCCCAGAGTGTTCTTTAAAAAAAAAATTGACAGCCGAAACCGGTTTGGCTCAGTGGATAGAGCGTCGGCCTGCGGACTGAAAGGTCCCAGGTTCGATTCCGGTTGGGGGCATGTACCTTGGTTGCGGGCACATCTCCACTGTGGGGCGTGCAGGAGGCGGCTGATCGATGTCTCTCTCTCATCGATGTTTCTGACTTTCTATCTCTCTCCCTTCCTCTCTGTAAAAAATCAATAAAATATATTTAAAAAAATTACATATATATGTATATATGTATGTATGTATATGTATGTATGTGTATATGTATATATATAATATATGTATACATACATACCGTATTTTTCGGCATATAAGACGCCTGGGTGTATAAGACGACCCCCAACTTTTCCAGTTAAAATATAGAGTTTGGGATAATACCCGCCCTATAAGATGACACCTGGCATATAAGACAACTTTTGAGAAGATTTTCCTGGGTTAAAAAGTCATCTTATCCGCCGGAAAATACGGGTATATTGATTTCAGGGAGGAAAGAGGAGGGGGAGAGTCAGAAACATCGATGATGAGAGAGAATCATTGATCAGCTGCCTCCTGCATGCCCCCTCCAGGGGATCAAGCATGTGCCCGTGACCAGAATGGAACCCGGAACCCTTCAGTCCGCAGGTGGACATTCTATCCACATAGCCAAGCCAGCGGCGGGGGGGCCCCTATAGTGCTCTTCCCGGGCCCAGCGAGTCCTGCCCCCCGGTTCCGCCCCGCTCTCACCGGGGCCCAGGCGCAGCCCGGCGCGGCGCCGGCGGTGGACGCACACGGTGGTGCCCAGCAGCAGCAGCCAGAGTGCCACGCCCGCCGTGGCGAGGACCTCCGGCCGCTTCACCGCCGCTCTCAGCTGCTCCAGGAGCCAGGGCCCGGCGTCTTGGGGCTCCCGGGCGGCTCGGTCCGTGGTCTGCTCTGTAGGGGATTTGGAGCTCAGGGCGGGGGCGGGGGGCAGTGAGAGGGAGGTGGGCACGGGCTGAGGGCGGTGGGGCTTTCCGCACCTAACACGAGGCAGGCGGGGCTGCTGGGCGCGCCGGGCCCCGCGCCGGTGACGGCGGCCACCTGCACGCAGTAGGAGCCGGGCGCCTGCGTGGCGATCTCCAGCTGCGTGTGCCCGCCGGCCACGGTCCAGTTGGTTGGCGGCCAGGACGTGTTGCTCAGGCTCCACACCTAAGGACAGGCGGGGTGAGCGGCGCCCCAGGCACCGGCCGGGCTGGGGGCCCTTCCTCTGCACCCACACTCTCAGCCTGTGGTCGCCCTGCCCTGGGGTTGACCAGGGAACGCTCCCCTCGCCGCCTTCTAATCCTGTCCTGGGCCCTACATCCCGCGTCTGTAAATGGGGGGTGGGAACCAGGAGGACCGGGCGGTGCAGGGAGACCAGGAGCTAACTGCTTGCCAGGGTCTGGCAGACGCTCGCGTATCCATCGTGGGCGCCCCTCGATTCTCGGCATGGGTCCAGTTCTCAGTGCCCAGAGCAAGGACACGCAGGATGCCAGGGGGGTGTCAGTTTGCGGGGCGGGGGGTACCTGGTAGCCACGGATGATGCCGTTGTGGTCTTTAGCAGGTGGTGGGACCCAGTTCACAAGGATGCTGCCATTGCCCAGTTTTAGGGTCACCTCCTGGGGAGGGGCGCTGGGCACTGGGGGGAGGGAGAGAGGAGATAAGGAACGAGGGAGCTCTAGGGAGAAGGGCTGGGATGGGGAAGCAGGGGCAGAGGCCACACTGATGAGAACAGCGCTCTGCTTGCCTGACCAGGGCAGAGGGATCCAGGAGCAGGACCCACTATCCCCCCCAGACTGGAGGGGGACAGACCTCAGGGCCCCCAGACTGGAGGGGGACAGACCCCCAGGGCCCCCAGACTGGAGGGGGACAGACCTCCAGGCCCCCCAGACTGGAGGGGGACAGTCCTCCAGGGCCCCCAGACTGGAGGGGACAGACCCCCAGGGCCCCCAGACTGGAGGG
>JAAGEH010000417.1:17453363-17527518 GCA_011751065.1 Lasiurus cinereus
GGCTCTCTCTCTCTCTCTCTCTCTCTCTCTTTCTCTCTCTCTCTCTCTCTCTCTCTCTCTCTCTCTCTCTCTCTCTCTCTCTCTCACACACACACACACACACACACACACACACACACACACACACACCATTATCATCATCATCATCATCATCAACATCATCACCATCTTTTGCAAAGGAGCAAGGGGGCCTCTTCTCCCCGGCCAGACCCTGGATGGAGGGAGGGTGAGCTGGGAGGGGCACGGCCGCACTCACCCATGCCGAGCAGCAGCAGGAGAGGCAGGCGCCGCCAGACCCCAGGGCGACCCGCTCCCCCGGAGCCCATGGCCGCTGCGCTCCTGTCTCTGTCCTGGTCCCAAGCACTTTGTCTTGCGGCTCTGAGCTCACCGGGAGGGGAGGGGCGGGCAGGCCGTTGGTGGTTGTTTGTGGCCGAGACTGCCCCAGAGGGAAGCAGCTTTGAGGAAACCGATGCTTCCTGCCTGGCCCTCGGTGCCTTGAAGAACTGGGAGGAGCCCCGAGGAGAGAAACTCCCTGGCTCCCACCCCAGCCCTGAGTTCACCTTGTGATCTAGTTTGGAATTTCTATTCATTTATTTTTAAAAAATATATATTTGTATTGATTTCGGAGAGGAGAAAGCGGCAGAGAGAGATAGAAACTCCAACAATGAGAGCATCATGGAACGGCTGCCTCCCGAAAGCCCCCTCCTGGGGACTGAGCCTGCAACTGAGGTTCATGCCCTTGACCGGAATCAACCCCGGGGCCCTTTAGTCCACAGGCTGACGCTCTGTTCACTGAGCCAAACCAGCTAAGGGCTAGTCTGGGATTTCTGAAAGGCAATCCTCACACTAACCGTAACTCTAACCACAGCTTTGACCCTTTAACCCTAAGCCTGTGTATACATTAAACCTTGAGTCCCCATCCTTATTCCTTTGCTTTCAAGCGATCCCTGCTAGAGTGGGACCGGAAATCCAGAGGAAACTGAGTCGAGTGGAGCAGTCACTCCTCTGTCCATTCCTCGAGGATTGATGGAGCAGGGGGCTGGCTGGGTGGGACAGAAGACAGGGAGGCTTCAGAGGCCCTGGGACAAGCTGGAGATGCCCACCGTGTGTTCCTGTTCAGCTCAGAGACAGATGAAATAAGCTGGGCGACAGTGGGCGCGTTCCCGAGCCCCTGCAAGGCACTCATCTGTAAGTGGGGACAGTAATAGGAACGTGTACCTTGGGGGATGGAGTGAGAATGAGATGCGATGACATAAAACGTAAATCACTTAGTCCAGTAACCTAATGCGTTATACGTGCTCAGTCAGTTTAACCAATCCTGTTATTTTTATGCTATTTTTTAAATTTTATGTTATTTTTACGCATATCCCATCACGAAAACTATCCAAGCTTCCTCAGCTGGGATAGATGCTTCAGACCCCGGGCTGGTGGTTTGAGTCTGATATTTTAAGAGTCTTTCCAGCCCTGAAACCTGTGTCTGCGGCAGACAGGCCTGTAGCTTCTGAGCCTGCTCTCCCCCGCCCCCTCCCTAGAGAGAGGCTGCATTCCCCTCTCGGAGCCCACCTCCTGTTTACAGGTTTCTTCCTTCCAAATCTGGAATCTCAGCCATTTCCTGGAGCTGTTCCCGGAAAGCCAAGGCCGGGCTCTGGGGGCTCAGCGGAAGACTGTCCAGCCTTTGTTTCCCATAGTTCCTGGCCAGCTCCTCCGCGAGGCCCCTAACCCAGCTGACTCCCTCGCTTCCTCTCCTTCCCATCCTGGCAGAGTACCAGCCACAGCCACAGCCCTCACAGCCTATCAAGAGGAGCGCAGGCCCGGCTGCTGGCTGGCACGGCTCAGCGGTGGAGCATCAACCTATGAACCGGGAGGTCACGGTCTGATTCCCAGGCGGGGCACAGGCTCCATTCCCAGTCTGAGGTGTATAGGAGGCAGCTGATCGTATCTCTCTCATCATTGATGTTTCTATCTCTCCTTCTCCCTCCCTCTCTGAAATCAATAGAAAAATAAACTCCTCCTCCCCTTCTAATGCAGACCAAGACCGCTGGAGACAATTTAACAAGAGAACACAGCGGTTTGTACAACCTGAGTGCCTCCACAAGGGGTGAAGAATAGACAGAAGGAAAGGAGTGGAGTGACAGAGCTGGAAGGATAGGAACTGGGACCAGAGGAGAGCTTGGTATTTCAGAACTGGAGGAGCTAAGGGCAGCGGTCAAGTCCACGGCATGTGTGCCAGGCGGAGTGGCATAGAGTTTACAGGGTCAAGGACCTGTGGAGCCAGAGGGATAAAGGGGTATTCATGTGGACACTGCAGTCATCCACGGGTGACACAAGAATTTCCTGTGCACCCTGCCAACCTGCTTCCCCAGAGACAGAGCCCTGAAGCTGTCTGGCCCTGACCGCTGGCTCACCAAGAATGTTGCTGTCAGCCGTCCTTTGTTAGCCTCTCCTGCTTGCACACGGGACTTGGGGAGATTGACCAAGTTCTCTGCTAAGGACTGAATGCCAGCTGGTTTTATCTCAGATGTGTGCAATCTAGAAAGAGAATATAAACCCTCCTCAGGGGGAAGATGGCAAGTTCCAAAGGAATTCAGATTCATGATTAGCCTCGTCCTCAGCTGAGTGAGAATGGACAGGTGGCACAGTACGGAGAGGTGCCAGTGCTGGGTGGCAGGAACAGAGCCCCAGAGGCTAAGGCCCCCACCCCCCAGTCATGTGCCCCATCCCTGGAGATCGCCTGATCCCTGGAGATCACCTCCATTCCATTCCATTCCATTCCATTCCATTCCATTCCATTCCATTCCATTCCATTCCATTCCATTCCATTCCATCTATTCCCAGATTCTGGAGGGACAAGTGCTAAGAACTGAGGGGGATAGAAAGGGCCAATTACTCTGAGCCATTCTTGTAGGCCATTAAGGTCCTTCCCCTTACTTGGTCCAAGCATCAGGGACACTCAGGGATCCATGGAGTGATTGCCCGAGAGGATTTCCCAACAGTAAGGTGGACCTAGCTGGCTCCCAGAGACCACAGTGCTCACGTCCCGCAACCTGGCCCATCAGCGTCCTGACTGTCTCACTCCCACACATGAAGGAAGAGTTGGCTGCATGAGTCAAACGGATAGTGGGAGTTGCCTGCAGTTTCAAGGAAGTTCTGCTCCCTGCCCTGGTGATCTGCAGACCCAGGGACCAATTTAGAAAGCACCTTCCCTCGCCCTCTGGTTTTAAAGTGTTGAGGCTTGTGAATGTCTCGGAGTTGCCTGTAAGAGGGGAGAGAAAGGGCAGCAGGGATTGAGCGCCCTTCTAAAAGATCCTCCAGAGGAAAAATGTCCACCTCTCGTTCCTGGCATCTCTGGCTTCCTGTTTCACGTTCTCTGGAGATGCAGCCGGGGATGCCTGCTGGCCTAGCTACTGGGTAAAAGGTAAGCATTCAGGTAGGACTGAAGGCAGTTACACTGTATGGAGATCCTGGTTCTACTGCAGAGGGACCTTCAATGTCACCTAACCTCTTTGAGCCCCACTTTCCTCGTCAGGATCTGTCTGTATGGGTTTATGGGTAGGGGCTGTGGAAGGATTTGAGAACACTAGCTATGCACTCATCATCCCTTGGGTCTTCTGGGAATGGCACATCTCCTCCCTGACCAACCTCAGTCAGCCGCGACCACCTCTAGGTACTCTTGGTGGCGTTTTCCACCCTTCAATTACTTCTCAGTTTATTTTATACTTTTAAAACAATGTGATAGTTGGCACTCAATATTATTAGATTCAAGGGTACAGCCTACTGGTTAGACATTGATATAACTTACAAAGTGATCCCCCCTGGTAAGTCTAGTACTCACCCAGCACCATCCATAGTTATTCCACTATTACTTATATTCTCTATGCTTTACAGCTCATGACTATTTTGTAACTGACAATTTGTACTTCTAACTCCTTCACTTTTCAACCAGTTCCCCAGCCTCCACTCATATGGCAACCATCAATTTGTTCTCTGGACTATGAGTCTGCTTCTGTTTTGTTTGTTCATTTATTTAGTTTTCTAGATTCCATATATAAGTGAAATCATATGGTATTTGTCTTTCTCTGTCTGACTCATTTCACTTAGCGTAATACCTTTTAGATCTATCTATGTTGTTGCAAATGGTAAGGTTTTGTTCTTTTTTATGGCTGAGTAATATTTCATACTATATAGGTACCACATCTTCTTTATCAGATTGTCTATTAATGAACACTTATGTTACTTTTATAACTTGGCTATTGTAAATATTGCTGCAATGAACATATAGATGAATGCATATGTCTTTGTGAGTTAGTGTAAAAATGAGTTGGATTTCTTTGGAGAAATACCCAGATGTGAAATGGCTGGGTCATCAGGTAGTTTTTAAGTTTTTTAGGAACCTCCATACTGTTTTCCAGAGGGGCTATGCCAATTTACAACCCCACTGACAATGTCCAAGAGTTCCCTTTTTCCACATCCTCACCAGCACTTGTTGTTTATTGGTTTATTGATGAGAGTCATTCTGACATGTGTGAGGTGACATCTCACTGTGGTTTGAATTTACATTTATTTCTCTGACGGTTGGTGACATTGAGCATCTTTTCATATGGCTGTTGGTCATCTGTATGTCCTCTTTGGAGAAATATCTATCAGGTTTTCTGCTCCTTTTTAAATTGGAAAATTTTGTTGTTTTTGGTGCTGAATTGAGTTCTTCATAAGTTTTGGCTATAACCCCCTTATCAGATGTTATCATTGGCAAATATCTTCTTACATTCAGTAAGTTATATATATATATATATATATTATTGATTTTTTACAGAGAGGAAGGGAAAGGAATAGAGAGTTAGAAACATCGATGAGAGAGAGACATTAATCAGCTGCCTCCCACACGCCCCCCCTGGGGATGTGCCCACAACCAAGGTACCTGCCTTTGACCGGAATCGAACCTGGGACCGTTCAGTCTGCAGGCCAATGCTCTATCCACTGAGCCAAACCGGTTTTGCTCAGTAAGTTATCTTTTAGTTTTGTTGATGGTTCCTTTGCTATGCAAAAAATGTTTTTGTTGATGTGGTACCATTTGTTTATTTTGTCTTTTGTTTCCCTTGCCCATGGAGATGTATCAGAAAAAATATTGCTAAGAGAAGAGTCAGAGTTCCCTGCCTATGTTTTCTTCTAGTAGTTTTATGATTTCAGGTCTTATGTTTAAGTCTTTCATCTATTTTGAGTTTATTCATGTATGTGGTATAAAAAAAATGGTCTTGTTTCATTGTTTGCATATATCTGCTCAGTTTTCCCAACACCATTTATTGAACAGACTGTTTTTTTAAAAAAATATATTTTTATTGATTTTTTCACAGAGAGGGATAGAAAGTTAGAAACATCTATAAGAGAGAGATATCGATCAGCTGCCTCCTGCACGCCCCCTACTGAGGATGTGCCCGCAACCAGTGTACATGCCCTTGACTGGAATCGAACTTGGGACCTTTCAGTCCCCAGGCCGATGCTCTATCCACTGAGCCAAACCAGTTTTGGCTGAACAGACTGTTTTAACCCCATTATATATTCTTGTCTCCTTTGTCATGCATGGGCTTATTTCTAGGCTCTCTGTTTCATTGATCTGTGTGTCTGTTTTTATGCCAGTACCATGCTGTTTTGATTACTATAGCCTTGTAATATAGTTCAATATTAGTTAGTGTGATACCTTCGGCTTTATTCTTCTTTCTCCACTGAGCCAAACCGGTTAGGGCTTATTCTTCTTTCTCAATTGCTGTGGCTATTTGTGTTTTTTTTTTTTGTAATCTTAAAGAAATTTTAGGATTATGTGTTCTGGTTCTGGGAAAAATGACATTGGTATTTTTTTTTTTATTTCAGAGAGGAAGGGAGAGGGGAAAGATAGATAGAAACATCAATGATGAAAGAGAATCATTGATTGACTGCCTCCTGCACATTTCCTACTGGGGATGTGCCTGCAACCAAGGTACATGTCCTTGACTGGAATCGAACCTGGGACCCTTGAGTCTGCAGGTCGACACTTTAGCCACTGAGCCAAACCGGTCAGGGCCAAATTTGTTCATTTTTGCTAGTCTCTTGCTGCTTATTAAATTTTGCCTTTTATAACTTAAATTTCTTTATTAAGGTGTTACATATGTGTCCTTATTCCCCCTTTAACCCCATTCCCTCTGAATATAATTATTTTATATTCTATAATTATGTTATATCGGATAGCTTCAGTATCAGAAGCCTTTGGGAGTCTGAATGATTGCTTTTTAATCTGCAGGCTCTCCTTCATGGTGACTTGTTTC
Source organism: Lasiurus cinereus (assembly GCA_011751065.1). Classification (NCBI taxonomy): domain Eukaryota; kingdom Metazoa; phylum Chordata; class Mammalia; order Chiroptera; family Vespertilionidae; genus Lasiurus; species Lasiurus cinereus. The sequence continues at coordinate 17,459,657 of JAAGEH010000417.1, forward strand.
CACCTGTGTTTATGACCTTTCATTTTAATTCATCTTTGGTTTGTCTTAATCTCTGAAAATTTTAGGAGGTTCTTTTCTCTAGAAAGGATTTGCAATTTTATTTTATGTGTTTTTTTAAAAATATATTTTTTATTGATTTTTTACAGAGAGGAATGGAGAGGGGTAGAAAGTCAGAAACATCGATGAGAGACATCAATCAGCCGCCTCCTGCACGCCCCCTACTGGAGTTGTGCCTGCAAGCAAGGTACATGCCCCTGACCGGAATCGAACCTGGGACCTTTTAGTCTTCAGGCCGAGGCTCTATCCACTGAGCCAAACCAGTCTCGGCTATTTTATGTGTTTTTAAAAAATATTTTTTAAAAAATACTTAATTGATTTTTTACAGAGAGGGAGAGAGATAGAGTCAAAAACATCGATGAGAAACATCGATCAGCTGTCTCCTGCACGTACACACCCTCCTCCCCAACCCCTCACTCCCCACCCCTGGGGATGTGCCCGAAACCAAGGCACGCATCCCTGACTGGGATCCTTCAATCCACAGGCCGATGCTCTATCCACTGAGCCAAACCAGCATCGGCTAAAAAAATATTTTAAAATTGATTTTTAGAAAGAGAGAAAGGGAGATGGAGAGAAACATTGATGTGAGAGAGAAACATAGATTGGCTGCCTTGCATGTCTCCCCACCAGTTATTGAGCCCCCAACCAGAATGACGCCCAAACGACTGTGCAACACTGGCCAGGACTACATTTTTCTTTTCAAAGCCTGGGGTACTACCAGCTAGAGGTCCTTCCCGGGACACCCCCTTATTACAGGCATCCCAGGCTCAGCTCCCCACCTGTCACTTGTCCAAGTCGTTTCCATTACAGAGCGATGTCAACATGTATCCCCGGGGAAATCCACATTTTATGGGGACTATGTTGTCTGGACTCAGGTTACATTGCCAAGATTTCACACATGCTCTTCCTTCTGCCTCGAATATGTGTTCTTTCGTCCTTTCTTCCTTCTCCTCCACCTGATTAATCTTTCTAACACTGAATTCAGGCCTATTCTCCTCCAAGACACTTTAATGTGTGTTAGAGAACACTCCTCTATGCTCTCAGAGCACCCTGTATCTGCCGCTATCTTTGCATCTTCCATACTGTACTGTAATAATCTGATTACCCATCTGTCTTCCTCCATGAGAATTTGGGGTAGAAGTCATGGCACAGTTATGCTTGTTAGGTTTGAGCAAATAATTGAATCAACATCCCTCCCCTGGGAACTGACCTTTAGGCCACTTCACAAGGGACGTTTCCTTTCCCGTAGACCACATTCCGTTTGCTAAGACCATTATCTCTCCTGACTTACCCAGGATCCTGACCTGCCCTGAGGATTCTCCGCCCAGAAAAAGCCCTCCTAGAGTCCTTTAAAATCTCTGACTCCTGCCCCTGGGTGCTGGTGCCATTGGGGGGCTCTGCCCATCTGGTATCCAGATGACCCAATACATTTATAATCCCTTACCACTTTGGCCTTGTGCATTCCTCCTTTGGCAACCCTTACGATGCTGTTTCCTCGGTGTCTATTACAGAGCCTGGACCACGGTAGGATAACAAATGTTTACGAATCAGTGAAAGAATACCTGAATGGATGAATGTGGGTGAATGGTTTTGGAATGGACAATTTGGGGTTTTCAAAGAGGATGAAGGATGCTGAAGGAAGACGAGAAGAAAAAAAGGGAAATGGCTGATGTTTTTAAGTTTGTTTTGTTCTCCTTGCTTAAGTGGAAGAAAGTTGCCATTTCGTTTCACCAAAAGTTTATTGAGCGTCCAGTGTGTGCTAGGCACTCTCTTGGATGCTGGTAATACAAAGATGAAGATCCGAACAAAACACAATAGAAACAAAATCCACTTCCTCACTCCCCCAACCTCCCCAACCCCACTCAAGGCACATTTGGCCTCAGCCAGGGAAGCGGGGCCTGGGCCCTCAGGGATCCAGCATCAGGGTACGGAATACAGCGAGCTCTCATCTCATCCCACCTAACCTTCCTTCTCCCTGCCTCTGCAGGCTCACCAGCATCTTCCCCTTCTCTGAGTCCCCATCTCACACCTGCCCGAGCAACTCACCCTGCACCTTCGTATTCTCTCTGGCTGAGGCACCTGGGAAGGTTGGGGGAGCAGTTCTGGACAACTAAGGGGAGCTGCAAAAGCATGCAGTCTCAAAGGAGCCACAGGCACGCTGACCGGCAGAGGGGGAGGGGCCAACTGGAGATGTTTGTGCCCTTGGGGCTGGGACAAACCTTGCTCCAGTGAGAAGGGTGGAGACAGGGGGGCCTTAGGAATTGCTCTGTGGGATGGTGGAGAGTCAGAACTGGACGTTAGGAGGCTGAGAAGGGGCCTGGGATGCAAGGACCCCGGGAGGCATCAGAACACAGAAGTTAGAAGACGCAGAAGGGTTCCTCTTTCAGCTTTTCAATTGCCCTCTCTCCTCCCACAGTAGATTATTGTCTCTCCTACAAACTGGTCCATAGGCTGGGGGCTGGGCCTGGGCCGGGCCTGGCCACACAGTGGCCCTGCTCTGTATTCAGAAGCTGTGTGATTGGGGGGGGGGTCTGCGCTTCTCCAGTCTCTTGGGGTCCCAGAATCTGGGAGCAGTGCAGGTAGAGGTGGGAGCCAAGGGTCGGATCCCTTCTCTCTGACGTGCTGGGAGCAATGAGCCTCCTCTCCCCACTTCATTTCTCTGCGGAGTCAAACCTTATTCTCTCACAGCTGGGGGGAGCCCACAGCCTTTCGGGGGGACTGTGATTGTTTGAAAGGCTTGTTGTGTAAGGAAGCCAGGGAGAAGGTGCAGGTGTGAGGGTTAAAAACAGTTCTTCACTTGATCTAACTTTCTGGGCTCGGGGAGTGAGAAGCCCTCTCTCTAGGATCAGAGACAGAAGGAACCTTAGCTTGCCTCTCTCTGGGGAGAGAGGAGGAGGAGGCCAAGCCCGGGGTTTGAATCCTTTGTTCTCGCCAGGGCCCAGGCCAGGGGGCAAAAGAAAGCGCTTGAGCTCCTCCCGCATCCACTGGTAGGTACCCAGGTACCAGGTGCGCAGAGGCACTGCTTTCACAGTGATTTCCGGATGTTCAGACCAGCGCCCTGCACGCGCAGTAACCAGCATCTGACTCCCCCTTCCTTGAGACAGGTGTGCGTTTTGAGCAAAAGGCCTCTGTAACCTGGGCTTGGCCCAAACGTGCCAGGAACCGGGCGTTTGTTCCTTCAGAGGGAAGGGGGGCGGGTGGGAGGCAGGAGCGCTCCCTGGGAAGGGCGCGGGACAGTCTCGGGAGTTGGGTTACTGATGTTAGTTTCCCTAAGACCCTGGGAGGGCGGGGCCGGAAATTTAATAATCTATAGAGACCTAAGGGGGCACCACCCTTATCCACCGAGAACACTGCCCCCGACCCGCTTTCACCCCTGCATCCCCGGCTCCCGCTGCCTCCTCCGTCTGCTCCGGCTCCTCCACGTCCTCAGGCCAGACCCGCGCGCCGTGCGCTCCTGCAGGAACCGCCCTTCGTCCCGCTCTCCGGCCTCGCGGGCCTCCCCACCCGCCTCCCCGGCCGCAGCGCGTGCGGGCTTCCCCGAGGGAAGGCGGGTCCCCGGCGGCTCAGGCGCTGATCCCCACCGGCGCCGCCTCCTCCGGCTCGCGGATCAGGCGCGCGCCCGCAGTCCGAAGGAAGCTCGAGCGACCCGGCGAGCCGGGGGCGCGGGACGGAGACGTGTGCGTCCGACCTGGAGCGGGGGAGGGCGCGGGCGAGCGCGGGTACCGGCGGGCGGAGCGCACGGGCAGCCCGGGCGAGCGGCCGGGAACTGCCGGCGACACCGAGTAGCCGGGCGGGCCGGGCTCCGTGGCGCGGGGCTCCGGGGCGGGCTCCTCCGCGGGCTCCTGGGCGTCCTGCAAGGACACGCGCCGGCGTCAGCGGACAGCGGCCCGGGTGAGGGGCGCGACTGGTGAGGGAGATGGTTCCCTCCACACTTCCACCTCTGGGAAATGGCAGACAGGGGTCTGGTTCCCGCCCCTCCTCCCCCAATCCCTCAACCCCTTCAGTACAGGACACTCAGCATGGTGCCTGGCAAATGGGAGCGCAGTAAACAGTGAAATGCACTAACTCGCCTGCTTCGTTCCTTACTGTCCTCTCCCCACGGGTTTAGGAGAGCCTGGGGCAGCGTTAGTGGACAGAGGGGGAATCACCAGAGCTGATGTTCAAAGACCTGAACGAAAGGCCTAGACCCGCCCCGCATTCCCTTGGTGGATCCTGGGCAAGTCCCTTCACCCTCATCGGCCTTATTTCCCTAACCTGTCAAATGGGGACCACACACCTATTTCCCAGGCCAACCTGAGCACCATAAAGGGACAGATGCCCTGTTTCCCCGAAAGTAAGACATCCCTGAAAATAAGACCTACTTCCAGTTTTGCCTCTCGCTGTAATATAAGGCATCCCCCGGAAAATAAGACCTCCCCGATAATAAGGCCTTCCGGAATATGCATCTGACTCCTGATTTAAAGAGACCCCCGCCCTGCCTGAACAGCTCCGGCTGCGCTGCGGCCCATCAGTGAGCTCGTTTGTGATGACAACTACTATCGGACCGTAGACAGGTCATAAATTTCCTTTTTTTGTTGTTGTTCAACAATAAATGTGTACCGTATTCTTCTTCGTGGAAAAATAAGACACCCCCTGAAAATAAGACCTAGCGCCTCTTTGGGAGCAAACATTAATGTAAGACACTGTCTTATTTTCGGGGAAACGGGGTATGTCTAGCACCAGGACGTGGCAGGGCTCAGTGGTGTTGGTGAGGCACCGGGTCCACAGCGGCTCACCTTGTCCTTCAGAACATAGAGCGCCAGGGGGTTCTTCCGCTCCTGCTCTCCACTTCGGGGGAGGGTGTCTGCTGCACAGGGCGAAGAATGGGGTGGCTGGCCCAGATCCAGAACCCGCCCCACCAGCCAGCACCTACGTCTGCTCCCCACGGGGCCAGTCAAGGCCCCTCCACCAAAGGATCAGCAACACGCGGGGTCCTACCTTGGCCGCACCTCTCCCTGCTCTGCAGTCTTCGGGCGGTTGGTGGAGGAAGGGGCCCCGCAGAGCCGGCTTCCTTGTGGCCCGGTTCTGCCTTTTCCCAGAAGCCCACTGATCTGAGTGAGGATGGGTTGGGCGAGTGGGCCGCTGGGAGCTCACCTTCTGGCTTCAGGCCGTCATCATTCTGATCCATATATTCCAGGGAGTTTTGTTTTTCCAGTTTCTTCTTCTTTCTGCGAATCAACCCCGCGCCCCACGAACAGAGTGGCTGAGTGTGAGCGGGAGGAGGTCTGGGGGTGGGGACACGGGAGAGCTGATGGCTGTGAAAAAGGCCGGATCACAGGAGGATGGGCTGGGATGAGTCAAATCTAAGTTTGCCACTAGCACTGTGCCTGTGGCCAAGTCATTTAACCAACTGGAGTCTCATTGTCTTTATCTGTAAACTGGAGGTAATGATCCTTAAAAGGTAGGGCACTAACCACAAGCACAGTGCCTCGCCCGAGAAAGGTGCCTTGCAAGCGAAACCATTATTAACAGTGTGGGTCATCGGGTGGCTCCCTACACTGTACACACAGGGTGAGATGGATCTCCTGGGAAGAAGTGCAGGGTGCTGGGAGGAAAGGCATTTAAAGAGACTTAGAAGAGAGCATGGGTGTGGTTTGAAGGATTAGGATGCGCAGGGTGTGGGACTTGAGGAGTTACCTAGACTTTTTGGAGGGTTTCCAGCAGGCACAGACTGTCACCAAGGTCACAAGGAGGAAGATGCCTCCTGTGGACAAGATGATGTAGAGGGAGCTCCTTTCTAGGGAGAGAGAAAGGCAGAGGAGTGAGAGAGCTTGGGTGTGGTGAGGAGAGCTTCCTGCAGCGGGTGGAGGAGAAAAGGAGCCACAGACAGAATGGCTGGCTCATGGCAGAGCCTGCCCAGGGCCTGCTCGCTTTCCACCTGTGGCTGTTCTCCATGGAGAGCTGGCCCACCTCTGCCTCTCTCCCCCTCTGTCTGGGATGTCTGTAGCCCACTGGTGGGTTTTGAGCCCCGAGGGGAGGGGAGGGCAGGCAGGGAGACTCACTGTACACGGTGATTTTGATGGGCAGGCTGCGGCCCTGGCTGATGGGGTTCTCCACCACACAGCTGTACAGGTCATCGTCCTCCATGAGCACGCGCGTGATGGTGAGCACCTTTTGGTCGGAGGACAGGAGCATTCGCGAGTCGTTGAGGAGGGGCTTGCCGTCCTTCAGCCAGGTGTAGCTGGGCTTGGTGCCGTTCTCGTGCGAGCAGTTGAGGGTGAAGGCTTCGCTGAGCTCCAGCACCGTGGTCGAGGCCACTAACACCTGTGGCCTCGAAATGGGCACTGAGCCCGGGGAGGGGAGGTGGTGAGCCAGGGCCAAAAGCTCCTCCCGCCTTCCTAACTTTCTACCTTCCACACAGCGGTCTGTGGCCAGAGAGGCCCTTCAGAGACATCAGTCAAGTTCTTGACCGCCATCCATCCCTACATTCATTTACTCATTCATTCACTCATTTATTCATTAATTTATTTTTAATTTATCTTTATTGTTGAAAGTATTACAGATGTCCCCATTCACTCATTTACTTACCAGCTATTTATTGAGTACCTACTAAGCACAGGAGGTACAATACTGAATGAGACACCCTCATGGACCTTCCCTCCCCTTTTCCCCAAATACCTTCCGAAGATGTCTTAAACTGACCCAGTGGGGAACAATCCAGACTAAGTCCCGCTGCCTGGGAGCAAATATTGGCTCCATCACTTACTAGCTGCAAGACTTCTGCAAGTTACTCAACCTTTCTGTGCCTCAGTTTCCTCTTCTGCAAATGGGGATGATGATATTTACTATCCCTAGATTATTGTGAGCATTATGCAAATCGCTTCCAACAGTTTCTGGAATATAGGAAGCCCTCTTTACCTGTTTACTGTAGCCTGTCTGCTAGCTGCTAATGTCCCACTGGCTTACTCTCCACTCCTAAGTGGTTTCTGTGTTGGTGTCTCAGGGTCTCACAGACACTGCCCCAGTCTCAGGACCAGCCCCCCCCCCTCCTTCCCTGCCAGAGTGCTTTACCATCTACAGTGAGGTTGATGGTCTTCTCCCCGGTGAAGGTGTCATCCGTGATGGAGATCTCAACCTCATAGGTGCCCTCATCGCTAAGCTGCAGGTCGCTGAGAAGCAGGGAGCCGTTTTCAAAGAGGCGGATGCGGTCTCGGTAGTCAGGCCTCAGGTTGCCAATGACCTCGGTGCCAATGGACTGCACCACGGTCACTGGCTTGTCCCGCTTCAGCTGCCACTTCACCACGGGCTTGTCGCTGCTGGTGCTGCTGTACTGCACGGAGAGCAGGGCGGACTTCCCCACCGTGCCATGGATCAGGCGCACCTGGCTGGTGATGTTCACCCCTTGCACGGGCCCTGTGAACAGAGGCCAGTGGGGAGAGGGCGGCGTCAGACCCTGGGCTCCTTACCTCGCTCCCACCGTCAATTCCTCTGATCTCTTCAAGTCTCCCCATTCATTCTGGGCCCTTCACAGGTGCCCTTCCTTCTTTTCTTTTTTATTTTATATATTTTATTGATTTTTTACAGAGAGGAAGGAACAGGGATAGAGAGCCAGAAACATCGATGAGAGAGAGACATCAACCAGCCGCCTCCTGCACGCCCCCCCCACTGGGGATGTGCCCGCAACCAGGATACATGCCCTTGACTAGAATCGAACCCGGGACCCTTCAGTCCGCAGGCCGACGCTCTATCCACTGAGCCAAACCAGTTTCAGCATGTCCTTCCTTCTTATTCTCTGGTGCCTTCTCTTCTCTGTAGCTCTGGGTTCCTCTGCTCCTCCATCATCTCTCACACCCATCCCATTGCCCTTAACTCTCTTTCCATCTGGCCCTCTGCCTCTGGTAGTTTTCCTCTGGAAGAGTCCAGCTCACCCACACCATTTATAGAAATATTTACTGAGCACTTACCATGTGCCAGGCACTGTTCTGTATCCTTGGGATATATCATTGAGCAAAACAGACAAACATTTTTTTATCCTCTTTAGCTTATAAGTCACTAGACCTTAGGGTGAACTTGTCAGGTTTTCTTGATTAAAAATTATGCGGTGGGATTGGGTGATGGAGAAAGCAAGGGGACATAGATTCACAAAGAAAGGAGTATGTCACATGATGGTGCACTAAAGGGGAAGTTTGGGGGTCTGAAGACAACGGGGCCACCTTCCAGTTAGACCAAGAGCCTCTGCTATCCTTGCCCAGCTGCACATAGCATCTTCCTAGGTCTACCCAGTGCAAAACAGCTGCAACGGGGTAGATAATTTTGAAAATTCACCCAAACTCCAGCCCAATTGGTATTCCCTTCAGAAGAGGAATTTAGGATGAGTCAAACAAAAAGTTTGGGCTCCACCTGCTCTTTCTGCCAATTACACCTGATTCTTCAGGATGAAAACACTGAGAAGCTATAGCATATGGACTACCCTAGGCCTTGCCCTCCTCTATGTGGGAGTCTTCCTCCTGCCGTGACTCACAGGGGTCTGTATGGGTGTTCAGAAGTGACTGGAGCAGTCTTTCTCAGAAGCTGACAAAGAGAGCATTTTGCCAAGCAAGCACTGTTTCCCAAAATTCTTGCCAAAACTGGAGTCTGTATTAAGCTCAGGGTTCCACAGCTTTCAAGGGACATAAAGAACTGGGACAGGAGCCAAAGCGGGACACAGAAATGAGGAAGTGGCTAACAATTGTGATCCACTGTAGCAATAAAAGGGACTAGGACTATTCAACCTTGAGAAGTGATTAACTTAATTACTGTCCTCTAGTCTCTGAGGCATCATTATGTAGGAAGTGTCTGTTCCCACCCCAGGCTGAACAAAAGGAAATTGACTGATCAATTTAAACACTGCCATACTGGGTCAGGTAGGTGGCCTTCATCAAGTAGGATTTTGACCTCCTGTGACACCAAGCAATGAGAAGCTGTAAAGTGTAAGAATGTATCTGCCAATACCCTCAGATTCCCTTAATAGCCTCTTCCTTTAAAGACACCACCATCTACTCATTTTTATGTGTTAACTTTGCTTTGCAAAAGTGTCCACTCACTAGTATTTGCCTTAAATGCACCCTATATAATAAAAGCCTAATATGCTAAGCGTCCAATTGTCCGGTGACCAATCAACTGTTCAGCCAATCAAAGCATAATTTGCTAATTATATGCTAAGGCCACTCAACCGCTCGCTATGATGTGCACGACCACCAGGGGGCAGACAGCCAACTGGTGAACCAGTCACTATAATGTGCACTGACCACCAAGGGGCAGATGCTCCGACTAGTAAGCTTGCTGCTGGGGTACAGCTGATTAGGACTGAGTGAGATGGGCTGGACACACCCTGGAGTCCTCCCATAGTCCCAGCCTGGCTGGCCAACCTCCTGTGTCCCTCTCTGGCCCCATCATGCACCAGTGGGGTTCCTCGGCCTGGCCTGTACCCTCTTGCAATCTGGGTCCCGTAGGGGGGATGTCGGAGAGCCAGTTTCAGCCTGATCCCACAGGCCACTCCCCTTAGGAGGGCTCCAGACCCAGGGCTCATCCAGAGGGGCCCCACCTGTGCACAAATTTGTGCACTAGGCCTCTTGTCTTTTATAAATGTCAATGAGATGGTGTCAAACATGTATTGTAGAATTTGGTCTATATACATAGGTATAATCTCTACTACCATAAATTGTAGTTATATCCCTTTTTTATGTGAAAAATTTTTTGTTTTGTTTGGATCTGTCTCCACAAGGAAGTCCCTTCATCCCTTTGGCCATTATAGATACTCTCCTTTGTCATTTTTTTTAGTTCTATTTAAAAAAAATGTTCTTATTGATTTTAAAAGAGAGAGGGAGAGAAAGAAAAACATATACGAGAGTACAATATTGGTTGGCTGCCTCCTGCATGCCCCCTACCAGGGATTGAGCCTGCAACCCAGGTATGTGCCCTGACTGGGAATTGAACCAGCAAACTTTTAGTGCATGGGATGATGCCCAACCAATTGAGCAACACTGGCCAGAGCTATTATTTCTTTTTGAGATGTGGTGACTAGAACTGTATACAATAATCCAAGGGCAGTACACAGCATGGTCTTCTAAGAAAAAATATTGCTTTCTGATTTTGGCTTTTAATATCCATCCTAATGAGTGATGCTGTGAGAAAACAGCCCACTCCTCAGTACCTGCTGTATAGGGGCATCATCAGTTTGTGAACATGTTGTATTCTTATGTTGTTATCCAGATCTGCAAGTGCCTACAAGAGTGTGAAATTATTTTAAATGTCAATCACTTAGGAATGCAGGAGAAAACCAAGGAACAGAAATGGTGAAGAAGGACTTTGGGATTCTGGATGAAAGAGGTCTTTGGTAGCTTTTTATCTACACTCTAAAGAGTATAGACGTTCAGTAATATGCACCCAGTTAATAGTATTAAAATGGCAGACAGAAAATTCTATGTTAACCACTGTTGTTAAGCTGTCCATTATCCTAAACTGGCTTATAAATTTAATACAATACCAGGATATTTACTTTGTAATATTGGCACAGATAGACAAATAGATCAATGGAACAGGATAGAATAAGAGCCCCAAAATGGACTTGTAAATGAACACTTGACTTATGACAAAGATGCTATTGTCATGTAGTTGGGAAAGAATTTTTTCCCCCAATAAAATTGCGGGGTCATATAGGTAAAAAATGAATTTTGAGCCCTAGCCTCTTTGGATCAGTAGATAGAGCATTGGCCCATGGTCACAGGAAACATACTTCAGTCAGGCAGTAGGCAGGAAGCAACCAATCGATGTGTCTCTCTTACATGGATATTTCTTTTGGTCTCTCCCCATCCCTTCCACTCTCTCTAAAAATCAATGGATTAACAAAACAAACAAACAAACAACAAAAAACTTGATCCTTACTTCACAAATATCAATTCTAGATGGGTTGTATATCTAACTGTGAAAGGTAACATACCAATGTTTTAAAAGAAAATACAGGAGAATATCTCCACAACTTGAGGACAGACACAGACTTCTTAGATAGAACACAGGTGTAACACCCACAAGAGAAGAAAATGATACACTGGACAAAATAAAATTAAGAGCTTCTATTCATCAAATAGCAGCATTAAAACAGTGAAAAGGCAAGCTGTAGAGTGGGAGGTATTTGTAAGACCTAGCCTATAAAGGACTCATACCCAAAATATGGTGTTTTTTTTTTAATTCCTACAAATCAATACTTTTTTTAAATCCCAAAAACTCAATAGAAAATGGACAAAAGACTTGGAATAGGTACTTCCCAAAAAGGATAGCCAAATGGCTTTAAAAGATTTGATAAAGACACTTCATTAATAACCTTGGAAATGCATCAGTAAAGCATCAAATTGTCAAATTACAGTGGGAAGGTTACGGAGAGGTGGGGTAGATAAGAGATCAACTGAAGGACTTGTATGCATGCATATATACATAACCAATGGATGCAAGACATTGGGGGGTTAGGGCATGCATGGGTATGGGGTAAGGGAGGCAATGGGAAGATATGTACACATGTAATACATTAATAAAAAAGAGAGAAAAAAATAACCATGGAAATGCAATTCTAAATCATAATTTGATAACAACTCGAACTCACTAAGATGGTTAAAATAAAAAAGAATTGTTGGTGATTAATGGGGCATCTGGAACTCTCACATAATGCTGGTGGAAATGCAGATTGGTACAAACACTTTCAAAAACCGTTTGGTCCTATTTACTAAAGCTTAACACATGCATATAACTCAGTAATTCTATTCCTAGGTGTGTCCCCCAAGGAAATGTGTATCTCTGTAACAAAAACATGCACCTTAGAATGTTTTAACAGCTCTATTCATAAAGCCCCATACAGGAAACATGGATGAATCTTACAAATTTGGTGTTCAGTGAAAGAAACCAGACAAAAAATAATGCATACATCTGATCCCATTTATATAAAGTTCAAAGTTATGCAAAATTCATCTGTATTGGAAATTAGGATACCAATGTGACCCTGATGGGAGGGCAATAGTCCCTGAAATTGTATGAGGTACTAAAGTGATCTATTACTTGATCTTGGGCCCTGATTACATGAGTTTGTTCACTTTTCAAAGGATCCTCTAGCTGTATCCTTATGCTAAATGCATTTTTCTGTATGTAATTTTTAATTGAAAAAAAAAAGAGAGGATGGGATAGTTATAAGATCCCAAAGAGTAAAATCTTGCAAATCAGATTATCTAGATTTGTGGCATGCTGTGTATATGTCTGTAAAATGCTGTCCGGGCCTCTAGGAAAGCCTTAGCTGCATGCTCCATGAATGGGGCTGTGATGAATTTAGGAAAGTTTTATTAATTCATATTAGGGACAGAGCATTAAATATTGAGTGGTACTTATCTGAAGCTGGCTTGGTGGTTACTACCATAAGCACAAAGGAGTAAGGTAAATCTTTGGGAATTTGGGTGACATGGTCCAAGCTTCTCTTTTAGTGCCAATCTTAAAAACTACATTTTCCAGCTTCCCTTGATGTTAGGTTTGGCCAGGTGACTGAGTTCCAGCCAATGAGCTAGTGAAAGTGATAGGTACTCTCTATAGGCTGGTTTAGGATCCCCCCACCACACCCATTAAAATTTTTTTCTACCTAGAAGAAATGGAGATAAATCTCAGAGTGACCATGGGAAACACATGTCAAAGTTGACAGAGCTCATCATTTTTGTCCCTGAAAAATGTCATGGAGCAGAGTCCTTCCTCATCCCAGGCCCAGCTGGAACTTCATCATACCACTACATGGTTAACACCAATAACTTAAATTTGGGCATTTATTTGTCAAAGAAGTTGGCATTTTTCTAACTGATATATTGAAGATGGCAGCAACTTCTTATAGAATGTCAGCTCTTTATTGCTCTCAGATCACAGCAGTACAAAGGCCTGACCCCGCACCTGTCATAGGTCATAGCTAATATCTTTTTTTAAAAAATATTTTTATTGATTTTTTTTTTACAGAGAGGAGACAGAGAGCTAGAAACATTGATGAGAGAGAGAAACATCGATCTGCTGCCTCCTGCACACCCCCCACTGGGGACGTGCCTGCAACCAAGGTACATGCCCTTGAGCGGAATCGAACCTGGGACTCTTCAGTCCGCAGGATGATGCTCTATCCACTGAGCCAAATCGGTTTTGGCCATAACTAATATCTTATTAGCATGATTTATATTTAGAATTTTTTGTTATATTTATTAATTCTCCCACACTTTAGACCCTTTGCCGCCTTTTGTTTTTGCCCAGTCACACTGACCAACAATATATTTCTGTAATTTTTTTTTCTTATTATATGATGGCTGTTAGGGACATCTCTGATTTGTATATTTCATATGCACTTTGTATTCCCAATTCCCTAAACCTACAGCTCTCATTATTTCCTCAAGTCATTGTCATTTCCACTGAGACTCTTCTCAGTAAGGCCAATAGTAACCTCTTAAATGCCATATCTAACGGACTCTTTTACGTGCTTATTGTACTGGATCTCTTTGATACATTTGATGTTGCTTCTTTAGAAAACTCTCAACTCCCTTGACTTTCTGCACATACAGTCTTCTAGTTCTCCCTCTGTCCCTGTGACTGTTCCTTTATGGTCTCCTCAATGGGATTTTTTCCTCTACAAATCTTGGGGTTACTCAATGTTCCATTTCCAGCCTATTTTCTCATCCTAGGTGCTATTATCCATTCTTTGTTTTAAATCTTACCTATGAGCTGACAGTTTCCAAATATCTCCCATCAGCCCTGGCCTCCCTGCCCTCCAGGTTCAGGCTATTTAACATTTTCTTACAGATGTGTCATAGGTATTTCAACCTTAACATGGACAATTGTAATGATTATATCCCCACAATTTTTGTTTAAGGTTTCACACCGAACCCTCTCTGGAGCCTCTCACTTCTTATCAATGACTAAGTCCTGACTTTCCCTCCAAAATATTCTCTCAACATTCCTCTTTATTCTAATTCCAGCCCGTGCTATTTCTCTCATGAACTACTGCTGTAGCCTTTTATGGGTTGAATTGTGTCCCCTCAAATTCATATGTTGAAATCCTAATCTCAGTACCTCAGAATGTGACCTTATTTGGCAATGAGGTCATTGTGGAGGTAGTAAGCTAAGATGAAGATGGGCCTCTAATCCAATACGACTGCTGTCCTTATAAAAAGGAGAAATTTGGACACAGACACACGCACAGGGAGGATATCATGTAAAGACTGAAATTATGCTGCCATAAGCCAAGGAATCCCTAGAATCAGAGAGGCCTAGAACAGATGCCTTTCTATCTCCATCAGTTGAGTTTTGTCGCCACGCTGATCTCAAACTATTAGCCTCCAAAACTGTAGGACAATAAATTCCTGTTTTCTAGGCCACCCAGTTTGTGGTTCTTTGCTTTAGCAGCCCTAGGAAATGAATACGTATTTTCTCCAACATGTCAGAGCAAGGACAAAGGTGACACCCTTTCCTATCTTGTTTACCTCCAATGCCCCTCCAATGCCTCACTGCAGAGTGAGCTATCCCAACATACGTCTGGCCCTCCCAGCCCCCAATGCTCTCCCCACTTCACTGTTTACGGACTATTCCGGTTTACTTAGTGCAGTTCACCAGGCTCTTGCCTAACTTATTCACACTTTCCTCTCCAGCAGTGGAGAACAGCTGGGCTGCTCCGAAACACAGGATGCCATTTCCAGCTGTCGACCTTTGCCCATTTCCCTAACGCTAATGCCCACTCCCACACCTACCTGCTTTAGCTGAGCCTTGAACATTTAGTCAGACATTCCCAGGTGACCTCCCCTGATATTCCCCCAACCCCACCCTGCACCACCAGCACCCATTCCTGGTGACTTCTCTTGCTCTCAGGCATCCTCTGCATATCTGACTCAAAATAGTTTCTGTGTTTTACTAAATTGATCTCTGCATCTGTTTGTCCAACTGAATTGTGAATTAATAAGCTTTCTGGAATAGTGTGTGTGTGTGTACATAAACAAATATACTTAAAATAAGATCAATTCTCCAAATAGTTGGTAGGTGGTGGAACAGGAGACAGGTGTCTACGGTGTAGGGTGAGTTATGCGTAGTTTGGTGTTACTCTCCAAAATCAGGAGGCTCGGTATCGCCAAAGCTTCTTATATCTCTTGCTGTTTTACACTTAGAGAAGCACAAAACCAAGATTCCCCCACCCCTCCAAGCCTCACCATAATCCTTGCAAAGAATGCCGAACTGGCCCAACAAGTCATCCTATAAAAATGGCTCGTTGCCCTTCATCTAATGTCCTGAATGCCGTGGGAGCTCCAAAGTCATGCAGCCTTTGGGGGGAGGGGGCAGGGGCCGTGCAGAATGAAGAAATACATTCAACACTAATGCCTGAATTCACTGAGATGCTTCCCACGCAGCTGAGCTCTCTCCCCTCCTCCCACCCTAAAGACATGCTGGCCCTCCGCTCTCCCCTCCCTCACCTTTGAAAGCCCCAGTCCCTTCTCCAAACCCTTTCTTACCCTCTGGTCTCCTACCTGTCTGGATCAGAAGAAGGTAGACAATAGGAGTGAGGCGCAGGGCACTGAAGGCTCTGGACAGGGCTCCCGTTTCTCTCTTCATTTTGGGTGGTGTTCTCCAGCTTCGGTGCAGACAATTAGCATGATTTCTTCACTCTGGGCACGTCCCTTTGTACCACTCGGAGTTTCTCTGCCCGAGCACAACCCTGCCAACTTCTCTCTGAATACACAGAGCTCTGTGTGTTGCTGGACTTGTTCTTTCTTCTCTTTCAGACCTGGCATTTTCTAGTTTCAAAGCCCTACATCCTCAGTTTAGAAGGGGCTATTTGCTTAGGAGATAATCTTCATGGGGGGATGCCCATCTAATGGGTCTCGGGGGCCCATCAATTCTTCCCTGTCTGTGCTGAGAACCACTATGAGGGGGAGATGATTTTGGGCTCAATAGGGAGAGAATTGGGACACATGCTAAATTGGACTTGTGTCCCAATCCATCCTGTCTCCATCTCATGCTCCTTTTTCCTGAGAGGGAAGGCGTATGCCAGGGATAGACGTCCAATAAATTTTGAAGAGGGAGGGATAGAAGCTTTTAAAAGGCTGGGGAATGAGACACTCCAGAGAACTACTGAAGAGATGGAAACCCCTGTTTCATCCCAAAGGAAGAAAATTGGAACATGGCCTGAATTCTATTATTTTCATACCTGTCGGGTCCTATTTGGGGTTCTCTTTCCTATCATAGAATCACGGAGATACTGAGGGCTTCTTTCCAGAATCCACTCTGTTTATTCCCCTGCCTCCAGCTAATTTTCTCCAACATGTCAGAGCAAGGACAAAGGAGACACCTTAACAGCCAGCATCCGGGGGTTCTTCTCAGCCTGATGGCCTCTTCTTATTTCCAGGCTTTGAGGAGGAGAGTCACTCTAGCTCTCCTGCCCCCTCATCGCTATGTCCACCATTCTCATGAGGGCTGTCAGGAGAATGTATGCTCACTAACTTGTGCCATCTTAAAACCTGGCTCTTAATTTTGTTAACCCTCAACTTCAGGGGGAAACAGTAGCTTCCTTGTAGGAATTGTTAGAGATATGGTACAGTAGAGTGCCTAGGAAATCCTTAGTTACAGACATTTTAAACCTTAAAAAAAGAAGTCTTCCTCCTCCTCTTCTTTTTCTTCTCTTTCATTCCTGTAGGAATCTTTATATCATGATGAGACCAAAGTTTACAGCTCCCCTCTTGGTAATCTCTAACCCTGCTGGTTTTAGTTTTGCAATAGCTGCCTCTCAAAATATTCTTTTGACATCCTGGAGAAAGCCTGAGTCCACCAAGTTTCTACAGCAAAAGACCCATGGTATAGTCTAATGAGCCAAAGGATGGGAAGAAGAGTTGGGAAGCATTGGCTTCGCACTTCACAAAGGAACTCCAAAAATCATTCTGACTTATATAAATGAGATTTTTTTCCCATCTGTATTTCTGTGTCTTTAATTTTTCCCTAGACAGCTCAAGGCACCTGTCTCTGGAAGCGTTATTGTTGTTTTAGCAGGTATGAAATGGAAAAGAGAAAGTCAATATTTAGCTTCTGACATAGTCTTTTAGAGTCAGTAGCAAGACAAAAGGCTTGAAAGCCAAACTCTGTAAGAGACAAAAAGATATTTTAATTTATTTTATCTACTCCTTTGAAATATCATAGAACAACAGCCTGTGGACTGGATAACAGAGTTCTTCTACAGGACTATAGACAAATGGCCTCTTTTGTCTGTGATGGCCAGGCCTTAAGGCTTATTGTCTGAGGGTACAAAGAGTATATGATGTCCAGGAAATAGTCTGAAGTATGCTTTTTTTTTTTTAGCCTGAAGATTGTGGAAAAAAAATATGACAGAGGAGCCAGCTTGTGTGGCTTAGTGGTTGTGCATTTGACCTATGAACCAGAAGGTTGCCGTTCAATTCTCTGTCAGGACACATGCTGGGGTTGCAGGATTGATTCCTAGTGGAGTGCATGCAGGAGGTAGCCAATTGATAATCTCTCTCATCATTGATGTTTCTATCTCTCTCTTCCTCTCTGAAATAAAATATATATATATTTAAAAAATATATATATATATATTAAAAATGTGGCAGAGGAAGACTGAAGAGGAATGTAAAGTCTCAACATTCCCCTTTCCCTGCCCAGACATGAACTTTTGGCTTATACCCACGCAGAATATGAAAATGCTTCAAAGTGCCCACAGACTTCCCTGAGAAGACCCAGAGATACTGAGAGGGAAAAGAACCTACAGAGGGCTGACCTGGAGCAAAGGGGCCACACTATGCAGGCAATGACTGCGGCCACCAGCTGCCCTGGTGGGAGTCATACATATAGCTCATCAGAGACCAGTGGGAATACTGAGTCCACATAAGTCCATGCACATTGTCTCCTTCTGTTGGTACAAGGTCACCGAAGCCACATCACATATACTACCCCCAGCCTGCTTAGACAGGAGCTGGGTTGGGGAGGAAGTGAATCACTGATTAAGCAATTGCCAGTTATGCAAGTAGAGACTTAGCTTCCTTAAGAGAATGTTAAAGTGGTTGGTCAAACTGAGCTTCTCAGGATGGATTCACACTTAGTTTTCTCTGCTGCCCTGGGGGTGGGAAGCTCATGGGAAGATCAGAGCAGCCGCAGAGGAGCAATTCTGCAGTCCTCTTTCAGGTCTTTTAAAGATGAGAAGGCCTATGGAAGTTCGTGTCATCTGCTAATGTTCTTTCTCTAATGAGTAGAGAGCTCTTCTTTTGAAAGACTGTGTCTTACTGGTTTCTGAGTCCTACTGCCTCATACAGGGCAGGCAACATAGTAGGTGCTCAATATAGTTACTGAATATTGAATGGACAAGAATTTGAGGGAGTTTCTCAAGAATAAAGAACATGGATAGGTGTCCATTATGAATATAAGTGGAGAGAATAAAGAACAACTCTGAGAGGGAACTGGGATAGAGGAGTGAGAGCAGGGAGGCCACCAAATAACGACTGCCAATGACAGACCAGTTTGTGAAGATCCAATAGGCTGTAGGCAATTGGGTTACAGAGACGTAAGTCAACAGTCAAGCCAACTTATTCTCACACGTAACACGTAACATTAACCTCAGCTGTCCTTGCTTATCTTGTTTTATCATTACATGTGTTCTGTTTTTTTCCTGTATGTCTGTCCCATATAATTGTTGACAATGTGGGCTGTGTATTCTTTCTTTGACATCCTGATTATAAACATTATGGTTCTTAACTTCAAAAGTATATTTATACTTGTCAGTCTGCCTGTCTGACTTTTGAATCAGAAAATGTGGTTACTGCAGCCATCTCCTCATTATCCTGGGAAATTCTCTGGGGCAGAAACTGTAACTCTCCACTCTTACAGGTCCCCTCGCAGGGCCTGATTTTGAATTCTGTACAATGTGGCTGCTAAAACAATGGTGTGAACAGATGCTTGACTGACAGCAGTAATGGCCTTGCTTAGCCAAGGCCATGCCCCTTCCTCTTCTGAGCGTTTCAACAGATGCATTTTCAAGGGCATTGTCCTCTTCTGAGCTGCATAGGCCGGTCCTCTTGACCCTTCTGCGCAGAACTGCATCCTCCTCATTTGGCACCTCCTCTGGGATCCTGACTCCTCATCCCTGCACCCATGGCCACTCTGGCCTCCTGAACTCAGACCTCTGTGCTGAGCACTTCCTGAAGCTCAGAATGGAGCCTCGATCACCCCACCCCCACACACATGATATGTAAATAATGACCAATTTTATTTTTTTTCCATTTATCCCCCCTATACCCTCTTCTACCTCCACTCACTTCCCTCCCCCACACAATCAACACATGAGTTTCCTCTTCTTTTGTTGTTCAATACTTTGACCTCCCCCAACATCCACCTCCCCCAAGAGTTATCTGCCTGCTCTCTATGTATGAATCTGTTTCTATTTTGCTTGTTAGTTCAATTTGTTCAATAGATTCCACATATGAGTGAAATGATATGGTACTCGTCTTTCTCTGAATATCATAATATTCTCAGGGTCCATCCATGTTGTCACAAAGGGCAAAATTTTTCTTTTTATGGCTGAGTAGTATTCCATGGTTTAAATGTACATAGCTGTTTTATCCACTCATTTATGGACAATTAGTCTGCTTCCAAATCTTGGCTATTGTAAATAAATGCGGCAATGAACACAGGAATGCATATATTTTTTTGAATTAGTGGTTCAAGTTTATCCCGATAAATTCTCAGAAGTGAAAGTGCTGGGTCATAAGGCAGTTCCGTTTTAAATTTTTTGAAGTATCTTTGTACTGCTTTCCCCAGTGGCTGCACCCATCTGCATTCCCACCAACAGTGCACAAGGGTTCCCTTTTCTCCACACCCTCTACGTTAGATTTCAGGATGTCCCCACCCACTTGGCCTGTTCCTTTGTTCCCAGGCTCCAGGAAGAATGTTCTGGCACTGACATTACTAGAGAGATTTTGGCCTTACTAATGGCATAACATCAGTGGTGATTTTTATATTTAGCATCTCCCCTCCCCACCTTTTCTTCATTCACTTCCTGTTATTGAGTCATATCTCCTCCTCCACTAAATTGTAAATAATTTTTCATAGCAGAATGAAAAAAATATTCTAAAAATGACACCCAAATCACTCTTACAGAGGGAACTGTCTTTAGCAAGAAAAATATTTAGATATGCCATAGGGAGTGGAAGGTAAAACCTTAAGCACAAATAGTCAAGGAACAAAAAGATAAACAATTGTGCATTAGAAATAAATAGGACTTTGGTGATGGGAAAGATAAGGGGAGAGAAATGAAGAAGGGGAGAGGGAATGAGAGAGCAACTTGGTGGGGATCTGAAGAAAACCTGAACAGCTTGCATTGCTACACTAAAAACCCTTCCTCTTCTGTGTTCTGAAAAGTTTACTACACACAAATGTAGTAAGCGTGCTTGTTTCTAGCTGCTTGAATATAGCTAAGGTGATAGGACAGCCACTTCCTTGATTAGGTTAGATGATGTAAGACCCAGATTTAGCAGATCAGAGAGAGAGAGAGATTGTTCAGTTAATAAAATAGCTGCCATGTATGAAAGGGCCACTTCACAAGCAATGGCTGGCAGCCTCTAGTTGCTGAGAGCAACCCTTAGCCAACAGCTGGCAAGATAATGGGGACCTCAGCCCCACAATCGCAAGAAAGTGAATTCTTCTAACAACCACATGAGCTTGAAAGAGGACCCCAAGCTCCAGAAAGGAATGCCCACCAGCCAACACCTTCAGTGAAGTCTTTTGAAACCTTGAGCAGAAGACCCACTAAGCTGTGCCTGTATTCCTGACCCACAGAAACTGTAAGATAATAAATGCATATCCATTCAAGATGCTAAATTTGTGGCAATTTGTTATACAGCATAGAAAACTAATACAGGAGAGCCCGGCTGGCAGAGCTTCGATCTATGAACCAGGAAGTCATGGTTTGATTATAGTGGTTGTGGGCTCGTCCCCAGTGTGGATGGCATGCAGGAGGCAGCCAATCAATGGTTCTTCCTCATCATTGATATTTCTCTCTCTCTCCCTCTCTTAAATCATTAAAAACATATTTTTAAAAAATACATGACATCCAGTTAAATTGGTATTACAGATGAACAACAAATAAAGAAAATGAGAGAGAGAGAGAGGGAGAGAGAGAGAGAGAATTATATACTGAAAAGCAGGAGTTGGGAGTCAAAGATTGTCCCGAGAACCTAGGACTTTGGAAATTTGAATATTGGTATCTTGGTTTGGGTTCCTCCAGAGGCAGACTCTGAGACAAAAAGTTAGTTTATTCAAAAGGTGATCTTAGTAAAACCAAGTAGAATCTTGGGGAAATGAGACATGGAAGGGAAGGAAACCATATCAATCAAATTACCATCACGGGCAGCAACAGCTTAATCCTTTTAGGGAACTCTGGGAGATAATGAAGAATATGCCTCAGAGTTATCTCATTCAAGGGGCTAGGGAATTAGGATATTTAGTCACCATCAGATGAGGGCTGAGGACAGCTTCAGAGGTGGGAGGGGAAGCTAATTCCTCATACTCTGGCTGATTCTCACATGGAGGCATCTTGTCCATACTTTCCCTCCTCGAACTTCTGCGAGCCTGTGCATACGTGCGTGCGTGCGTGCGTGTCTGTGTATGGGTGTGTGCGAGTCCTACTCCTCATTATATTGGCAGGCACTTTATATCTATTTAATTCTCCCAATACCCCTTTTAGGTAGAGATTATGTCTCCATTTTACAAACAGGAAAAACTAAGATTTAAGAATTTAGTCACTTGCAAAGGTCATCTAGATTCTCAGTGGCAGAACTTGGATTAGAAACCCTGTTTGATCACCAACAGAGCTTAGGCTTTAGACTGCCTCCCTCATCCTCAGTGGGACATTCCCCTCTTGTGTGTGTGTTTCAGGCGTGGCCTAACCTTTTACCCCCAGCCTTTACTCTCTAAGCTACAGAATAGGAGGTGGCCTCTCTACCAACTCCTTGTGCCCCTTTACTAATAAAGTTATTTTTTTAAATGTATTTGATGGATTTTTTTATAGAGAGGAAGGGAGAGGGATAGAGTTAGAAACATCGATGAGAGACATTGATCAGCTGCCTCTTGCACGACCCCTACTGGAGGTGTGCTTGCAACCAAGGTAACATGCCCTTGACGGGAATCGAACTTAGGACCTTTCAGTTTGCAGGCCGACGCTCTATCCACTGAGCCAAACCGGTTTCAGCTGATAGTTATTTTTGATTCTTTGTCCCATAAGCCTATATGTGAACAGTGTTAGAGTGGTCCCTACCATAGTTCAATTTGCCAGAATGAGAGAGAGAAAGAGAGAGAGAGAGAGAGAGAATATGAATCCAGGAGACCAAGCCAGCCAGAGAGTTTGTAGCGCTGTGACATTGCCTGGGAAACAAGGAATGTGTGAAGCTTTGTACTGAGGAGGCAGAGGCTTGCTGTTCTAGTAGCCACCAAAAAAGACAGATTAGCTAGCTCTCTTTGGAACAAAATAAGCTTTTTGTGGCCCTGGAGGAAGGCATTTTTTCTTTTTTAAAGTTCTCCTAGGTAGCCCTGCTCTGGCTGGCTGTTGAGAAACATCAAATAGAAAGCGGAGATGGAGGCAAAGCCTTCCCATAGCCTCATCCTGAATGTTGGTTCTGCTGCCTGCAGATTTCTGTAACTGTGAGGAGTCACTCAGAGGAAGAGCATTCTGCAGAGAGATGATGTCTCAAAAGGTATGGGTTTGTTGGGAGACATATGATCAGGGTGCAGGGTGGCACAGGGTGCTGGGTACATTTCTGTAAGGCAGAGGAGGTGCTCCCATTGCCATACTGGAAAGCTGGAAAACATCAAAGCCTTTTATGCTGAGAGTAAATATTTGGTTTCTGAATAGAATTCCAGCCCCCTCGGAAACTCAGAGGAACTCAGGCTTGTGTCCATGGTTGCTGAACATGTCCTATTCAGCAGCTCTCCAGAGAAACAAAGAGGAGAAATTAACTGGCTTCGGAGTGCTGGAAAGATCCAGTTTGCTGACCTATTTAAGCTGCAGGGAGGACATTCTAGAGAACATTTCTGGAGTCCTGTTCGTCTAAAGCTTCAGTGCTCGAATAAAAACAGATTGAAAAATCATGGGGAAGCCACGAACACCCCCAACTCATGAAACACTTCATTGTTTTCCTTCTCCTGCATCCTCAGGTGGTGTGCTCCCACTAACCATCTCCAGGGAAGGATTTGCTCCCATCCTCCATCTCTCGCTCCTTTTCACAGAGGGAGGGGCAGAAGTGGAAAGCAGCCAGTCTGCGGTATGAAGAGCACTCCAAGTTCCAGAGATTAGTAATGTTACCGGTGGAAGTGGGGTCCTGCCACCAAGTAGCAAGAAACGCATTTCCAGGAACTGACACATGGGAGGATGAAGTGTAGTGGTGAGATTGGGGTACAAATCAAAGACTGCCTCTAGGTTCATCATGTCTTATCTCCATCCATCCCACTGTGGAGAAGTCCAGCCTTGTTTTCATCAAGCCCAGAAGAAGGGCCAGGGGCCAGGGTCTGTGCCATTGGTTCAATCCATGCCAAGGCTTAACCCAGTTCAATCTCTGACCCCATCCATCTGACTTAGTCTCTTTTCCCAGCTGCCCTCCAGCCAATGATGCCTTGCTGTTCCCAGGTTCAGGACTGACCAAGCTCTTTCCCAATCCTTCGGGGGTGGGGGGAGTTGTGCTGTATCCTCCTCCTAACCAATCCATTTCCTAGATTTTCTGAGGTTCTGTGTCCCTTATCCAATCTGATTCTTTTCCCAGGCTAGAGACCTCCCCTTTATGGTCACCATCTTTGCTTTTACTGCTGCAAGTCCTAACGTTCTGCTGCTGTCATCTGGTTTCTACTGCACCATCTTGGCTTCTTTTGGGCATGTGCCCAAGATGAATGCACTCCTTCTCCCCTGCGCCCCCTAATCCTGCTACAAGGCTTGATGAGATCAAGTCCCTTCTGTCAAGGATGTGTCAGTCCCCTGAATGCTGTGCTTTCTAGTAAATCAGGCTTATCTTCTGGTTTAACTCCCTAGTTTATTGGGCTTACTGTCTGATTCTATTTGCTCCCTTTATAATACCAACTACTCTTCCTACACTAATACTAAGAGGAGTGGGAGGAGGGTAAGGCGGAAGGAGGTTCATTCAAAACTAAAAGAAAACAATCCCAGTCTAGGTGCTTAAATATAGTTGGAAAAGCACCATTTAATTCTATAAGTAAGTATAATTGGTAACACATTTGCATTGCCCCTTACAAATGGTCTTTTCCAATATTATTTACTCTTCTAACAACTCTGTGTTTAGGATATTTTTCCCCCACAAGGAGAAACATGGAGCTCAGAGATGTTAAGGAACCTGCTTAAAATCACATATTTTGTAAGTCTGTATAATTCCGACTCAGCCTGTGCTTTTTGTCTAGTGTTCATACTATACTCCTGGAAGAAGTTGCATTCAGTCAGGCCCAGAAGTAAAAACCAGTAAGAAAAAGGAAGGCTCTGAAATAAGATGTGAACTAGAGGATAAGGTGGGCAAAAAGGACTGTAAAAAACAAAGCTTAATTAGCAAGAGAAAAATTGGGTTCCCAGTAGTGAGTTCAGGGACACTAGAAGATAGATCATCATACACAGGATTCAACAAAGGAAGAAACACTACCTCCCCCTGTTCACTAGGTTCCCTTTTCCTCTTGCTCACTTAAGAACATAGATGTAAAAATTCTCCATTCTCTCCTCTATCATCAGTTTTCTCCTATTTATTGGGTAATTCCTATCAACAACAAAAAAAAAGTGTGCTGCAATCTTAAAGAAAACTCCCACAATCCCATCTCTCATTTTCACTACCTATTTCTCTGCCCCTTTACAACAAGATTCATTGGAAGAGTTGTCTAAAATTGCTGTCTCCTCCTTCTCTCTAAGTCTACCCCATTAGACTCGGCTTTTGCTCTGAAAGAACTCCAAAAACACTGCTGTTTTTAAAGTCATCAATACCTCCACATTGTTAAATCCAACAATCAATTCTCAGTCCTCATGTTATTTGACCTACCAGAAGGATTTAACACCAATGGCCTTTCCTCTTAAATGAAACATTTTCTTCATTTGGCTTTCAAAGTGTCACACTCCTGATTTTCTTACTTAGCTTACTGGCTAATTCTTGCAAATTCTTTGCACACCCCTCTTCTTCTTCTCAGCCCCTTTAATATTGGAATACCCCTTCCCCCTCCAGCCCCAAGACTCAGTTCTTGGGCCTATTTTCTTATCTGTCTATATTTAGTCCTTTGGTGATTTTATTTAGTCTCATGGCTTTAAATATATAGGCTAACAGCTCCCAAATTTATATTTTTCTAGCCCAGAACTCTCCTCTGAATTCCAGCTACTTTTATCATACTACATTCTTGAATGTCAATTAGAAAAACAAAATTTAATCTATCTCAAACTGACCTCTTTATCTGTCTCCTTCCACCATTTTCCCCATCTCATTGATCAGGATGAAATCCCTAGAATTTTCCTTGACAGTGTCTCTCTCCCTAGAATTTTCCTTGATATCTCTCTCTCCCTCTCCTTCCCCCCCCCCCCCCCCCCCCACACACACTCCATATCCAACTCCCAACAGGTCCTACAAGTCCTGCCTCCCAAATATATCCAAAATCCAACTACATCTCAATGATCTCTACCATGAATGACTTCCCCATCCAAGACATCCTGATCTCCTATTCAGATTCTTGGAATAGCCTCCTAATTGGTCTACTTGCTTATGCCCCATTCAGTCTATTCTCAGTACAGCATCTAAAATGATTTGTCTGAGGTGGGAGGGAGCAATGGGAAGATACGTACACATGTAACACCTTAATAAAAATATGGGGAAAAAAACAAAAAACAAAAAACCTAAAAAAATAAAATAAATAAAACGATTTGTTAGCATTTTAAATCACATTATGGCCCTCCTTTGCTCAAAACCTCCCAGTGGCTCTCCATCTCAAGGCCATCCAGTGGCTTCCAGGGGTCTCTAATATGATTACCCACCCCTAACTTTTGACCTTCTCTCTCAAAACTCTCCCTCTTCCTCTGCACCAGCCACACCAGCCTTCTTGCTAGGCTGGGCCCTGACACCTGGGCGTGACTGTACTCGCTGCTCCCTGTAGCTGAAACATTCTTTTATAAAACTCTTCTTGGCGATGACAGTCGCGTGTCCCATTACCGCATAAGACTTTGGAGTCATTGCCCGAGAGTACCTCAGTGAAGCCTTCTCTGTCATCCTAGCTAAAACTTCACGCCTCCTCCACTGACACACTTTATTTATTTACTTTTTTCTGCTTTTTGGTACAGTCTCACTGTCAGACGACGGCGACACATCAGCAGTTTGTCCACACCGCCGCGCGTCGCCGGGAACACTACCCAGCGGCCCCGAGCACCCACTCGCTTCCGCCCGGTTCCTGACGCCTTCACAAGCCCCGCCCCTCACGGAAGTGACGCACTAAGCGCGAACTCCGCCCTCCCGCCTTATCCGCCCGCCCCCCCCCCCGGGTAGCCCGGAAGGGGCGGGTTCAGAGAGGCAGAGGGGCGGGGCGCCCCTCCCGGAAGTGGCGGTTAACCGGAGGGGCTTAGTTGAGCATCCCGGGTAGAGTTTGAGTTTGGCGAGTTGGCAGGTGCTCGCTCTCTCACCGGTAGCGGGGCCCGTAGGCCTCAGAAATAGGCCTTTCTCGGTCCTGGGACCCCCCTCCTTATTCAGCGTCTTCTCCATAACCGGATGCGGATCGGACCCTCCCTCAGAGCCAGGTTCTCACGCCCCCTCCCCGTCCCCGTCCCGTCCGGCCGCTGCAGGCGGTCCTCCCAGTCTCACCTCGTCGTGCCACCCCTGCGTGCAGTCCTCCTCTCAGAGCCTTCTGTCCCCCTTTTCCTCCGGAAGGCAGTCTCTCAGCCTCCCCCGTCCTCCCTCATTGCCTCCCGCTGCTTTTCCCGTCTTTCCTCTTCCCTTCTTCAAGAATCCCCCTTCCTGCACTTCTCCCAGGCTTCCCTCCGTTTAGGGGCCTGTGGCTCATGGATGAGGGAGTGGGGCTTTCAACGCGGTCGTCTGGAGTTGATAAGCTTTTTCTTCCTCCTGACCAGGAGTCGCAGACGTCAGCAAGCATGGCCCCCCTCAAGAAGCGTCGGAACACCCCCAGGCCCCTGGCTTTAAACCCGCAGAAGAGCAAGGACGTGTTGGCCGTGCTGGCCGAGAGGAACCAGCCCGTGGTACCAGTTGGGGTTTGGGTGGAACCTGCCTCGCCACACACTTCGGAAAGCACAGCCTATGTGAGTGTCAGGGTGAACCGAAAGAGGGGGGCTCCCACCCCATCTTTTTTTTTTTTTTTTTTTTTTGCCTCTCTGGTGCTGGGATAAACAGTCTGAGGATGCTCTTTCTCTTTGGCCATAAAGAGGTATACTGTATTCTTGCATTAGGGTTATAGAACAAACACATGTGTATTGGCCAAAACTGACACACGAATACAGGTATGTATTTCAGTTTACTTCGCAAACTATTTTTTAAAAAATATATTTCATTGATTTTTTTTTTACAGAGAGGAAGGGAGAGGGATAGAGAGTTAGAAACATTGGCGGGAGAGAAACATCGATCAGCAGCCTCCTGCACGCCCCCCACTGGAGATGTGCCCACAATCAAGGCGCATGCCCCTGACCGGAATCGAACCTGGGACCTTTCAGTCCTTAGACCAATGCTCTATCCACTGAGCCAAACCGGTTTCAGCTTCACAAACTCTAGATGGCTTGATATGCACAAGCAGTAGGCAACATCTGTATCTTCCAGGCGTTCTACAGTGTAATCAGGACCACAGTTGGCCACATTTCATGTAACATTATCGCTTGAAGTTTTTGGTAAGTTTGGTAATGGAGATTCAGGCAGTAAATAGAATAGAAGAGGAAAAGATGAATTCTGACCGAGATTCGGAGAAAGTGTATACCTATAACTTCCATGAGGACAAGGACCTTTATGTTCTGTTCCTTCCTGGCCTGGTTTATGGTAGGTCTTCAGGAAATTCTTGTTGAATGAATGAATGAGGAAATACAGTTGGTTCTAAAAGAATGGATCTGCTGTAAGTACAAGATGGTAGGGAGGAAGGAGCATTTCAGAGGAAGGGAAACTTCTGCAAAGTTTATATGTGTTGTGCCTGTATACATGATTAGACTCATACTAAGTAACACATGAGGATAATTTTATAAGTATTTTATAGTCTTTCACCAAACTGCTTCACTTCGCTATTTCTTCAGATTTTATTGTGACACTTAACACATTACATTCATAGTAAGTTTCCATCTTTCTCTTAGTTCCTAACAAATACCGGCATTCGGTAAGTATTTCTGGAATGCACAGTGTGTGAAGGTTTTCTGAATGGGTGCTGAGCATGAAGGTGAAAAGTGTAAAGTACTTTTACTTAGTGGGGCCTTGATATTAGAGGAGATATGAGATATGTTTAAAGTAAATGTTTAATAGTAATGCAGTGTTTATTTTGTTTGTTTTTATATATGTATGTATGTACATATTTATTTATTTCTATTCTGTCTATTTCCAGAAAGGATTTTAAGAGTTTGGGTAATATATAATTAAGTGCTAAGACTATGGTATTTAAAGAAGAAAGATAAGACTTTGTGAGTTCTGATTAGGGACTCAAATTCCATAAAATGTTCCAAATTGTATAGAATATGTATTGGAATTGAGCATTACACAGGTACTAAGTACCATTATATTCAAGTCTCTGTGTTATATACTACTAGAGGCCTAGTGCACAAAATTTGTGTGCTTAGTGTGGGTTCCTCAGCCTGGCCTGGGTGCTCTTGCAGTCCAGGATTCCTCACTCCTTACCACCCACCTGCTCCCTGCTCATTAGTGCTGCTGCAAAGGCAGGAGAGGCTCCCACCACCGTTGCTGCTGCTGCACTCACCAGCTATAAGCCTTGTTTCTCGCTGAGCAGCGCTCCCCCTTTGGGAGCCAGCTCCTGCATTGAGCGTCTGCCCCCTGGTGGTCATTGTACATCATAGCAACTGGTTGTTCTAATCGTTCTGCTGTAATGGTCGCTTAGCCTTTTATTATATAGATAGAGGAAAGAAAGGAGAATTAAATACATTCCCTGCCCTCAAGGAAATAATAATCTAATGAAGGAATCAAGAAACACTATACTCAACATTAATCAGAGATACTAAGTATAACAGAGCTGGGAGGAAGAAAGGATTGTAGAAGATACTAGGAGGTGGGTATTAGATGGTCTGGGATATTGAGTAGGTCTTTACTAGATACAGATTACAGGAGGGCATGCAGGGTTAAAAATGGGACATAATTCTGAGTTTGAAGGTATTTTTAGAATAAGATATTTTGGTGAGTGGTGAGCAATCTGGTGTGTCTGGATTGTTTCACCATTTTAGAAAATATATAACATAAGATGGATTTTAATTGATTCATTAAGAATTAATGAAGACACTGTTTGTTCTCAGTTCAGTAAGAAATTCAGATTAGATTTGAGTATTCTAAATTCCACTTTTTAGTTTGTGATTTGCTTTTAAGTTCTCAGCACTCACTAGCTATGTCTAGATTATCACCTCTGAACTCCTGTGATTTCCTTACTCTACTGGGAATTTTGGATTATAGAACTGAGTTATTTTTTTCAGGATTATTTCCTGACTTGTATTTATAACAGAGCCCTATTGGGAAAAACGGTTGACATTAAAGTTCATTTTCTATCTTTCATCTTTAGACTGCAGCACATATCATTGAAGAAGAACTAAAGGAACGGTTAAGAAAAAAACAAGAAGCTTTGAAGCTTTTTCAGAGACAAGCCAAACACCGAGTAAATCAACGAATTAGGCTAAGAAAAAAGCAACAGCTTGAGAAGTCCTTAGAAGAAGTAAGTTCAAAGTGAGCCCTGAGTAAAGATTGAGTGGAAAGTGTATGTGTTGTGAGATAAGCTATTAGACAGTACCAGATCACTTTTGATTACATGCTTTGTATAATCTGATTTGCTGGTGAGAGCAGTAGATTTGTATGTAGAGAAACCACGTTTTATTCCTGTGTTGTTCTGACTCATTTTTTGCTTCTACTAATTAAAAACTATGTTTTTGGTTCCTTTTGGGGTTTGAATTCAGGCTTATGCTATTTTTTAAAATTAAACTTATTGAGGTAACACTGGTTAATAATATATAAATTTCAGGTATACAACATAATTCATTATCTGTGTACTCTATTATGTGCTCACCACCCAAAATTTATTTCTCTTCTGTTATTAGATATTTGTCCCTCTCTACTCATTTTGCTCTTTCTCTCTGGTAACTACCATTCTGTTGTCTGTTACCTATGAGCTTGATTTTGTTTGTTTTGTTAGTTTATTACTTTTTTGTTTGATATTCCACGTAAGTGAAGTCACATAGTTTTTGTCTTTTTCCATCTGACTTAATTTCACTTGGCATAGTACTCTCAAGATCATTCATGTTACTACAGTGGCAATTTTTCTTAATGTCTAAATAATATATATGTGTGTGTGTGTGTGTGTATTGATATATATCACATCTTTATCCATTCATCCATTGATGGACACTTAGGTTGTTTCCATGTCTTGTCTATTGTAAATAATGCTGTAGTAAACATAAGGATATATATATTTTTGTGAATTAGTGTTTTTATATTTTTCATGTAAATACTCAGAAGAGGAATTGCTGGGTCATATGGTAGCCTTAATTTTTAAAGGAATCTCCATACTGTTTTCCATAATAGCTGCACCAATATATATTCCCACCATCATGTACAAGGGTTTCTTTTCTCCATATCTTCTCTAACTCTTTCTATTTCTTGTCTTTTTTAAAATAGCCATTCTAGTAGGTATGGAGTGGTATCTCCATTTGATTTGCATTTCTCTAATAACTAGTGATGTTGAATATATTTTCATTATCTGTTGGCCATCTGTATGTCTTCCTTGGGGAAATGTCTGTTCAGATCCTCTGCCCATTTTTTAATCTAATTTTTGTTGTTGTTGTTGTTGAGTTTTATGAGTTCTTTATATATTTCAGATAATAACCCTTATCAAATGTGTCATTCGTGAATATTTTTTCCATTTGATGGGTTGCCTTTTGTTGCTGATTATTTCTTTTGCTGTGCAGGAGTTGTTTAGTTAACTGTAGCCTCAATTGTTTATTTTGCTCTTGTTTTCCTTGCCTTTGGAGTCAAATTCACACACACACAAAAATCTCTAAGACCAATGTCTGGGAACTTAATTTTTTTTTCTATGTATTTTGTTGTTTCGGGTCTTAGATTCAAGTCTTTATTCAATTTTAAGTAATGTGTATAGTGGTCTAGTTTCATTCTTTTGGATATGGTTGTCTAGTTTTCCCAGCACTGTTTATTGAAAAGATTTTCCTTTATCCATTGTGTATTTTTGGCTCCTTTGTTGTAAATTAGTTGCATATATAGGTTTATTTTGGGGCTCTGAATTCTGTTCCATTGGTCTGTATACCTGTTTTTCTGCCAATGCTATATCGTTTTGGTTACTATAGCTCTGTAGTATAGTTTGAAGTTGAGGAGTGTGATTTGTTTATTATTTCTAGTAATTTGTTGATGGAGTCTTTATTTAGGGTTTTTGATATATATAATCATGTCATTGCAATTATTGACAACTTTCTTTCATTTGAATTTGGATGCCTTTAATTTTTTTCTTGCCTTATTGCTCTGGCTAGGACTTCTAGTACTATGTTGAATAATAGGTAAGGTGGGTATCTTGTCTGTTCCTAATCTTAGAGGAAGAGCTTTCAGCTTTTCATCATTGAGTATGAGTTTGACTGTGGGTTTATCTTATTGGCCTTTATAATGTTGAGGTACTTCCTGCCTGTACTCATTTTTTTAGATTTTTTTTTTCTATCATACGTGTGTAAGTTGTTAAATGCTTTTTCTACATCTCTTGAGGTAATTACATGATTTTTTTTTTTTATATTTAGAATTAGGCAGCTGGATGCAGTTATGATAATCCCAATTTTGATGGCAACACCTAAAGCATCATAGTCAGGAGCCAGTCGAACATACCATATTTTCCGGTGTATAAGACGACTTTTTAACCCACGAAAATCTTCTCAAAAGTCGAGGGTCCACTTATACGCCGGGTGTCATCTTATAGGGTGGGTATATCCCAAACTCTATATTTTAACTGGAAAAGTTTGGGATTGTTTTATACGCTGGAAAATACAGTATGTCTTCTCTCCATCAGGCCTGATCAGGATGTTGACCTTGGGCACATCAATGTCATAGAGCTTCTTCACAGCCGGTTTGATTTGGTACTTATTGTCCTTGACATCCAAATGAACACAAGTGTATTATTGTCTTCTCTCTTCTTCATGGCTAACTCTGTATAGTCAGGAGAATTTGATGATGGCATAGTGGTCAAACTTGTTTCTCCTGGGTGCACTCTTCCGAGGATATATAGGCTGTCTTCAGAGCCTTTAATGTCTTTGGCTGTTGGAAGGTGGGTGACGTGTGGACACCTTTCAACGCTGCTTTCTTTGTCTCCAAAGCCTTTGCTTTGGCTTCACCTTTGGGAGGGACAGGGTCTTCCTTCTTAACTTTCTGTGCCATCTTCATAAAAAGGAATTACGTGATTTTTATTCTTCATTTTGTTAATGTGGTATATCACATTGATTATTTTGTGGCTGTTGAACTCTCCTTGCATCCCTGGAATGAATCCCAGTTGATCATGGTATATGATGGTATAGATGTTTAACTTGCTGTAACTGTAAGGGGATATGCAAAGGGATCTTCTCACTTCTCATGAGGCTCATCTGGCTTATGTGTTTTTATTAGCAATGTGAACTTTGGGCTAATGACAACTCTGGACTGTAGTTTCTTCACCTATAAAGTAGGGATATAATACTTGTCTCATAAGACTATTGTGAGAATTAGATGAGGTAATGTAAACTATTACAACATAGTAAGTGCCTGGTAAATGTGTTTTTGCCAGATTTCTACACTTCTCTCTGGTACCAATTTTAAATCTTTTGGGCAGCTTATAGACATTATTTGATTGTATTGGGTTGGGGTGGAATGTCACAAGAATCATGTCACTCTTTCTTCCTTTGTGTAGGAAGAAGAAGAAGATACTGTAGCTATGCTGCCTTCAGATCTAGGACACTTAACTTCTAAAAGAACACGTGTTTTTCCAAATAATTTGAATGCTGCTATTGGAAATGCTTGGTCATATCCTCCTAAGAAACTTGATGATGGAATAAAAGATAGAGAGAATCAGAATCAATTATTACAACAGGCCCTGGCTGTAAGTACATATTTACTTTATATCTACAATTTTTTTAGATGTATGACATATTAGGATATGCAGTAGAGATGAGGAGGTATTAGATTCAACCTCACTTTTCCTCACCTTTTCAAAAATCTTTATAAAGTGGGAAATAGTGGGATGATGTTTATTTTAATATATGTTAAAATATTATATTTATTTTTGGTAAGACAATTTAGAATCATCTTATATAAGGTGCCAAAGTGTTAAAGTTTAACAGTTATTAGAAAGAGCTTTGGCCAGGTAGCTCAGTTGGTTAGAGTGTCATTCTAATACGCCAATGTTACGGGTTTGATCCCCAGTAGAGCACATAAAAGAGTCAATCAATGAATGCATAAATAAGTAGAACAACAAATCAGTGTTTTTCACTCTCTCCTTTCCTCCATCTCTCTCAGTTTGTAACATATGGACAAGGTGATCCTAACCTCTGTTGCAAAAAGGTTACTACATATATGGGGGATTTTGTTTGTTCATTTTTTGGTCATTTAATCTGATTCTCATAATAAATAGTTCTAAAAGTTAAGTAATAATATAGGAAACTCTCAACACATTCAGAGGTTTTTTTTTTTAACTGTAACTTTTATTTAGTGATTCATTTTATATACCTGATATTTCAAAATTAATCACCATCAGTAGATTCATTCACTTGAATCACTTGATGCCATCAGTCAACTCTATTCATAGTATGCCTCAGCTTTTGTCCAGTTGATATCATATATTTCAAGTCTTCTATGGGAATTATTCTTCATCTTACCACTTAAAAATTGTATTCCTAGGAATAGTGATAGGAAAGCAAAATGTGGAAAATGTGTTTTTGTGAAAATAAAAGTTGTGTAACCGCCAACGTGTTTAGTCATAGTATGAAGCAAATCCAATTGTGTTATTAGTATAAGGGAAAGCTTTTTAAGCACATGTTATGTTGAAGTACTTAAAAACATTTTTTTCTTTATACAGAACTACAACTTTTTCTTTGTTTGGTTTGTAGTCATCATTTTTATAATCATTTTTGTTTTCTTTTATAAGATTATGAATAATTTGTTGAGCAAATATTTATTGAGCCAGACATTGCATACAGTAAAAGGGATAGAACATTAAGACAGACACAGTCCTTGCTTTTATGGTCCTTGTAGCTATAAATCCCACTGAAGTAAGGATTTTATTTCATGTGGTGGGCTAATAGATCAGTCCACCAGATAAACTGTTTGTTCAACATTGTAGGGATACAAATAAAATGTGAAATAGGACCCTTTGTGGGTTTATATTTACATGTAGACATACAAAGTTAATAGCCCCCAATTTAGTAGACATTATGTAGAGATACTTGCTGTATGTAGTGATAAAGTTGTGTTTTGGCAGTTAGGCAAGAATTCCTGGAAGAGGTGGAATTGAGCTGTATATTTTGAATCGTTAAACTGAATTAAATTGGTAAATCCAAGAGAATTTTGAGATAGGAGGGGCAGTTAAAAGTCTGGAATATGTATTAAGCTTGATATATTCGGAGTAAATGATAGAATCTTTCTAATGCTAGTTTATGGAGGAGAAAACAGAAAAAGAGGTTAGATAGAAGGAAGTCAAGTTATGAGAAGCCTTAAATGTTTCAAAAATTTTAAAAGTTTTTTTAAAATTATAATACTTTTTTTCTTAAAAGATGAACTACTAAATGTTCAGTGATTTAACCCAGCGGTTACCAACCAGTAGTCTGTGGACCACTGTGGTCCATGAGGTCCAAAAGATTGGTGACCGCTGAAAACTACGGCAAGCCTCTAAACTTTTGTTCACACCACACCATGACAATAGGTACTGTTCCTATTGCAGTTTTTACCCACTAGATGTCACTAAGAGCTAGACAATGAGACTGTTCAAGCACTGCAGCCTTTAGTTTATCTAGAACTGGTTGAATAAATAGTGGATGTAATTCTCTTTCTGAATGTAAGGGCACTTTTCAATTTTCTTATGATTTAAGGATGAACTAGTTTGACATCCAGGGTGTATTTCAAAATAATGTAAGGGTGAAGTGAAGTAGGGGGTTATAAATAAAACAAGATTGGCCAAGAGTTATAGTATTCTGTTTACTTCTGTATGTGTTTGAAGTTTCTAATATATTTGAATTTATTTACATTTTACATTAAGTGTTAGAGAAGAAAAGACATTATCTAGTCTAAACTTTCTCTCTCTAAGGAATTCTTTTTATAATGTTTCAAGTATACATATGGTCCTCTAATTTCTGCTACAACATTGCCACTGTTGATCAACTCACTTTTTAGACTCTAATTTTTAGAAGGTTTGAAATAATTACAAATATTTTTTCAATATATTGAGTAAAAATCTATAATTTTTACTATTTGGGCCTAGTTTTGTACTCTCAAGTTATAGAGGATAAAATACCATGGCGATCTCTAAGAATACATCAAGTATTTGATTATAGCTATCATTTTTTTCCTTTTGGATTTTTACATTCCTTAACTCTACTAGCTTTTGATGTCTGCTGGCATCCCTTTGCTTGTGGCCACATCATACCAATCTCTGTCTCTGTCTTCACATCACCTTCTCTTCTGTGGGTCAAATCTTCCTCTACCTCTGATAAGGATACTAGTAACCCAGCGTGTGAAATTGCGTGGCCCTGCCCACCTCCCCATCTTGACACCCTAACCTCTCTACCCAGAGCTCAAGGGTGCTTGGCCTCGCCCCTAACCCCTCTAGCCTTCTCTGGCCGCTTCAAGTCCCGCCCTTGGTCCCCTGAGTTGCCACAGGCTGTTCCTGCCTCCTCTGCCCCATCTCCAGAGCAATTCGGTGCCTCCGCCCCATCATGGTGCAAAAGGAGTGTGTGGAAGCCTCATGCCTGCTGCGGAATTTCAAGTGCCTCTTCCTGGTGGCATGCATACTGCACTCCTTCCTCTGGCAGGTGGGTGGCAGGTGCACTGAGTGCGAGCAGTGGGTGGCAAAGGACTGGTGAAGGGGCACTACGGGCTGTCACCCTGCTCTCCCTGCCACAGGATGGTCACACCTCCTCCGGGCACCACCCTGCTTCCTCCCTGTCTCCAGAGCAACGTGGCAGCTCTGCCCCGCCACACACGCAGCCTCCTGCTGAACAGTCATTACGGCATGAGGGCGTCACAACCATTAGCATGTTAGCTCTTTATTACATAGGATATGTGATAGCATTTAGGGCCCATCTGCATAATCCAGTATTATTTCCTCATCTCAAGATCTTTAACTTAATCACATCTGCAAAGGCACTTTTTCCTTATAAAGAAACATTTAAAAGTTTCAGGTATTAGGACCAGATATCTTTGGTGGCCATTGTTCAGTCTTCATAGCAGGTCATTGAAAGACCCTTTGGGTTGAGGTTTAACGAAGGGTTTAGATAATGACAGAGAAAAAGAATGAGTATAATATATATTCCAACTGCTGGGCCAGTTGAAATTCCAGCGTATGGGACTAAAATCAATCTGTGACTCTTAATAGAGTTTTAAACTAGATGGGAAATGAAAATTACGTATGCTCATTTAAATCTGTTACGTTGTGCAGGGCAATAACATGCATCCTCTTGGCAATGAGTAAAAGGAGGCATATTCACTGATTGGTAAGGCTCAGTGGCTGATCGTCCATCCATGAACCAAGAGGTTGCCAGTACAATTCCTGGTCAGGGCACATGCCTGGGTTTCAGGCTCAATTCCCAGGGGGACATACAGAGGTAGATGATCAATGTTTTTTTCTCATTGATGCTTCTATCTCTCTATCTTTCTCCCTTCCTTTCTCATAAAATCAATTTTAAAAAAGTTTTAAAAGGAGACATATTCATGGCTTTATATATTTTTTATAACCTCAACTGCACATATACCTCTTTTTGCATTTTAAGTAACTGTTTTGATCCCTTTAGCCACTCTGTGGAACCATATGTAGAAATCTCCTTCCGAGTAGAATAAAGATTGATGTTTCAAGCAGATTTCTTGGTTAGAGTTATAGACATTCTAGAAGCAAGAACAAAACAGAGGTGATATGTGCTGTAAGAAAACTGGGCTGGTTGTGAGAGTGTTATTTTATCCCTACTTCACTATTAGTGAAAACCACAACAGTATTATTTACTATAGGCCTGGTGCATGAAATTCGTGCATAGGTAGGGTCCCTAGGCCTGGCTGACGATCATGGCCAATCTGTGGGGCAACTGGCAGAGTGATCGGGGCCCCTGCTCACACAGACCTTGGCTGGCTTGGCGCTGCCTGCTCACTGACACCACCCTCCACTGCTGTTGCTGGTCAGGGCCTGCAGGCTGGGTGCAGCTCCTGTATTGAGCATCTGCCTACTGGTGGTCAGTGCGCATCATAGCAAGTGTTCGGATGACTAGTTCGGTCGATATGCATATTGGGGTTTTATATAGATAGATATCTATAAACCAGAGTCATGATTTCCCTTCAAGGGAGAACTAATCTCATTAAATTTTTACTGGTTGGGTTAGAACTGATCCCTGTTTTGCCATAATTTTACTGCGTGCCACAGGATTATGCTTTTCTTCCATATGATATAAAATGCTTAGCCTAAATAAAAGGTACTTTGTTCATTTTTGTATTTTCCTTTTAGGAACATTTTATACAGATTTGTGAAATATAAAGTAGGCTGTGCTTCTCTGAAAAAGAATTAAAAATAGGTGCTTACTGAAATTACTAGGTAGAGATTAGGAATGAACACAAAGTCAACATACTTGGTATTAATACTCATTATCAGATATTTCTTAGAGTACTTAAAACTAATTGGTTTGTTGAGATGTTTGAGTTTGTGTCCTCAGGTAATTTGGGAAAGCTTCATGGAAGAAGGGAGATTTGGGAAATACTTTAAATAGCTACAGTTTCAAATGTAGGGGTGAAGAAGTGTTCATATAAATAGGAAAAAAGGATTTTAGGAGGACTTGGAGTTAGAGACATCTAGCAAGGAGTGATAAAGGGTAATTAGGCATGCAAGGACCAGAAGGTAATAAGTTTGTTCAATAATTTCTAGTATAATAATTCAACCTTTTAGGTTCTGATATTTTTGTGTACACACTCAGTGTACATACCTTATTTTAAAAAATACCTTATTTTAAAAAATTTGAGCACTAAATCAAGTTATGAAATGGAGTTTCTTAATAAAAATAATGTGAAAACACTATCAACAGGTCACAGTCTCCTTTATAAGTAATCCTCTTGTCTTAGGTCTCAAATTTCTTAATAATAGGGGCCTGTGTTCTTGTTGGAACACTTTAATGAATTTGGTATTAAGACATTTGTTTGCTTTTTTACCCCTTTCCCTGACAGCTTAAGGAAAGCATGAAAAAGGCACGTCACAAGCTGGCATCCTTTAAAACTATGAGTCAAAAATATGCAGCAGTGTTTCCACAGGATACAAGGAAAAGCTTTTCCACCCATCAGGTAAATTAATTTCTAGTAATTATTTGTTTTAAATAGAGATAAGAATACAGATAAATATTTATATCTAATTTCAACATTATTTATAACTGTAAAATAATTGGAAATAACCTTAAATATCCAATAGCAGGGTATGGTTAAAAAATTATGATATATCTATATATAGCCATTCTAAAAAATACCATGACTTCATAGAACATCTGAAGACAAGGGAAAGTGTCTGTGAGATAAAGTTTATTGAGAAAAGTAGGATACAAAATTATATACAATATAATCTCAGTTTTAAAAAATCATTCAACAAATATTTATGGGCAACTATAAATGCCAAGACATTGTGTTAGAAGCATACAACAAGATGGACAAAGATCCCTCAAGGAGCTTCTGTGCTATGGGGAGGCATATAATAAAAAGATATCTATTATATTCTATATAGAATATAATTTCAAATAATAAGTGCTATGAAAAAAACATAAGTAAAATAAAGAGATGGAAAAAGAATGCTATGTGCATAGACAAAACCCTAAAAAGAAGTGGATCAAGAAGTTAATACTGATAATTTCTGAGTAGTTGTATTACAGGTGATTATTATTTTCTTTTCTTGGTTTCCTTTACTTAAAAATTATTCTATAATGTATATGTTTTGCATTCTCATTAGGAAAAAATACCGTTATTTTTTAAAAAGAAAGAAATTGCTTTGATTCAACAGATAACATAAGAATGAATAATTGGAGCTAGACTGAAAAGGATATTTCAGACTATACTTGTAAAATTACACTATTTTGGTACCTACTTATTTCAGTGTTCACATATTTGGATGCTAAACTTCTGTACTTTCCTTTGTTTACCTAATTTTGGGATTTTCAAGTTTTGGTAGGCTGCATCTAGAAAAATGGACCATTAGGCTTTTTCTTTTTTTCCTTTTTTTTTTCCTACCATAGACTGTTTTATTTAGTTCTTTCTGTCTTAGTTTTGCTTCCTAATTGGTATTCTTTTACATTTTCCTAGATTATACATATATTTTGTATTTTTGTATTTTTTTCTTAAATATCTCAACAGTCCAAAAATACTTGTCACTTATATGTTTGCAGATGGCAGAATACTAAACTATAATGTCTCCCTTTCCAGTGTTGAGAAATTTATAGTTAAATATCAAAATACAAGTGATAAGTGGTGTGTATCCATATATGCCATTCTTCTAGTTACATTCATACTGGCTACTTTTCCCTAAAGAGCATTGCCTTATTGAGACTCAAGATAGAGTTTCTTTTGTACCTAAATTCTTCTCAGTGGCTTGGTATCTTGACAATTTTCATACCTACTCTAGATTTGGACTGACTCCAGAGTACTGTTAGAAAGAGGCAAATGGACACATTCTAATAAACCAGAGAAAAGCGGATATTTGATGCTAGAGATTGATATTTTATATTGTGTGGAACATGTTCAAATTCCTCAATTGTTTTTTCCCTACAAAGAGTACTGTTCACAGGTTTGACTGAAATAATTATCCAGTAGAGTGTTCACAGGTTTGACTGAAATAATTATCCAGTAGAGGGAAGCAGGATTAAGCCTGAGATAACATCCTTAGATAAGCCAGTTGTATACGTCAAGGATGACATTTAAGAATAATATATTATTTTGATGATGGTGATGAATTCAGGCTGGCTGCTTGATTTCAAAGAACTCATGTGTATTTTTCAGGTATAACATCAGAAACAAATCTACTCCATATAATTGAGAGTGAATAAGAAATCCGTGAAGTTTTTCTTATCACTTATTTCAAGTACTATGTAGTCTTTCCCTCAGATCTGAAGTTTTCTACCTTCTCCGTTATCTTAAGTGGGAATGTTCCAGTCAGAAAGGAGAACCATCTATAGTCTATTTGAATTCTGGTTTCATTTCCATGTTAGATTTCTTTTTATTGACATTAGAATCTGTCTGGTTGTTATTGTTGTTCCAGATCTGGAGCTTTAAGCAGAAGACATACTTGCTTGCGTGCTGTCAGGTCACCAAGACAAAAATCATAAGCTTTCTGAAATTGTTACTGGCATCATTTTATGTGCTTATTGCCCATTTATGTATTTCTTGTGGAGAAAATGCCAGTATGATAGCATTTTTAAATTGGGTTATTTGTCTTATTATTAAGTTGTAAGAATTCCTTATATATCCTCGATACAGATCAGATTTGCAAGTATTTTCTTCCAATCTGTGAGTTGCTATCATTTCACTTTCTTTTTTATTATTATTATTTTTTTATTTTTTATTTTTATTGATTTTCTACAGAGAGGAAGGGAGAGGGATAGAAAGTCAGAAACATCGATGAGAGAGAGACATTGATCAGCTGCCTCCTGCACGCCCCTTACTGGAGTTGTGCCCGTAAGCAAGGTA
This sequence comes from Lasiurus cinereus, assembly GCA_011751065.1. NCBI lineage: Eukaryota > Metazoa > Chordata > Mammalia > Chiroptera > Vespertilionidae > Lasiurus > Lasiurus cinereus. Next base: position 17,500,846 of record JAAGEH010000417.1, read on the forward strand.
CATGCCCCCGACCGGAATCGAACCTGGGACCTTTCAGTCCACAGGCAGACGCTCTATCCACTGAGCTAAACCGGTCTTGGCCATTTCACTTTCTTAATGCTATCATTTGCAGCACAAAATTTTTGATTTAGGTGTCCAGTTGATCTAGATTTTTGTTGTTATTGCTTATGCTTTTGGTATGGTATTCAATAAGCAATTGTTTAATCTGAGGTCATGAATTATTTCTTCCTATATGCTCTTCTTCTTTTTTTTATTTTTTGAGAAAATTTGATTATTTTTTCCAATTTTTTTTGTTAATGTTTTACATGTGTACATATCTTCCCATTGCCCCCACCTCCACCCCACTCCCATACATGCCCTCACCCCTCAGTGCCTTGAATCCATTAGTTATGCTTACATGCATGCAATATAAGTCCTTTGGTTGATCTCTTATCTACCTCACCTTTCCCTAACTTTCCCACTGTAATTTGACAGTCTGTTTGATGCTTTATTGCCTCTATATCTATCTTTTTTGTTCATCAGTTTATAATGTTCTTTAGTATCCATAAATGAGTGAGATCATGTGGTATTTTTCTTTCATTGACTGGATTATTTTACTTAGCACAATGCTCTTCAGTTCCATTCAGGTTGCTGCAAATGGTAAGAATTCCTTCTTTTTTTTTTAAAATATATTTTATTGATTTTTTTACAAAAAGGAAGGGAGAGTGATAGAAAGTCAGAAACATCGATGAGAGAGAGACATCAATCAGCTGCCTCCTGCACGCCACCTACTGGGGATGTGCCCGCAACCAAGGTACATGCCTTTGACCGGAATTGAACCTGGGACCTTTCAGTCCGCAAGCCAACACTCTATCCACTGAGCTAAACCGGTCTCGGCAGAATTTCTTCTTTTTTATGGCAGCATAGTTTTCTATTGTATAGATGTACCATAGTTTTCTGATCCAGTCATCTGCTGACGGGCACCTAGGCTGTTTCCAAATTTTAGCTATTGTAAATTGTGCTAGCCGAGACCGGTTTGGCTCAGAGGATAGAGCGTCGGCTTGCGGACTGAAGGTCCCAGGTTCGATTCCGGTTGGGGGCATGTACCTTGCTTGCGGGCACATCTCCACTGTGGGGTGTGCAGGAGGCGGCTGATTGATGTCTCTCTCTCATCGATGTTTCTCACTTTCTATCTCTCTCCCTTCCTCTCTGTAAAAAATCAATAAAATATTTTTAAAAAATTGTGCTGCTATGCACATAGGGGTTCATATATCCTTTCTGATTGGTGTTTCTAGTTTCTTAGGATATATTCCTAGGTGTGGGATTACTGGCTCAAATGGTAATTCCATTTTAAGTGTTTTGAAGAAACTCCATACTGTTCTCCACAGTGGCTGCACCAGTCTGCATTCCCACCAGCAGCGCATGAGAGAGTTCTTTTTCTCCACATCCTTGCCAACACTTATAATTTGTTGATTCTGACAGGTGTGAGATGGTATCGCATTGTCGTTTTGATTTGCATCTCTAGGATAACTAGTGATTTTGAGCATCTTTTCATGTGTCTCTTGGCCTTCCTTTTGCCTTCTTTTGAAAAGATTCTATTTAGGTCCGTTGCCCATGTTTTAATTGGATCATTTATTTTCCTTTAATTAAGTTGTATAAGTTACCTGTAGATGTTGGAGATTAAACCTTTATCAATGATAACATTTGCAAATATGTTCTCCCATACAATGGGCTTTCTTGTTGTTTTGTTGATGATTTCTTTTGCTATGAAAAAGCTTTTTATTTTGATGCAGTCCCATTTGTTTATTTTCTCTTTAGCTTCCATTGCCCTAGAGCAGTACCAGTGAAGAAGTTCCTTTGGCATTTTGCTGCCTGTGGATTCCTCTAGTATTTTTATGGTGTCCCGGCTTATGTTTAAGTTCTGTATCCATTCTGAGTTTATTTTTGTGTATGGTGTAAGTTGGTGGTCTAGTTTTTGCATGTATCTGTCCAATTTTCCCAACACCATTTATTGAAAGACTGTCTTGACTCCATTGTATGTTCATGCCTCCTTTGTCAAATATTAATTGAGCATAGTGGTTTGGGTCGATATCTGGGTTCTCTGTTCTATTCCATTGGTCTATATGTCTGTTCTTGTACCAGTACCAGGCTGTTTTGAGAACAGTGGCTTTGTAATACAGCTTGAAATCTGGTATTGAGATTTCACCTACTTTATTCTTTCTCAGGATTGCTGTGGCTATTTGGGGCCTTTTTTTATTCCAGATAAATTTTTGGAGAGTTCTTTCGAGGTCTGTGAAATATGCCATTGGTATTTTAATGGGTAGTACATTGAGTCTATAGATTGCTTTGGATACTATGGACATTTTAATGATGTTGATTTTCCCAATCCATTATTCCATCTGTTTACATCTTCCTCTGTCTCTTTTTTTAGTATCCTGTAGTTTTCCACATATAGGTCTTTTACCTCCTTAGTTAAGTTTATTCCTAGATATCTTAATTTTTTTGGTATGATGGTAAATGGGATTGCTTTTTTAGTCTCTCTTTCTGTAAGTTCACTATTGGTGTGTAGAACTGCCATAGATTTCTTGGCATTAATTTTGTATCCTGCTACATTGCCGAACCCATTTATCATATCTATTAGTTTTTTGATGGAGTCTTTTGTTTTTTTTATGTACAATATCATGTCATCTGCAAATAAGAACAGCTTTACTTCCTCTTTTCCAATCTAGATGCCTTTTATTTCTTCTTCTTCTTCTTGTCTAATTGCAATGGCTAATACTTCCAGTACTATATTGAACAATAGTGGTGAGAGTGGACATCCCTGTCTTCTTCCTGTTCTTATGGGAAGTGGTTTTAGTTTTTGCCCATTGAGTATGATGTTAGCTGTGGGTTTATCATATATGGCTTTTATTTTGATGTATGATCCTTGTTGAGAGTTTTTATCAAGAAAGGGTGTTGGATTTTGTCAAATGCTTTTTCTGCATCAATTGATATAACTGTGGTTTTTATCTCTCAATTTGTTTATGTGATGTATCATGTTTATTGATTTTTTAAAATATATTTTATTGATTTTTTTACAGAGAGGAAGGGAGAGGGATAATGAGTTAGAAACATCGATGAGAGAGAGACATCGATCAGCTGCCTCTTGCACACCTCCTACTGGGGATGTGCCCGCAACCAAAGTATATGCCCTTGACCGGAATTGAACCTGGGACCCTTTTGAGCGTCCACAGGCCAATGCTCTATTCACTGAGCCAAACCGGTTTTGGCATGTTTATTGATTTTTGAATATTGTACCATCCTCGCATTCCTGGGATAAATCCTACTTGGTCATGGTGTATGAACTTTCTGATGTACTGCTGGATCCGATTTGCTAGAATTTTGTTGAAGATTTTGGCATCTATGTTCATGAGGGATATTGGCCTGTAATTCTCTTTCATTGTGTTGTCTTTATCTGGTTTTGATATTAGGGTGATGCTGGTTTCATAGAAGGAGCTTGGAAGTATTCCTTCCTCTTGAGTTTTTTGGAATAGTCTGAGGAGGATAGGTTTTAATTCTTCCTTGAATGTTTGGTAAAACTCCCCTGTGATACTGTCGCTCCCCAGGCTATTGTTTGCTGGAAGCTTTTTGATAACTGGTTCAATTTCTTCCATACTTATTGGCCTATTGAGATGTTTAGATTCTTCCTGATTGAGTTTTGGAAGGTTATATTTTTCTAGGGATATGTCCATTTCCTGCAGGTTGTCCAGTTTGGTGATATAAAGTTGTTCATAGTATTTTTTAACAATCCCTTGTATTTCAGTGGAGTCTGTTATTATTTCCCCTCTTTCATTTCTCATTTTGTTTATTTAGATCCTCTCTCTTTGCTTCTTGGTGAGCCTGGCTAGAGGTTCATTGATCTTGTTTATCCTTTCAAAGAACCAACTCTTGGTTTTGTTGATCTTTTGTATTGTTTCTTTGGTCTTACGTCATTCATCTCCGCTCTGATCTTTATTATTTCCTTCCTTCTGCTTACACTGGGCTTTTCTTGTTGCTCTCTTTCTAACTCTTTTTGAATTGTAAGGTTAGGTAATTTATTACTATTGTTTCTTGTTTTTTTGCAGTAGGCTTGTAGAGCTATGAACTTCCCTCTCAAGATTGCTTTTGCTGTGTCCCATAGATTTTGGATTGTTATGTTTTAATTGTCATTTTTGCCATGATGTTTTTTATATCTTCCTTGATCTCTCTGATAATCCAGTCAATGTTTAATAGCATGCTGTTTAGTCTCCATGTGTTTAATTTCTTTGGATTGTTTTTATTGTAGTTGATTTCCAGTTTTATGCCACTGTGATCTGAGAAGATGCTTGATATGATTTCTATCTTCTTGAATTTGAAGAGACTTTGCCTATGACCCAACATATGGTCTATCTTTGAAAATGACACATGTGTACTTGAGAAGAATGTGTATTCTGAGGCTTTGGGGTGAAATGTTCTGAAGATGTCAATTAATTCCATCTGGTCGAGTGAGTCATTTAGGATTGATGTTTCTTTACTGATTTTTTGTTTAGAGTATTTGTCCAATGGTGATAGTGGGTTATTAAAGTCTCCTACTATGATTGTATTGCTGTCAATCTCTCCCTTGATATCCTCTAGGAGTTTTTTTTAATGTATTTGGGTATTCCTGTATTGGGTGCGTATATGTTTACTAGATTTATTTCTTTCTGCTGGATTGTTCTCTTTAGTATTATAAAGTGGCCTTCCTTATCTCTTGTTATGTCCTTCACTTTGAGATCTAATTTGTTAGATATAAGTATTGCTGCCCCAGCTTTTTTTTCCAGTTCCATTCACCTGAAAAACCTTTTTCCATCCCTTCACCCTCAGTCTGTGTGCGTCTTTTTTTCTGAGGTGGGTTTCTTGGAAACAGCAGATATATGGGTCATGTTTTCTTATTCAATCTGTTACCCTATGTCTCTGGATTGGGGCATTTAATCTATTTACATTTAAAGTTATTGATAGGTACTTATTTGTCACCATTTTTATTCTTTGCTCTTCTATTCCTTCTTCGCTTCCTATTTGGTTTTTTTCATAGCAGACCCTTTAGCATTTCTTCCATTGCTGGTTTGGTGGTAATAAATTCCCTTAGTCCTTTTTTGTCTGTGAAGCTCCTAATTTCACCTTCAATTTTGATTGATACCTTGCTAGGTACAGTATTCTTAGATTCAGACCCTTCCTTTGCATGACTTTATATATTTCATTCCATTCCCTTCTGGCCTGATGAGTTTCTGTTGAGAAATTAGTTGCTCATCTGATGGGGGTTCCTTTGTAGGTAACTTTCTGTCTCTCTCTGGCTGCTTTTAAGATTCTTACTTTGTTGTTGGTGTTTGTCAATTTAATTATAATGTGCTTTGGCGTCAGTCTTTTGGGGTTCATTTTGCTTGGGACTCTGTGAGTTTCTTGGATTTCTGTGGGTTTTTTCTTCCCTATATCAGGGAAGTTTTCTGTCATTATTTCTTCAAAAAGGTTTTTTATTCCTTGCTCAGTTTTCTGTCCTTCTGGAACCCCTATTATGTGGATGTTGTTTGTTTCATGTTCTCCCAAAGTTCTCTTAGGCTCTCCTCCTGCATTTTATTTTCTAGAAGCTGCTCTATTTTTTCCTACCTTGTCTTCTAGCTCACTGATGTGGTCCTCTGCTTCTTCTAGCCTACTCCTCATGCTTTCTATTGAGTTCTTTACAACAGCGATGTCATTTTTCATTTGTTCTTGGTTCTTCATTTCCTCTTGGTTCTTACTCATATTGTCAAATTTATCTTCCATTCTTTTCAGCCACCTTATGACCATTTCTCTGAATTTTTTCTCTGATAGGTTGCTTGCCTCCATTTAGTTTACTTCCTTTTCTGACGATGCCTGCTTTCTTCCATATGTGGGCTGTTTCTTTGTCACCCCATGGTATCTCTTCACTGAGTGTCTGGATATGTAGTTCTCTCTCTCCCTCCTGGAGTGTACCTGCGACTCCCCTTTTCTTATCTTTCCTGAATCTTCTTTCAACATACTCCTGCCCATCAGCCACTGAGCCTCACTAGGCTGCTGCCACCAGCAGGCCCCAGAGGCCGAGCCTCACAAGGAAGCAGCCACTGGTCCTGGCAACCTGTGCCCTGTGCCAGCCTATATGCTGTTCTAATAATTTTATAGTCTTAGTTATTACATTTAGGTATGTGATCCATTGTGAGTTAATTTTTATATGTGGTGTGAGGCAGTGTTCTAACTTAATTCTTTTGCATATGGATATCTACTTGTCCCAACACCATTTGTTGAAAAATTAGTTGACTGCAAATGTAAGAGTTTATTGTTGTCCTTACAATATTGTCTTTGGACACCCATAAAGATGAGATATTTCTATTTATTTAGATCTTCTGTAATTCATTTCAACAATGTTTTATAGTTTTGAGTGTACATTTTTGCACTTTTTTTGTAATGTCCTGTTTTGTAATATTTGACTATACTGACCTACTAAAATTATAGTTGTAGTGTGGTAAAGCCTAGGTTGTTATTACAATCACATTGTTTCCACCTGTAATAGATGCATTTTTAACATTTTTATATATTCGTAATTTTTTCATTTTTGTTTGTATTCTTTAGGAGCCTGACTCTGAGGAATCTTCATCGAAAATGATAGACAAGAAGGGGAGAGAAAAAATGTTATTGCAGAATCAACAGGGTTTCTTTTCTAAAGAGAAGAACAAAGAGTTCAGCAGAGTTCAGGTAAAGCAGAGTGAAAGGAGTTAGTATAATAGAAATTAAACTAATATGACTTAGACTAGGGATGCCAGTACTGTTGTATTGGTTTGGGATTGTAGATTTAGGTTATGTGGAACAAAGACAGTAATTTCACATTTTAGTCTAAATAATTTGTTTGACTATCATATCCTTTTAAGGTTAAGATTTTCTGTAACACCTATATTTGATGTTTATGTTCACTTTTAGAAAGCACATTTCAAAAATCCATTATATGCTGTAAAAGAAGAGGAGCAGCTAAATAAGCTACATCTTAAAAAAACCCAGGATTATCTTTCAGAAGCTGAAGATGATCTACTGGAGACCCAGGGTGATCTGACAGGAGTGCAGAGTATTGAGCTGGAAGCCCAGAATATTAAGCCACATTGTCAGGATGTTGAGCTGGCAAGGCAGTCTATGGAAGACCAAGTTGTTGAATCCAAAGCCCAGACCATTGAACCTAAAGTCCATGTTGTTAAGATAGAACCTCAGGATCTGATGCTGGAAGCACAGAATATTGAACTAGAAGATAGAAATACGTTGGAAGTCCAGGATTCTTTATCCCCAAATCAGGCTTTTCTACCCAAAGACCAGAACATTCTACCCAATGACCAGAATATTCTACACAAATGTCAGGACCAACATTTTCTACTCAAAGATCAGCATGTTTTCCCCAAAGACCAGAATATTCAACCCACATATCAGGACCAGGATTTTATACCCAAATGTCCAGACCAGCATTTTATACTCAAAGATCAGCATATTGTTGCTAAAGACCAGAATAGCCTATTTAAATTTCAACACCAGCATTTTCTACCCAGAGAGCACTGTGTTCTCCCCAAAGATCAGTGTGTTTTCTCCAAAGAACAGAATACTCTATGCAAACATCAGGACCAGGATTTTCTACCCAGATATCAGGTAAATAGAGTGGGGAGGAGAAAAAACAAAAAGAAATAAAATACTTAAGGTTTGGAGTGGGATTTGCAGGTACTAGATTGCAACTGATTTGGAGATTCATAGTTTGGAAAGATATCCTAGTTGATTTCTAAAAGCTGTGTTTTCATTAAGTCTTAAAGTTATATCAGCAGCATGTTACCTCTGTCTGAACAATTTACTTTTTAAAAAAATATATTTTTATTGATTTCAGATAGGGAGAGAGATAGAGATAGAGATAGAGAGAGAGAGAGAGAGAGAGAGAGAATCATCAGTCATTAGTTGGCTGCCTCCTGCATGCCCTCCACAGAAGCCCACAACCCAGGCTTGTGCCCTTGATTGAAATAAAATCCGGGACCCCAGAATCCCTAGGCCAGTGCTCTACCCACTGAATGAAACCAGCAAGGGCTGGAAATTTTACTTTAAATAAAATCTTTATTAAGGAAACTATTTTTGGCAGCCATAATCTGCTTTGACAGCTGAAGATGGCCGAAGGAGTGGCCCACAAGTGCCCAGTAGTACCTTTACCAGGTTATGAGGCCAGCCTTCTACTAGAGATCAGTTAGACCAAAAGGAAGAAATAAGGGATTAACAGGAATTACTTAGGGATGTGGCTAAGCTAATGTGGAATAGATTATAGTGTTTTATTTTATTGCATAAGATGTTCAGTTATTTTGTGACCTCAGAGAACTTCAGAATTCTCACTATAGCCTAAAATACTATTGATTAACATGTCTTTCTTAACTGAACAATTGCTATTTTGTGTTTGTCCTGTTTTAGAAAGCAAGTAAAAATAGCCAGCATCAATTTGGATAGGTAGGAGAGAGGTATTTCCTTTGGATGTCCATCAAAATCAGGCCTTCATCAGGGACATGGTAGAACAGAAAAGGGATGGAGACCAGCAGGAAGTGAGTTGTTTAGAGTTTAGTTTGAAGCTTGCAAAAATTGATTTCAGCCAGAACAGACAAGGTATATGGTTTTCTGTTTTATTCCATAATATCTTAAGTTCAAAAAATTACCACAAAGTTCACAATAAAGCCCAGAATTTTATTGCTATCATAGTATTCCTACTAGACAATTTACAGTTTGTATTTTTTTTTTTCTTTTAGAAAGTCCGCTTCCAGGAGACATATTCTATCATAACTGAGAAAGGGAGAGATGGCTTTTCTCTGGCAGGATATCAGTCTCCAACTCCTAAAGTCCAGGACCAGACATGCATCAGAGATCAGGTAGAATGGAATAAGCAAGAGATAAATGGGAAATAAAGTGTGGATTTTAGACATTGTCAACAACTGGTAATGTGAAATGTAGAGCCTAGTCTAATGAACTGTATCATTCAAATCAGTTCTGTAATTCAGAAGGCTGATAAACCATGTTCAGATTCTTCTTTTTGTTGTTAGTCTTCATCTGAGGATATTTTTTTATTGAGTTTTAGAGAGGGTGGAAAGGAGGGGGAAAGACAGACAGAGAAACATTATGTGAGAGAGCCACATCAATTGGTTGCCTCTTGCATGCGCCCCGACCAAGGCCAGGATCGAACTTGTGACGGGGTATATCCTTGACCAGAATCAAACCCAGGAGCCTTCAGTCCACAGCCTGATGCTCTCCCCACTGAGTCAAACCAGCTAAGACTGGACAATTTACTTTTTTTTTTTTTTTTATATATTTTATTGATTTTTTTCACAGAGAGGAAGGGGAAGGGATAGAAAGCCAGAAACATAGATGAGAGAGAGACATCGATCAGCCGCCTCCTGCATGCCCCCTACTGGGGATGTGCCCGAAACCAAGGTATGTGCCCTTGACTGGAATTGAACCTGGGACCTTTCAGTCCACAGGCCAATGCTCTATCCACTGAACCAAACCGGTTTGGGCTGGACAATTTACTTTTATTTCCATTTGCCTGAAAACCTTTTTTCACCCTTCACTGTCAGTCTGAGTCCTTTGTTCGAGGTGGGTTTCCTGTAGACAGCAGATATATGGGTCATGTTTTCTTATTCACTCAGCTACTTATGTCTTTTGATTGGGGCATTTAATCCATTTACATTTAAAATTATTATTGATAGGTACTTGTTTGTTGCCATTTTTATTCTTTAAGCCTGTGTTCCTTTTTTCCCTCTCTATTCTTTTCACAGCAGACCATTTAGCATTTCTTGCATTGCTGGTTTGGTAGTAATAAACTCCCTTAGTCCTTTTTAGTCTGTGAAGCTCTTAATTTCTCCCTCAATTTTGATTGATAGCCTTGCTGGGTACAGTATTCTTGGATTCAGAACCTTGCTTTGCATGACCTTGTATACACTGAGTAGCCAGATTATTATGATCTCTGAATGCATAATAATCTGGCCAGTCAGAGTATATCCTATATAATAAAAGACTAATATGCAAATTGTCCCCTCAACCAGGTGTTTGAGCAACAGGCAGGCTGGACAGCCATCCGTATCTCCTCCCCTTGGCCAGGCTGGCTAGACCCCACTCATGCATACAAATTCATGCACCAGGTTTCTAATTATGCATTCAGAGATCATAATAATCTGGTCACTCAGGATATTTAATTCCATTCCCTTCTGTCCTGATGTGCTTCTGTTGAGAAATCATTTGATAGTGGGATGAGAGATCCTTTGTAGGTAACTTTCTCTCTCTCTCTGACAGACTTTAAGATTTTAACTTTGTCATTGGTGTTTGCCAATCCTATCTAATGAAAGACTAATATGCAAATTAACCACCACTCCACTACACCCACAAGCTGCGCCCACCACCCAATCAGGAGCAAGTATGCAAATTAACCCAAACAAGATGGCTGCAGCTACAGAGCAAGCAGGAGGCTTGGGTTTCCCCGGTGATGGAGAAACCCAAGCTTTCTGCACACCCTGGCAGGCCTAGGCCTCCACTCAAGGTTACAAAGTTTCAATTATAGAAGATAAATCCTAACAAAAATGGCTGCTGCCATGGAGCAAGCATGAGGCTTGGCTTTGCTCAAGGCTACAAAGTTTCAATTATAGAAGATAAATAAATCCCAGATACCAAGGCCTCCACTTGCGTAGTCGGGAAGCATGGCTGGTCTGCAAACCACCACAGGCCCCTCGCCCAGGCTATCGTACGCAAGGGAACCCCCACCCTGATCCGGGACACCTTTCAGGGCAAACTAGCTGGCCCCCATCCATGCACCAGGCCTCTATCCTATCTAATAAAAGAGTAATATGCAAAATGACTATCACTCCAACACACAAGATGGCTGCCCCCATGTGGACACAAGATGGCTAGCAGGGGAGGGCAGTTGGGCGGACCAGGCCCGCAAGGGAGGAAAGTTGTGGGCGATTAGGCCAGCAGGGGAGAGCGGTTGAGAGGGACCAGGTCTGCAAGGATTTGGGGGCAATCAAACCTGCAGGGGAGGGCAGTTATGGGTGACCAGGCCTGCAGGGGACGGAAGTTGGAGGTGACCAGGCTTGCAGAGAAAAGGGCAGTTAGGGGGTGACCAGACCTGCAGGGGAGGGAAGTTAGGGGCAAACAGGCTGGCAGGGGAGCAGTTAAACATCCATCAGGCTGGCAGGGGAGTGGTTAGGGGGTAATCAGGCTGGCAGACAGAAGCAGTTAGGGGCAGTCAAGAAGGCAGACAGGCGAGCAGTTGGTAGCCAGCAGCTCTGGATTGTGAGAGGTATGTCTGACTGCCCATTTAGGCCCAGATCCCAGGATTGGGCCTAAATGGGCAGTCGGACACCCTCCCCTCTCCCCCATGCATGAATTTCGTGCACCAGGCCTTTAATTTAACTATAATGTGTCTTGATGTTCGTCTTTTGGGGTTCATCTTTTTTGGGACACTGTGAGCTTCTTGGACTTGAGTGAGTTTTTTCTTCCCGGTATCAGAGAAGTTTTCTGTCATTATTTCTTTTCTTTTTTAATATATTTTATTGATTTTTTTACAGAGAAGAAGGGAGAGGGATAAAGAGTTAGAAACAATGCTGATCGATGAAAGAGAGGCATTGATCAGCTACCTCTTGCATGCCCTCCCTCCCTCCCCCCCACTGGGGATGTGCCCAAAACCAAGGCACATGCCCTTGACTGGAATCAAACTTGGGACCCTTCAGTCCGCAGACTGACGCCCTATCCACTGAGCAAAACCAGTTTCGGCTTCAAACAGATTTTCTATTCTTGCTCAGTTTCCTCTCCTTCTGGCACCCCTATTATGCCAATGTTGTTTTGTTTTGTGTTGTCCCAAAGTTCCCTTAGGCTCTCCTCCTGTTTTGTAAGTTTCTTTTTCTAGATGCTGCTTTGCTTGGGTATTTTTTCTTACTTTGTCTTCTAGCTCACTAATGTGGTCCTCTGCTTCTAGTCTACTGTTGATGCTTTCTATTGAGTTTTTTATTGCAGTGATGTCATTTTTCATTTCTTCTTGGTGGTTCTTCATTTCCTCTTGGTTCTTACACATATTATTGAATCTGTCTTCCATCCCTTTTAGCGATCTTATGACCATTGCTCTGAATTCTTTCTCTCACGTATTGCTTGCCTCTATTTCATTTACTTGCTTTTCTGTTGTAGACAATTTACTTAAAAAATTACCTTTACTAGGGAAACTATTTTTGACAGCCATAGTCTGCCAAAGAAGGGCAGAGTGGCCCACAAGTGCCCAATAGTATCTTTTACCAGGTTCCAAGGCCAGCCTTCTACTAGAAATCAGACCCAAAGGAAGAAGGGATTATTAGGAATTACTTAGGGGTGTGGCTGGGCTAATATAGAATAGATTATAGTGTTTTATTGTATTCCAAAAGATGTCCAGTTGTTCTCTGACCTCAGAGAACTCCAGAATTCTCACTATAGCCTAAAGTAATATTGGTTAGCATGTCTTTCTAACTGAACAATTGCTATTTTGTGTTTGTTTTGTTTTAGAAAGCAAGTTAAAGCAGCCAGCATCTATTTGAATACATAGGAGAGGTAGAAAGGTATTTCCTTTGGATGTCTATTTAAATCAGGCCTCCATCTGGGACATGGTAGAACAGAAAAGGGACAGAGACCAGCAGGAACTGAGTTGTTTAGGGTTTAGTTTGGAGCTTGCAAAAATTGTTCTCAGCTAGAATGGACAAAATGTATGGTTTTCTATTTTATTCCATAGTATACTGAGTTTAAAAAATTATCATGAAGTTCACAATAAAGCCCAGAATGTTATTGCTATCATATTACACCTATTAGATAATTTACAGTTTGTATTTTTTTTTTCTTTTAGAAAGTCCACTTCAAGGAGCCATATCCTGTTATAACTGAGAAAGGGAGAGATGGCTTTTCTTTGGCAGGTTATCAGTCTCCGATTCCTAAAGTCCAGGACCAGGCGATCGTCAAAGATCAGGTAGAGCAGGATAAGAGAGATAAATGGAAATAAAGTGCTGGATTTTAGACATTCTTAACAACTGGTAATGTGAAGTGTGGAGTCAGGTGCAAAGGTCTCTGGTCTAATGAACTGTATCAGTCAAATCAATTCTGTGATTCAGAAGGCTGATTAACCATGTTCAGATTCTTCTTTTTGTTGTTAATCTTCACCTTAGGACATTTTTTCATTGATATCTAGAGAAAGTGGAAGGGAGGGGGAGAGACAGAGAAACATTGTGTGAGAGAGCCACATTGATTGGTTGTTTCCTGCATGTGCCCCGAATGGAGGGGAATCCAACTTGTGACGAGGTATGTGCCCTTGACTCAAATGAACCCGGAACTCTTTAGTCCATAAGCTGATGCTCTGCCCATAGAGACAAACCAGCTAAGCCTGGACACTTTCCTTTTTTTTAAAAAGGGAAGCTATTTTTGGCAGCCATTATCTGCTTTGACAGCTGAAGATGGGCGGAGGAGTGGCCCACAAGTGTCCAATAGTATCTTTTACCAGGTTCCAAGGCCAGCCTTCTACTAGAGATCAGTTAGACCAAAAGGAAGAAATAAGAGATTGACAGGATTTTCTGAGGGGTATGGCTGGGCTAATGTGGAATAGAGTATAGAGTTTTGTTTTATTCCAGAAGATGTCCTGTTATTCTCTGACCTCAGGGAACTCCCGAATTCTCACCATAGCCTAAAGTACTATTGATTAACATGTCTTTCTAACTGAACAAGTGCTATTTTTTGTTTGTACTGTTTTAGAAAGCAAGTAAAAACAGCCAGCATCAATTTGGATAGGTAGGAGAGAGGTATTTCCTTTGGATGTCCATCAAAATCAGGCCTTCATCAGGGACATGGTAGAACAGAAAAGGGATGGAGACCAGCAGGAACTGAGTTGTTTAGGGTTTAGTTTGGAGCTTGCAAAAATTGCTCTCAGCTAGAATGGACAAAACGTATGGTTTTCCGTTTTATTCCATAGTATCCAAAGTTTAAAAAATTACCATAAAATTCACAATAAAGCCCAGAATGTTATTGCTATCATATTACTCCTATTAGACAATTTACGGTTTGTATTTTCTTTTCTTTTAGAAAGTCCGCTTCAAGGAGCCATATCCTGTTATAACTGAGAAAGGGAGAGATGGCTTTTCTCTTGTAGGATATCAGTCTCCGATTCCTAAAGTCCAGGACCAGGCGATCATCAAAGATCAGGTAGAGCAGGATAAGAGAGATAAATGGGAAAGAAAGTGCTGGATTTTAGACATTCTCAACAACTGGTAATGTGAAGTGTGGAGTCAGGTGCAAAGGTCCCTGGTCTAATGAACTGTATCAGTCAAATCAGTTCTTTGATTCAGAAGGCTGATTAACCATGTCCAGATTCTTCTTTTTGTTGTTAGTCCTCACCTGAGGACATTTTTTCATTGATATTTAGAGAGAGTGGATGCGAGAGACAGAGAAACATGTGAAAAAGCTACATCAATTGGTTGTCTTATGCTCGCGCCTTAACCAGGGCAGGGATTGAATTTATGATGGGGTATAAGCCCTGTACAGAAATCAAACCCAAGACCCTTCAGTCCACAGGCTCTACCCATGGATCCAAATCAGCTAAAGCTGGACTATTTACTTTAAAAAATATCTTTACTAGGGTAACTATTTTTGGCAGCCATAATTTGCTTTGACAGCTGAAGATGGGCGAAGGAGTGGCCTAGAAGTGTCCAATAGTATCTTTTACCAGGTTCCAAGGCCAGCCTTCTACTAGAGATCAGTTAGACCAAAAGGAAGAAGTAAGGGATTAACAGGAATTACTTAGGCTGGGCTAATGTGGAATAGATTATAGTGTTTTGTTTTATTGCATAGGATGTCCCATTATTCTCTGACCTCAGAGAACTCCAGAATTCTCACTATAGCCTAAAGTAATATTGGTTAACATGTCTTTCTTAACTGAACAATTGCTATTTTGTGTTTGTTCTATTTTAGAAAGCAAGTTAAAGCAGCCAGTATCAATTTGAATAGGTAGGAGAGGGAGAGAGGTATTTCCTTTGGATGTCCATCAAAATCTGTCCTTCATCAGGGACATGGTAGAACAGAAAAGGGAGAGAGACCAGCAGAAACTGAGTTGTTTAGGGTTTAGTTTGGAGCTTGCAAAAATTGTTCTCAGCTAGAACAGATAGAAAATAAGGTTTTCTATTTTACTCCATCGTATCCTGAGTGTAAAAAATTACCATAAAGTAATTTTTATAGTTTACAATAAAGCCCAGAATGTTATTGCTATCATATTACTCCGACTAGACAATTTGCAATTTGTATTTTTTTTTTCTATTAGAAAGTCCGCTTCAAGGAGCCATATCCTGTTATAACTGAGAAAGGGAGAGATGGCTTTTCTCTGGCAGGTTATCAGTCTCCGATTCCTAAAGTCCAGGACCAGACGATCATCAAAGATCAGGTAGAGCAGGATAAGAGAGATAAATGGAAATAAAGTGCTGGATTTTAGACATTCTCAACAATTGGTAATGTGAAGTGTGGAGTCAGGTGCAAAGGTCCCTTGTCTAATGAATTGTATCAGTCAAAGCAGTTGTGTGATTCAGAAGGCTGATTAACCATGTTCAGGTTCTTCTTTTTGTTGTTAGTCTTCACCTGAGGGTATTTTTTTATTGATATTTAGAGAGAGTGCAAGGTAGGGGGAGAGACAGACAGAGAAACATTATGTGAGAGAGTCGCATCAATTGGTTGCCTCCTTCATGTGCCCTAGCCAGGGCTGGGGATTTAACTTGTTACTCGGTATGTGCTCTTGACCGAAATCAAACCCGGGACCCTTTAGTCCGTAGGCTGATGCTGTACTCCTGAGCCAAATCAGCTAGGGCAGTGGTCAGCAAACTGCGGCTCGCCAGCCACATGCGGCTCTTGGGTCCCTTGAGTGTGGCTCTTCCACAAAATACCATGGACTGGGTGAGTCTATTTTGAACAACTGGGGTTAGAAGAAGTTTAAGATTAAAAAATTTGGCTCTTAAAAGAAATTTCAATCATTGTACTGTTGATATTTGGCTCTGTTGACTAATGAGTTTGCTGACCACTGGACTAGGGCACCATGTTCATATTCTTAGTGTAGAATCAGACTGTTTTAATTTACTAAGATGACATTACAGCCTTTGCTGAAGCCAGTGGAATTATCTTCTGATTATTGCCCTGACATGAATGAAGTAGGAAGAAGTAGCAGATCCTAAATTACTTAAAATTATAGGAGTTTGTCAGACTATTCTGTACATGGCTTGGGGTTAAAAATTAAGGCCTATGGAGTTAAGCTAAAAGTGTCACATGTTCTTGTTCAGATCAAAATGTATCAGAGTATCTTCACCTGGTACCATTTCCCTGGTGTTCTCACTTCAGCCTACAATATTATGATTATTAGCATGTTGCCCTGGTTAGACAATTTCTTTTCTGTTTTTGTTGTTCCTTTAGAACATGTTTTTTGAGCAGCCATCATCATGTCTGAGAGAAATGAGAGTGAGAGATGAATTTCCTCTGGAGTATCATCATTATGTTAACTCTGAAGTCCAGGACCAAGCCTCTCCTGGAGATCAGGTAGAACAGAAGACAGTGGGGAGGATGTCACTTTTCAAAGGGTTAACAGACAAATTACTTAGGATTTGGGCTGGAGCTTATCAAGCTAGCTTTTATGTAGGATACACAGATTGAGGCTTCTAGAGTTAAGTTAACAATATCATATTTTCAGTTATTTCAAAATGAGCCCCTTCTAAAGACTCCAGATGAGAAAGCATATCTCTATCATTTCGGTTAACCGAGAGACATGTTTTATATAATATTGATTGGTTAACAGTAAATTTATTTTTAAAAATATATTTTATTGATTTTTCACAGAGAGGCAGGGAGAGAGATAGAGAGCCAGAAACATCGATGAGAGAGAGACATCGATAAACCTCCTCCTGCATGACCCCCACTGGGGATGTGCCCGCAACCAGATACATGCCCTTGACCGGAATTGAACCTGGGACCTTTCAGTCCCCAGGCCGATGCTCTATCCACTAAAGCAAACCGGTTTCGGCAATTGTTTTTTTTTTAAACTCAAGTCCTTTAAGTCTATTTATTTGACCTTATGCATCTATAATAATAAAAGTGTAATATGCTAATTAGACTGGATGTCCTTCAGGATGACCTTCTGGACCAAATCGGGGCTAAAGCAAAGTCTGGGTCTGGGGTACCTGAGGGACGCCAGTACCGGCAGCCAGGGGAAGGAAGGCCCACCCTTGCTTGAATTTCATGCATCGGGCCTCTAGTTATGTTATAAATGCTAAAGCGATTCTACTCTTGGTCAATGAATGCAGGATACCAAACCCAGGCATCCAGTTTGCAGACCAGTTGTGATGGATACAACAAGCTATTTGCTGCCTCAGGACTTCCTGAACTTTACTACCTCTAGTGTTTGTGCATGAATAATTGAGGATACCAAGTAGAAGTACTTGTGAAAATGACACCAACTTATCTCCTGGCTTTTTCTTGGGAAAATACTAGGAAGATTATAAAAATATTGCCTTGTTGCTTTATCTTCTTTTAATTATGCTGTTGAATAAAGAGTTTCCCTATATAGAAAGAAAAAGTACCAGAACAATATGGGTTTTGCTTTAAAATACTTGAGGGGAAAAGTAGGAGAAGAGATAAATGAAAAAAATAAAATGTTGCCAATTATTGAAGCTGGGTGAAGGGTATCTTGGGATTCATTATACTGTGTTTTCCCCCTATTTTGATGTGTCTCTGGAAATTTTATATTAAACACACACACACCCCTGTGAAATTATCCTACCCTACAATCATTATTCTGTGATTGTCACTGACCCATCATTTTTGTTTAGACAATTAGTTTTGTATTTTGTTGTTCCTTTAAAACAAGTATACCAAGCATTCTCTCTCCCCCCCCCACCCATTCTCCCCCTTTTTTTTTTTTGAGAAATGAGAGTTTGAAACAGGAATTGCTTCTGGAGTGCCATTGGCTTGTTTCACCCAGAATTCAAGACGTGCCTCTCCAGAGAATAAGTAGAGAATGCTTTAGTAAGGAGTAAGTAGCAGAGAGTAAATTGCTTAGGTTTTGGCTCAAGATTGACGGCAGTGTGGTAAAACTGCTCTGGGGATTTAGTTTTAAGGTCAGTAATAACGGACAAAGATATAATATCCTCTTGCTTTGTGGTGTATCACTCCATTCTGACCTATTGAAACGACTTCAGGCCTCTTCACTGAAGCATTTACTGTTGCCCTGGCATGGTGCTCCTGCTTGGAAAATGTTCAGTGTTTATGAAGTCTTTTAGCACAGGAACTATGAGCAGGCCTCACGTAATATGACAGTTGATACATGGAGAAGGGAGTTATTTCTGGAGTGCCATGAATATGTTGTTCATTAAATCCAGGATTGAAGCTCTGCCAGAGAGCAGGTAGAGCAGAGTATGGTAAAGAGTAAGCAGTAGAAAGTAAATTCGAGTTGGATCTGGGCTCTACTAACAACAGTGATGGTGATGGTGACAGTGTTGTCTTTAAATAATATCAGTAATATTCATATTGTGATTGACAGCTTGCATCCTTTTTTTTTTTAATATATTTTATTGATTTTTCACAGAGAGGAAGGGAAAGGGATAGAAAGTCAGAAACATCGATGAGAGAGAAACATCGATCAGCCAGCCGCCTCCTGCACATCCCACACTGGAGATGTGCCTGCAAGCAAGGTACATGCCCTTGACCAGAATCGAACCCGGGACCTTTCAGTCCGCAGGCCGACGCTCTATCCACTGAGCCAAACCAGTCTCGGCGACAGCTTGCATTCTTAAGTTAAAATTGTTCTAGAACCTTATGTCCATTGTCTCATTTAATTCTCACAATAACTCTGGGAGATAGATTTTATTATTATCTTTGTTTTATGGATGAAGAAACTTCTGATTGCTTTGTGGATACTGTTAATGTCCAAATAGTGGCCAGAAGTATGTCTACTTTTATGCCATACTGTATCAGATTCTTCTGACATATTTAGACAACCTTAGGGCTATCATTGCAACCTATAGTATTTTTACTACCATTATGTCACTGCTCATACATTTAATGGGTGCTTTTGTATCTTCTTAGAGCTTATACTCCAGGCAGCAGCCATCTGCCAGGACAGCTGAAAGATGGCGAGATATGCTTCTGGATGGCCATCAGTGTCTTCCAGCCAAGCACCGGAGAGAGGCTTCCAGCAGAAGGCAGGTATGAGCAGTAGAATGTAAACAGGAGTATAGGCACTTATGCAGCTGCGGATGGTAAGACTGAGCAAAAATCAGATTCTTGTTTTATATCAGAGAGTGTAAAACCTATCCTGACCTGAAATTACTCTAGGGCTCTCGCTGAAACCTACAGTATTATCAGGAGCACTTGTTGCCTATTTTATATTTTATATGTATGTTCTTTGTGAAAAGTGTATTTCTGGTGGCTGTTCTCTTTTATGATGTGAGAGGATAAGAAATGAGTGGTTTCTGAGAGGGAAGGATCAGGGGGATCTTCCAGCCAATAGCCAGGACTAGATCTCTCTCATAAGCTGCTAGAGCATATGGCAGGGTCACCAAGAAATAAACTATTCAGAATTTGGGCTGGAGCTTGTTAGGGTTGTGTTATATTGTCTAAGTTTTGGTGTTTTGAGTAAAGATCAATAGTTTTTCAAGAAAATCTATACTAATAATAGAGGAATATGCAAATTGGCCAGGATGCCATCACAGTAACAGTAATGACCAGCAGGCTGTGTGGGGCAATCAAGCCAGTGGGGATGGGGAGCAGTTCGGGGTAACCAGGCTGGCAGAGGGGGGCAGTAAGGGGCGATCAGGCAGGCAGGCAGGTGAGCAGTTAGGAGCCAGCAGTCCCGGATTATGAGAGGGATGTCTGACTGCCAATTTAGGCCCTATCGTTTGGAGAGGCTGGGCTGAGGGGACACTCCCCTCCCCCATGCATGAATTTTGTGCACTTAGCCTCTAATATTAAAATACCCTGGCTTAACTGAAGTCCTATTTTTCCATGACTTAACTGAAGTCTTATTAGAATTTCACCACCGTCTGGATAATTTCTATCTTGTGGTTTTATCTTGTTATTTTAAAAACAGCTTCAGGCAACCAGCATTGTTACGATATATGAAAGAGATAAAGAGAAATTTCCCCTTGGCTCTTTTAGGAGAGCAAAAAGAAAAGGAGGCCGAAAGTAGGATCTGGGCTGAGGTTTTGAGAACTAAACTGCCACTCTTTTGGGATTTTTAGTTTGGGTCTATAACTTGGCCTAAGGGTTTGCTGTCATGTTTTATTCTGCATCATCATTTCTATATCCTGAATTGTGCTGGGCTCTCTCCTACCTCAGGTCTTTTGCATATTTTCTCCCCTCTATCTGCATTGTCTTTTGTTTTTTCTTTCTCTTATCCTTCAGGTTTCAGCTAAAATTTCACCTCCTTAGAAAAGACTACTTTGAGCAAAATAGGTTTCTTCTCTTCTTTGGGTTTTATTTTAAATACCTGCTTTCTGTTTCCTTCTCAGTACAAGACTTGTAATTATTTACTTATTTATATCTTTTCCACTGGTCTGTAAGCTTCTGTATGAGCAGCCTTTAGCACAATACTGGTATCTGGTAGTCTCTTGCTAAATATGTTTTGAATGAATAAGTCAGTCAGTCAAACGTTTATTGAGCACTGTTAGTGCTAGCCATTATTTAGGTCCTAAATATTAAAGATAGCATGTGAAGATAGACGCAGCACTCAATTTCTAAAGAAGAGAGACTGAGACATAAGCAGTTGGTTATGAAGCAATGTGGCTAGTTCTAGAGAAGGCATAGGGCATTATCTGAGCACAAAAGTGGGGTACCTAACCCTGACTGTTCAATGGGGGTGTGTGGCTTTGTAGTCACAGCCTCTTGTTCTTCTGCCATCTAGCCCTGAAAATCCTCTTCCCTGAACAGTACTTTTTCATTATAGGTTCCCAAATAATCGAGTCTCATGGAAGAAACTACTTTATTCATGTAGATTTGAACCACATTCATATTAGCATTTATAGTCCCAGCTGGGTCCCCAGGACTGCTTAGCATTTTTCTTGCCTGCCCCTCCCATAGCCCACACTGATAATTCTAACCCTTAAACACTTCTTAAAGTTCTCTCTGGCTTTCATAAAGAAAATTGAAGCCATCACACAAAACTGCCTCAGCTATTTACTTTGCTTTGTTCTTCCTATTCTTACTATCTCAGAGGAAGAGTTGTCTCTCTTTGAACACATATTCTGGATTCTCTAGCTACCTTTACTTCCGTGTCCAATTTTGAATGTTATATGTTATAAGACTTTGGTTTCTGTCAAAATCCTCTAAAGAATGTCGTATCCCTTTTGTTTGCAGCAGGCATCACCTGGCTGGGCTCAGGCTCTCAGTAGTTTCTCACCTTCTGTGAACAGTGACTCCAGTGTTCGTTCACTTCTCAAAGCCTTCGTTGTGCTCCTCTAGGTCCTCCCCTGTGCACGCAAAGCTCAGGGTGACTCCGGGTGTGTGCCAGTTCATACACGGAATTAAAGGATCCACTTTTCTAGCTCGCTCCCCTTCAGGATACCCATCCTCTATACTCCCCAGATCCCACTGATGACATGATGACAATTTTTCTTACAATCAGAGAGAGAAAGAGAGAGAGAGAGAGAGAGAGAGAGAAAGAGAGAGAGAGAGAGAGAGAGATGCCAGTCATGGGTTTACTCCTTCACCAGTGTTGGAAATCTAGTTTTTCTTATTTTTTTGAAAGCAGAAAATAATTTCATTTTTATTGTAGCAAAAGTAAATCCAAACAGAAAGAAAATACTCCACAAAAATTCCAGAGAGAACCATCATAAGCCTTTTATTATTTCTCATTTTCCAATTTTACCTATAACAAACAGATAAAACACTTTAAAAAGAATAGCCTTATTGAGATATACAGTCAAATCTTGTTATCCACAGTGTGGGCTATGGGAGGGGCAGGCAAGAAAAATGCCTCAAACACCAACTTAGTGAATACCAAACCATTGCTCCCAGGGAAGATATGGGTTAGATTCCTGGGAGCTTCTGATCACATTTTTGTTAGCTGATCAATACATTACCTTGTTGTATATGAATTGTTGTTTAAAGACCCCTTATTTAATATAGTATACTAGAGGCCCAGCGCAATGAACTCGTGCATGGTTAGGGTCCCTAGGAAATCTTCTGCCCGCTCACCAGTCCCTGCCGCGCTCCCCCCGACTCCTGGTTTGCCATGGTTTCCCGATTGCAGCATGGCCCCAGTTCCCCAGAGCCTCTGGGCTGGAGGGAGGGACCAAGAGGTTGCCATCCCACCCTCTCCCTGCTCTGCTGCCAGTCACCTCAGTTTGCCGTGGTTCCCCATTCACCAAGCTGTGATCGGAGCCTGAGGGCCGGGGGAGGGACCAAGAGGTCACTGTTCCGCCCATTCATCAGTCCCTCCCCACCCTGCTGTCACTGACCTCAGTTCACCGTGGTGCCCTGATCGCAGCATGGCTCTGGTTCCACGGAGTCTGCAGCCAGGGGGAGGGGCCAAGATGTTGCTATTCTGCCTGCTCACCAGTCCTGCCCCGCCCACTGCCACTCACCTCAATTCATTTGCTATGCTATGATTAGAGACTGCAGGCCGGGGGGAAGGGACCAAGAGGTGCTTAATGCACCTCATGGTGACCAGTTATTTGGTCATCGTGGTTGTCACAGACATCGGCTTTTTATATATATACTAGAGGCCTGGTGCACAAAATTTGTGCATGGGGGTGTCCTTCAGCCCAACCTGTACCCTGTCCAAACTGGGACCCCTCTCACAATCCAGGACTGCTGGCTCCCAACTGCTTGCCTGTCTGTTTTCCTGATTGCCCCTAACTGATTCTGCCTGCCAGCTTGATCACCCCCTAACCACTCCCCTGCCAGCCTTATTAATGCCTAACTGCTCCCCTGCCAGCCTGTTTGCCCCTAACAGCCTTCCCCTGTGGGCCTGGTCATCCCTAAATGCCCTCCCCTGTGGGCTTGGTTATCCCTAACTGCCCTCCCTTGCAGGCCTGGTTCCCTCAACTGCTTTCCTCTGCAGGCCTGGGTCCTCCCCAACTTCTCTTCCCTGCAGACCCAGTCACCCCCAATTTCCCTTCTCTGCCGGCCTGATCACCCCTAACTGCCCTATTCTGTAAGTTTGATCACCCCTAACTGAGCTCCTCTGCTGGCCATCTTGTGTCCACATTGGGGCAGTCATCTTGTGTGTTGGAGTGATGGTCAATCTGCATATTACTTTTATTAGATAGGATAGAGGTCTGGTGTCTGGTTATGTAGTTCTCTCTCTCCTGTGTTGAGTTAAAGGCACAAAATACAACATAACCAGGTACAATGCACAAGGCACTAACAGAAATGTATTCACGATATTAATAACCTCAAATAAAGGTGACCACCAGAGAGAAGCAAATTAAGGGATAGGAGAGAAAGAAGAAGAGAAAAAAAGAAAAGGAGTGCCAAAATGAAATTGGGAGAAGGAAAAAAAAAGTAAAAAAAAAGAAAGAGAATAAGAAGGAAGAGGGGAACAAACTATATATATATGGGGAGAAAACTCCAATAGAACAGCCATTAATCCCAACAAATGCCAGCAACAAGTACTTGGAGATTAATACAAACTGCAAACAACAACTAATAACAAGTGAGGCGAGGGAAAACAGAAGCAACAAACAAAGACAAAGCAAACAAAAAAACAAAACAAAGAATAAGCAAAATAATATCACAAAAAAGCATAAAAAATCGATGTAATCAACAATGAAGCAAACAAGGACAGAGAAAAATAATTTTTTGGATAGTGAAGACAGAGAAGAGAGGTGTGTGTGGACTTGGAGCAGGGGATTGGAAAGTAGATATATAAGTAGGGTGAAATTTGAATGGGGTAAAAACGAAAGAATAGGGAAAATCTAATGTAGGAAAAGGGTAAGAGAAACAGGACAACAAAAAGGGAAAGTTAGGAAGAGAGTGATGGCATAAAGGTAGAGTTGAGATAGAGTGAAATGATGCTAAAAGAAAGATGAAAATAGAATGTAGAACACTAATCCCAAAGTAAAATAAAGAGAAAATAAAATGACACTTTTAAGAAAGGTAAAATAGTAGTAGTAATAATATTGATTGAAAATAAAAATATAATACAAAGGTAAAATCAAGTGAGGAAAAAAGAAAAAAAATATTTTCTTAAGTAAAAGATAAGAAAAATAAAATGTGCAGCAGTGATGGTCGTTCACTTCCTCTATTGTTCTGTTTGGCACGCCCGTTTCCCAGTCAGGACAGTACTGCAGTTCCTTGCATTCCACTGCTCCTCAGTGTTGTAAGCCAGTCCTGATTTTTAAGCAGGCAGTGTGTCTTCATTTCTTGTATTCCTTCATTTGTGATTACACAAGAGTCAGTTTGTGATTCAGCCCCTGGGTGGCAGTGTTTCTGGATTGACCTCTGAGTCTATAGGTTCTCTCTAGCCAGTGCTTAGATCCTGCTTTCCCTGTGGCACTCAAAACCGGTTTGTGGGAGTGGGCTGCCCCAGAGCTGGTTCTCTGACTGTCACTCCCCACTCTGATCCCCAAGTTCCAGAAAAAACAACTGTCCCCTGCAGTCTCCTAAGGTGTCCCCATGTATTGGGCTTAGCAATCAGAAGCAAGTATCTGAAGAGGAAAAAGCGCAAGTGTGCTAACTCCAGAGCTGCGTGCAAGTCTGTGCAGTCCCCTTTGTCCCCCTAGTGTCTAAGCAGCTGGCACACTTTCAAAATTCCCAGGCTGTCCTTATGCATCAGATCAACATGGGTTGCTTTTTAGAGATCCCCCCTGTCAGCAGCCCTGAGGACCCCCTTCCACATTCATGGATCATGTCAGCCCCAATAGCCATGAATTCCACTAGGTGCAGACTTCCCCCGGTCTTCCAGCTCCCGCAGTGCACACGTTTCTCTGTCCTTCAGGGACCAGGGACCTCACCTTATCCCAGGCAAAATCCGACCTTTCCGTGGTGCAGTGTAGAGCTCCTCTGAATCCGCGTGCCTGCGCCAATTGGGGACCGGTGTTCTGGGGTTCGCAGCTGTTCGGTGGGTGCTACAGTTGTAGATTTCCAGGCTTCCGATAATATCCACTTTCCCTTCAAGATGACACGGTCTCTGTGTCCGAGCTGGTTGCTCCAGTAGGGAACCCAGCAGCAGTAAGGGCTGCCCGGTAGGGGAGCCCCATCCAGCAGTCCCCACCTTCTGGAGTACAGCTATCCCTCAACTCCCCAACAAACACTCCCCATGTGACCCTCAGCTATTCTGTCTGTCTGTTCCGAGACAAGGCTCGGGACACGTCTGTCTTTTCCACCGCCATTTTTTTCTCTCTCTTACAGCATATTTAAAAGGTGGTACAAACATGGCCACAAACCGTTTCAGAACATTTCATCACTCTAAAAAGTCTTGTACCCATTAATAGCCTTTTTCCCTCAGCTCTACCCCCAGCCTTAGGCAACTACTCGTCTACTTTCTCCCTCTATAGATTGGCCTTTCCTAGGTATTTCATATAAATGGAATCAAGCAAAATATGACCCTTTTTGACTCGTTTATTTCATGAACATCATGTTTTCAAAAGTTTATCATCCTTGTAGCATGTCACATTACTTCATTCCTGACAATTGGATAATATTACATTTTATGCATTTAGGACATTTTACTTATCCATTTATCAGTTGATGGACATTTGGATTACTTCTACTTCTAGGCTATTATGAATAACGCTGCTGTGAACACTTGTGTACAAGTTTTTTGTTGAGATATGTTTTCATTTCTCTTGGATATATATATATATATATATATATATATATATATATATATATATGAGTAAAATTTCTAGGACATATGTCACTTTATGCTTAGCTTTTTGAGGAACTGTCATACTGGTTTCCAAAGTGTCTGTACTATTGTTTATCCTACGAGCAGTGTATAAGGGTTCCCATTCTCTGCATTCTTACCAGCACTTGCTATTACCTGTGTTTTTTAATTATAGCTATTTTAATAGGTGTGATGTAGTATGATGGTTAGTGGTGAGCATTTTTTCATGTGCTTATTGGCCATATGTATATCTTCTTTGGAAAACTATTAGATTCTCTGCCCTGTTTATAATTGAGTTTTTTGACTTTCAATTATTGAGTTATGTGAGTTCTTAATATATTCTACATATAGGTTCCTTTTTAGTTACATGATTTACAATCCCTCTCCCCACCCCCCCCATTCTGTAGGTTGTCTTTTTACTTTCTGGATGATTTCTTTTGCATCCCCAAAGTCTTAATTTTGGTGAAAACCAGTTAATCTATTTTTTCTTTTGTGGCATTTGAGTTTGGTGTTCCTGTAAGAATTTTATGTCCCTTACATTTAGGTCTCTGACTCACTTTGAGTTAATTTTTGTATGTAGTGTTAGATAGGGGTCTAACTTTATTTTTTTTCATGTGGATATCCAGTTATCCTAACACTATTTGTTGAAGAGATTAGTTTTATCAATTGAATTTTCTTGGCACTCTTGTCAGTAATCATTTGAGTATGAATAAAGGGTTTATTTCTGAAAAGTCATTTCTACTTTGTTGATATATATAATCTATTCTTATCCTGGTACCACACAATCTCTGAATACTCTACTT